>VOCT01078211.1:0-11832 GCA_007922175.1 Pelusios castaneus
CTGGATAACTAGCTAAATTGTCAAGAGTCAGGCTAAGGTAGTCTGACGTCACAAAAATTGAGAAGAAGCAAGCTGCAAGTGCAGAAAGGACCTTGAAGGCATGAAGTGTCCACTTGGCCTAATGCCAAGGAGATAGGAAGACATGCTGTGAACTATCTTTGAACTCTCCAGTGTAAGGCTATATGTAATTGCAGAATGACAGTGTCATGTATTAGGATTAAATAATGATCAGTAGACATAACAGGCTTCAGTGTTCCCTTGTTAAACTATATTCAGCATGTCTGGCGAGGACTGCCTGCAGACACACAGGTTTTCCTGAGTACTTAACAACCCTCCCATTTATCACTATGGAAACCCCCAATGTCCGCAGTAACCTGAGATATCACCACCCCCTCAAATGAAAATGCCTCCCCCCCCGAAGATGCCACCCCCCAAAAAGAATAAACATGAAACTGGGAGATGACGATAGTCTGCCCCATCACCAAGCAAACCCCTGGGGAATTATTCTGCCCCATGATGAAGGGGTCACCCCTAGCTAAAGATCCAGCCGAGTAGGAGGCCTTCTCACTCTAGGTGGATTGCAGCAAATTTCTGGTGGACCCACACCGTAAGGTGGTATTGGTGGCGATGTGGCCACAGATGCTGGAGAAGTAGCAGGCTCCGGTGAAGATGTTGTGTCTGGTTGGGCCAGTGTGGAGGCCAATGATGTTGAAGAGGTGGCTGGAGAAGGAGACACATGAACCGCTGAATCATAATTCGATGGTGTATCTCCGACAAGGGTGAAGTCAATTAAGTCAGTTTCAGATGTACCATCAGGACAGGTGTGACATGGTGACAACTGATCAACATTCTGCCGCAAAGACAGGCTATCCGCTGTCTGGATAGAGTAGGAAACAGGTCCTGTTTTGGCGATGACTATTGCTGGAACCCATTTAGCTCCGGAAGGATAGTTTCGAGCGAGGACAGGCTGGCCATTTGTGAAGGTGCGGTCCTTCGTTCTTGGCGCACGTTTAATGACCTGATCCTGCTGTTGGCGTTGAATCACTTGTCATATTTCTTGTGGTTTCAACAAATCAAAGCAAGAGTGCAACTGCCGTCCCATCATAAGGAAAGCTGGAGACGCTTTAGTCGTGACCTGTGGAGTGTTTCTGTAGGATAACAAGAAGTTGTCCAGACGTTTCTGAAGGGGTGAACATCCCTTCGCCAATTTTAGAGCTTGCTTCATAGTCTGTATGGGTCTTTCAGCCAGTCCATTGGTGAATGGATGATATAGTGCTGACCAGATGTGATATAACCCATTGGCCTTCATAAAACTTTCAAAGTCCTGGGAAATGAATTGCGATCCATTGTTGCTCACCAGCTGCTCTGGGAGACCATAACGGCTAAAGAAGCCACGTAAGTTTTGGATAGTGTTTTCCATAGTAGCGAATTGCACTACATAGACTTCCGGCCATTTGGAATGGGCATCAACAGCAATTAAAAACATACATCCTTGGAATGGGCCAGCAAAATCAACATGAATATGTTGCCATGGCCTTTCTGGCCAGTTCCACGGGTGGAGAGGCGTTAACTGAGGTGTTTTCCGGACGCTCTAGTAGGAGGTGCAAGCTCTAGCCATCTCCTCGATGGCCCTGTCCAAGCCTGGCCACCAAAAATAGCTTTGTGTAATTTCTTTCATATGCACTATGCCACAATGACTGGAATGGAGCTGTTCCAACAAATGTGGTCTTAAAGAAGGCGGCGTAATGACACTCATGCCCCACAACAAACACCCAGACTGGGTTGATAACTCCATCTGCCTAGTCATATAGGGGCGGAGCTCAGGTACAACCTGGGAGTCAGGCAATGATGTTCCATGCATCATGAGATACATAACTCGAGACAATACTGGGTCTATGCATGTCGCTCTTCTTACTTGAATAGCCGTAATAGGTGAGTTTTCCATCTGATCAAAGTAAAAGATTCCTTCCTGGCCCAAATCTTGACGGGCTACTGGTAATGGCAGTCTTGAAAGACGATCTGCATTGCAATGCAAAGAGGATTTCCTATACTTGATCTCGTATGTATATCCAGAAAGTATTAATGCCCATCGTTGCATACGACTAGCAGCCAAAGATGGAATGCCTGTGTGTGATCCCAAAATCGATGTTAGGGGTCGATGGTCAGTGAGGAGGATGAATTTCTTTCCATACAGGTACTGGTGGAATTTCCGGACCCTAAAAACAATTCCCAGTGCCTCATGTTCAATTTGGGAATAATTAGTCTCTGCCTTGGTCAAGGTGCATGAAGCAAAAGTGATGGGCCTTTCTTCTCCTGAAGGCATAATGTGGGACAGCACGGCCCTAACTCCATAAGGTGTTATGAAATTATGATACTTAGCCATTTTAAGATACTTAGACATTCTATGTTAGCATGAGTAGATAATAGTTTAGCTTAGCATAAGTGAGCAACAGTATTGAAACCTTAGGCCGTGGGAAGGTAAACTTAAAACCCCGTACCCCTCTGGGATCCGAGAAGCTTTAAGAGATGCAAACATCCTGCTTTGAAAGGAAACAAAGACCCCTGGAAACCATAAATCTATTAGTGATAAGGTAAAGAAAACATATATGATGAGGACAGGACCGTAAAGAATGAAACAGACATCCTGCTGCAGGAAAAAGTAAAGAAAAACACAAATGATGAGGACCAGACAAAGAAGGGTGAAGGCCAGGCCAGCCGCAGCTGAAAACCTACGTATTCGCCCTATTGTTAATTGGACAACGTCATAATCAAGGGGTGTACCTGGGCAGTCTTTAAGGGGGGATAATTAACAATAAAATGTGCAAACACAGGCCTATGGGTGTGCTCCTGCCCTGCGTGATACTGGAGTCACCCATCTGCAGATGCTAAATAAACTCTAATAAATTTCCTTATAACAGGAGACAGGTCCTTCTTTAAGCCGCGAGGTAATCAAGCCGCGAAGCAACTCCCTCTTGGGTGAGGGGCCCCCTAGTTGCATCCGTAACAGTTGTCTGGTGACCTGCGGCAGGACGCTCGCTGATTGTCTCTTCGGTCTGGAGCCCCTCTCAAAGGACATCCACAGGCACACCAAACGGAGCTTTTGTACTCCGAGGATCTCCAGAGGAGGGAGCCCCGGACTGGTGAGTACAACCTAGTCTCCAAGGGGTACTAAATTCTGGACTTAAATTTTGGGTTATTTAAGAGCGCTCTGGGGGCTGGAAGCCCCCCCCCCCATCCAGGACTAAGGACAGAGTCAAGACACCCCGAGGCTTCGGCTTCGAAAGCAAGTGGGCTCTGTCTTCAGCCTGTGCACGGTGCAGGGAAAGGAAGAGGAAAAGTCTAGACTAATTCTGGGTTCGAGTCCCAGAAGGAAAATTCCAGAGTTCGAGTCCCGGTGGAATTTGACAGGCCAGAGAGTCCAGGTTCGAGTCCTGGAAGAGTGGTCTGCTGGGCCCAATGGGAAATTCCTCAGGCATTGTTCGGGGGACGCCCCTTGCCAAGGTGTTAGAAAATTGGAAAAGGATAGATGGGACAACAGGTCTATCCAAAAAGCATGCAATAAATCTCTGCAGGGAAAATTGGCCGGCATATACTGGGAGTCAATGGCCCCAGGAGGGATCATTCCGAGAGCCCACTTTACAGGCTCTCCGAAAGGTCCTAGAAGATCGAAATCCCAGTCAAGTTAAGTATTGGTATGTGTGGGATAATTGGGCATTTGCAAGAAAAAAGGAATTAAGCAGGAAGGAAAAGCCAGGAAACTTTAAACGGAGTACTCCCCCCGCTGCCGCTATGCTTGAGGAAACCATTCATCCTTACGCTCCTCCGCTCTATCCCCCTCCCCTCCCTGTCCTGTCATTAACCCCTTACCTCCTCAACTCCCAGCTGTGCCTTTAATAGCACTTCTAGAAGCAGTCCCTTTATGTGATTCTGTGGGAGATGTTGTGATTTGTCATGTTCATAGACCGTGGCAACCTGGAATGTAGGTAGAGTGGGCTAGTAAAATGCCCAGACTGCACGAAGATGCAGAAAAAGCTAGCAGAATGTTTAGAGCAATTTGCTTGGATTATAAGGCTAATTGGCAGGACATTAATATCTTGTTAAGGGAATTGTTCCGAAAGGAGGAGAGACAGCGGATCAAGGCAGAAAATTTACAGTGGTCTATGAGTGAAAACTTAAGGGGGGTGAGAGGAAAAGTTTGGCTTACGGATGATCCCAAATGGGACTATGATATGGACGACCACAAGGAGGCATTGGAGGATTGCATAGAGAGTTTGGTAATTGCAATCCGACGATGCGGGAAGTCACGAATAAACTGGGGAAAGGTGCAAGCATGTAGACAGAAGGTAGAGGAACATCCTAGTGATTACCTAGGAAGGCTAAGAGAAATGTTGGAGCGATTTGGGGGAATGGCTGGTGATGGCTGGAATGAGAAACGGGCTGTAGCATTATTTGTGAATCAAGCGGCACCAGATATTCGTTCTCACTTTTTGGAGTCAACACCAGGGTGGAATTGTTGGACAAGGTTTTGCAAATAGCAATTGATGTGTTTGATGGCAGAGAGGATAGGAAGAAAGTGGAAAGGGAAAGTAAGCTGGAAAAGAAAAAGGAGGATAAGAAACAGGCTAGGAAGGAGGACACCACTCTTTTAGAAGCAGCCTTGGCCCAACAGTTTAAATCTGAATCTGGGTTTCCCCGACAGGGAAAAGGCCGAGGGATGACCCATGGCCGGGGGCGAGGTGGGATCAATTCAGGTCCCTATGCTAATTTCCCCAAATTTCCAGCACTCGGCAACTGTCACTATTGTGGCCAGCCCGGGCACTGGAAAAGGGAGTGCCCCGTAAGACCTAGAGGCCCAGGGGCATTGTGGCCAGCTCAGACACAGGGGCAGGATATATCTCTTACCTCCCCTCAACAATGACAGGAGGAAGGGAGATCAGATAAGCCGACGGGAGTTATGGCCATGTGGGAAGGGAATGGGGGAATGGAGGGTAAAGTTAAAGGAATTTTAGGCAATCATGAGGTATCCCTGCTAATTGATACTGGTGCAACTCTGTCATTAATAAATTTCATCCCACCGAGTGGTTTATCTAATGAAAAGGTCTATGTGTCGGGGGTATTGGGGAAGCAGACTTTGACAATCACTCACCCTACCCTCTTACAGATCGGACCTGTGTCAGTTAAGGGCAGATTTGTGTACAGCCCAGATACATCTACTTGCTTGATGGGGAGGGATTTGCTACCTTTGCTGAAGGCTCATATTACTTTTGATTCTGAAGGGCAGATGAATTTACTAATAGGGGTGGTTGAAACAGTCTCTTTAGAACCACAGCAAAAAGACACAGGACCTGTGGATTTGGAACAGGTACCAAAAGGTTTTTGGGCCACCCGACCTAGTGAAACTGGATTGTTACGCATGGCTCCTGTGGACATCCCTTTGAGACCAGGGATCATTCCTCCCTCTATAAAGCAATACCCTATTCCTCTGGAAGCAAAAGAAAGTATTGGGGCCCAAATAAAGGAATTTTTGGAAAAGGGGATATTAGTACCTTGTGTATCACCGTTCAATACACCTATATTACCTTTTAAAAAACCTACTAAAGAGGGAGAGAAGCCTGTATATCAGTTTGTACAGGACCTATGGGCAGTAAACTCTTGTGTGATCAATCCCCATCCGGTGGTAGCAGACCCCTCATTAATACTCACTATTAATACTCACTCCCGAGTTGGGCACAATGCTTTTCTGTAATAGATCTCAAGAATGCCTTCTTTAGCATACCACTTTCCCCTGCCTCCCAGCAGCTGTTTGCATTCACTTGGGAGGGCAAGCAACTTTCCTGGTCTAGGCTTCCCCAGGGCCTATCCAGTTCTCCCACTCTGTTTTCCAGAGCACTCCAACGGGATTTGGAGCAGATATGTTTACTGGGTAATTCTGTTCTGGTATCTTATGTTGATGACCTACTAATTGCAAGTGACAGTTATGAAGTATGTTTATAGGATATGCGTGCACTGTGTCAACAACTATATGAGAAAGGGCACCGAGCATCACTATCCAAGGTACAGCTGTGCCAGCCAGAGGTAAAATTCTTGGGTATGACAATTGGAGGAGGGTATCGTAAGCTAGGCCCAGACAAGGTAAAAGCCATCGCAGACTTGCCAACCCCTAGAACAAAAAAACAGGTTAGAAGCATCTTGGGGATGGCAGGGTTTTGCAGACACTGGGTTCCCAAGTTTGGTGAAATAGTAAGACCTCTAATAGATGCTACCACCAAAGAAGAAAATGAACCTATAAAATGGATTACAGAGAGGGAGCAAGCTTTGGTTAGGTTAAAGAATTGCTTAACATCAGCGCCAGTTCTGGGCCTACCTGATTACAAGCAGCCTTTTAATCTGTATGTCTGTGAAAGGAAGGGAGTAGCTAATGGGGTCCTGACTCAGGCCTTTGGGCCCCATCAATGACCTGTAGCTTATTGGTCCGTCCAGCTGGACGCGGTCGTGAGGGGCCAAACTCAATGCCTGAGAGAGCTCGCAGCAGCTGCACAGCTAATGCAAAAGGTGAAGCCAGTAACATTGCACCAAACAGTGACGGTGTGGACTGCCCATTCGTTAGAAAATCTGTTGCAGCATCCGCAGTTGTTCTTTTCCCACCAGAGAGCGACTAGGTATGAACTAATTCTCTTGGAAGATCCACAGGTGACTCTTAAAAGGTGTAGTGGACTCAATCCGGCAACATTGCTGCCACATCCCGACCTGCTTGGAGAGGAACCACGACATGATTGCTTGCAGGTTTCACTGACGCAACATAAGCCCAGAGAGGATTTACAGGACACTCCTTTGGAACATCCGGACGCAGTCCTCTTCACTGATGGGTCCTCCTTCTATCAGAACGGGATATGAAGAAGCGGGTATGCAATCACAACCACTTCATACACCGTGGAGGCAGAGGCCCTCCCTGGACACCTTAGTGCTCAAGCAACGGAGTTAATCGCTTTAGCACAGGCATGTCACCTTGCCAAAGGTAGAGTGATAACAATTTACACTGACTCTAAGTACGCTTGGGGTGTATGCCATGCCACAGGGCAACTCTGGAAGGAAAGGGGTTTACTAACCTTTGCGGGAAAAACAATAAGTAATAAATCAGAAATATTAGCCCTCATGGACGCTATTCACCTTCCACTAAAGCTGGCTATAGTACATCACCCAGCCCATAAAAAAATAGAAACTGAACTAGCAATGGGAAATTATCTGGCGGATCAAGCTGCCAAGTTTGCAGCCGGGTCTCAGACGACTAGTGACTGCCTTTTGGGAAGTGTAACCCTCCCTGAAATTAACTCAGCCAGTTATGACAATTTGACTGAAAAGGAAACACGAGAATGGGAAAGAATGGGAGTTATTAAGAATTCAGAGGGGGTGTGGTCTCTTAATGGAAAGCCCTGTTTACCTCAAAAGTTACTGTTGAATATCCTACAGTGGTATCATGAAAAGGGGCACTCCAGCAGTCAAGCGTTGGCCAAGCGGGTTACACGAGACTCGGTAGCCCCCAGAGTGTTCCCTGCAGCGAAAAGAATAGTGCTATCTTGTTCAACTTGTGTCTTGTATAATCCAAGGGGACCTCCAACCCACCTGTTGGGAGCCAGGCCCTGGAGCTACTTTCCTTTCCAGCGAATCCAGGTGGACTTTGCCAACATGCCTTCTTGTCGAGGTAACAAGTATATGTTGGTCTTTGTTGATCAGCTGGCTGGATGGCCTGAAGCCTTTGCTGTAAGACAAGCCACCGCCCAGGTGGTAGTCAAAGCCCTGCTGAAGGAGATCGTGCCTAGGTTCGGAATACCGGAGGTTATAGATTCAGACAGGGGTAGTCACTTTGTCAACTCCTTATTACACCGTTTATACCAAGCCTTGGGTATACAAGAACAGCTACACACATCATTCCACCCCCCGTCTTCTGGACAGGTGGAAAGGATGAATAGAACCCTCAAGACTAAAATTGCTAAACTCTGCTCCGAAACAGGTTTAAAATAGGTAGATGCGCTACCTTTAGTGCTGTGGGACGTTAGGAACTCCCCCAGGCAGCCAATAGGTCTCACCCCAGCAGAGGCATTATTTGGGAGAAGTTTAGCCATGCCTGGAACATTTCATCCAGCCCGGACCAGCCTCTTGAATGGTGATGAAGCCCTTGCTCAATTTGTTTTAACGCTCCAAACCCACTTTAGGGAGATGTTACCTTATGTTAGGGAAAGGCAATTGGTCGATCCAGGAATAAAAGTGCATGATTTTAAGGAAGGGGATTGGATATATATAAAAAACTGGAAAACTGGGGCTAAATTGGAACCCAAATGGGAGGGACCATATCAGGTCTTATTAACCACTACCTTTGCTTTAAAAATAGCAGAGAAGGATTCGTGGATACACCATACCCACGTGAAGAGGGCCCCACCCAACTTTACCTCTCAGGACACAGAGACTCGCCAGCATCCAGACACCAGCTTAAAGTTGTGCGCCATGGCCTAGGCGCCTTCGACACACAGAGTTGCATAATTTGAGTTCGAGGGTGGACACCATTGGAAATCTTTGTTGTTTGTATGCCCGTGGGTGTATCTGTGTTAATTGCTGTTATATTATTCTGTTATTGGAGGTATTCAGAGGAGACAGGATGGGAACCCCCAAGGGAACTCTGGTCACTAATAGGCCAGCCACTTGTAGAGTCTATAAAGGTTCGAGGGAGCAGAGAGAACAAGTTGGGATCGAGGAAGGAAGAAAGAGAACTACAAGTCTAAATACCAAGGCGAATGGGCTGGTAGAGAGTTTAATATTTTTCACATTCATACTCCTCATGATTATTATTGGGACCTATGCAATCTGGGGTTCCTATGAGGAAAGGATTAGTAACATATTCACACGAGATATCAGTTTAAAAAACTATTCTGTCCTTAATGACTCCAGGGACCTCGGGGACAATCTAATATTAAGGGGGGTGCAACATTTTTAAACGGGTGTGGGTGTTCAAGAAGCAGTGACCGTGTGTTTGCCCACCCCAAGATCCATCACTGAGTTCCCCTTAAAAGTGGCAGGCATAGGATGGAACATCACTCAAGTGATGGGATACATATGGAATCAATCTCAAACTCATAGCAGTTCATTTTACAAGTGCTGGTCATTTACAATAGGATGGATACAGGGGGTCATATGCACTAATGACACTCACCCTACAGTCATGAGAAAGGACACCTGTTATATGGGAAGCCCCAAGGAGGTTGGTAATTTGACCTCTCTGAAGGAGAAGGTTTTAGCAAACTACCCTTTAAAATGCACCGCTTTCCCTTGGTTTTACCTTGTGCGACAAAAGGGCTACAAGTGGTTGCATCTAGTAAGCCTTCCCTGGAACTTATTACTGAACATTTCCTGTGTAGTAAGTTTTAACCATCCAGGTCTTAGGGCTGGAAGGTGCAACCAGCTGTAACTCCAGAGTAGCAAGAACACCTAGGTAACAGGCCAATTGGCAGGGTAAACTGCACCGCATGTCCCGGACCAAGTAACCGGACTAGACACACATCGATTTGTAATCTTAGTCGCTCAAATATCATGTGGATTGGGCATGTGAGAAATATCTTAGATCAATTCTGTGAAAAAAAGACAGGTAATCAGCTCATAGAAGCCCCAACAGGAACAATGTGGGCGTGTAGTGATGGCTACTTGTATAGTCATCTGGGCAATCCAATATTTGAGAATTTATCATGGCCACAAGAATGCACTGCTGTCTTTGTGGATTTATGTCCTGACAGGTGGATTGAAAAAGAAATACACGCCTCTTCTGCACAATACATCTACGCAAAATGAACAAAAAGGGATGAAACTCAGAATTGGGTAAATCTGGGAACCGGGGAAAAACAAAATTGCTACCGGCTGGGTTGGTGATTGGTTCTTAGGGACATATGCCCATGTTAAAGTGTCCCATGCAATTGTCACATTGGCCGATCAAGTAGGAGAACTAAGTAATGCAACAAGGGAGGCGTTGCAACTCCTACACCTAAAAACACAGGTCAATGATAAAATCACTCTACAATTGCGAGCAGCTATTGATGGGATATTATTAAGACAGGGTGGCCTCTGTACATATCTAAACCTCTCCAAAGAGGATTGTTGCTTGGTGATACCCAATATTTCAGCCCCATTTAATGAGCAAGTGGAAAAGATGAAAACCATTGCACAGGAAACAAATCGGATCAGAAAAGAAATGTATGCTTCCTGGGTCGAAACTCTCTTCTCCTCCTTGGGACTAAATTTCTCGGGATGGTGGGCCAGCCTAATCCACAGTTTCCTGCAAATCGCTATCTACATTATTTTGGTATTGATAATTGTCGGGGTCATTGTGAGTTGCATAAAAAAGAAAATGGCCATGATGTTTGTCTTGCAGTGGCAAAGTGGTGACAGTCTGGACATAATTCCAGAACCAATTGAAAACCATTTTTAGTAATTATGTAACTTACTAAAATAAGTTACAAAAAGAAAATGGGAGATTGTTATGAAATTATGATACTTAGCCATTTTAAGATACTTAGACATTCTATGTTAGCATCAGTAGATAATAGTTTAGCTTAGCATAAGTGAGCAACAGTATTGAAACCTTAGGCTGTGGGAAGGTAAACTTATAACCCCGTACCCCTCTGGGGTCCGAGAAGCTTTAAGAGATGCAACATCCTGCTTTGACAGGAAACAAAGACCCCTGGAAACCATAAATCTATTAGTGATAAGGTAAAGAAAACATATATGATGAGGATAGGACCGTAAAGAATGAAACAGACATCTGCTGCAGGAAAAAGTAAAGAAAAACACAAATGATGAGGACCAGACCAAGAAGGGTGAAGGCCAGGCCAGCCGCAGCTGAAAACCTACGAATTCACCCTATCGTTAATTGGACAATGTCATAATCAAGGGGTGTACCTGGGCAGTCTTTAAGGGGGATAATCAACAATAAAATGTGCAAACACAGGCCTGTGGGTGTGCTCCTGCCCAGCGTGGTACTGGAGTCACCCATCTGCAGATGCTAAATAAACTCTAATAAATTTCCTTATAACAGAAGACAGGTCCTTCTTTAAGCCGCGAGGTAATCGAGCCATGAAGCGACTCCCTCTTGGGTGAGGGGCCCCCTAGTTGCGTCCGTAACAAAGGGGAGGCATCGCAGGCTAGCTGTAGGGGTAAGGATGGACCAAAGTGTGTCAGAACCCTTGAATCAGTCAATGCGAGTTTAGCCTTGTTGAACACAACATCACAGGCTTCAGTCCAGTTCCAGCTCCTGTTTGACGCAAGGAGCTCATGTAAGGGTTTCAGAAGCGTAGCTAACTGTGGAATAAACTTGCCATAATAGTTCAGTAACCCTAAAAAAAGCAAAGCTGGCTCATATTCTGAGGCAGTGGTGCCTCCACAATTGCCTTCATCTTGGCTGGAGACTTATGAAGGCTAGTAGCATCAATTATGTGTCCCAAATATTCAACAGGGTTGAAAAAATTCACATTTGTCTCAGTGAACACATAGGCCATATTCCTCCAATCTTTGTAGGATAGCTCTTAAGTTCGTAAGGTGCTCCTCTTCATTCTTACCAGTGACCAGGATTTCGTCAAGATAGCATTGTATGCTGAATAAGCCACTCAAGACCTGGTCCATGGCCCTCTGGAACAGGCTGGGGCTGAAGTAATCTCAAAAGGCAAACGACAGTATCTGCACAGACTCTTGTGCACTACAATAGTCAACAACTCTTGGGATTCTTCTTTGACATGCATCTGTAAATACACTTGCCTCAAATCAATCTTGCTGAATTTTTGTCCCTCAGCCAAGCCC
>ML687484.1:5482-15500 GCA_007922175.1 Pelusios castaneus
TTGCTCACGTCCACTCCAAACCCGCCCACCTGCCCCTCTGTCGGATCCTTGGCAAGAAGGAACTGACGGGGGAAGGGTCGGCGAGCCCTTATAAGGCGCGCTATCCAGGCGCGACTCCAGGGGGCTCTGTAGCCGACCCTCTGGGGATGCTAGGGAAATCCTTTCCGGCAGCCGTGCACGATGCGCGCGCACACCTAATTGGAGTGGACGTGAGCAACACATCTCGAAGAACGACAGTTACAGAAAAAGGTTAGTAACCGTCTTTTGCACCCAAAGTCTGCCTAAAGGACTGTCCTTTATTATTCATCACAGAAAGCAGCTTTTTTTGTCAAGAGTAAATTCTCCAGTTGTTCAGCATTTTAGATGTGATTCATTTTAAAACCCCAAAGTAACACAATTACAATTCTATACAACACTTTTAAACTAAAATTTAATGTAGCAAAAACAAGAGTCCTGTGGTACCTTAAAGACTAACAAATTTCTTCGGGCATAAGCTTTTGTGGGCTGCAACCCACTTCGTCAAATGCATGAAGAGGAAACTGCAGTAGAGAGGTGTGTATAATGCCAGGATGAAGTGCTAGCAAAGTCAATTCAGTTAGGGTAGATGAGGCCCATTCACTCCAAACTGAAATTAGGTGCACTTCATATTTTAGGCATTCAGTAAGCCAGTCCAGTTGGTCTCATTAATTTTAAGAGTAATTCATACAATAATGATATGCATTGTTTGAGGCTAGGATTATACCTTGCATTGTGGTTGCTCTGCAGCTGATTTTAGAGGGGCAGAGTTAAGTTTGCTTAGGTGACTTTCATTGCCAGTTTCCTTACTGACCAATAATTTTAGTAGACATACTTCTGGTTTACACTAACCTAAAGAAGATTAATTGTGTCTGAGTCTTGTGGCAAACCAAGTGCTCTCAGTTCCCCATGGGTCCTGTGCTTCAGGTTGTGACAGCCAGCTGAGACACAGGCTTCCCTCCTTCAAACCCCCAGTGCTATGGACACTCAGTCCCTCCTGCCCTGGGGCTGGGCTCTCCACCCCATAGGCTGCTGGGCCTGGGGCCCTAAGGCTCATCTGGGCAAACTTGCCCTCACTGTCTGTACCTCCTACCCAGGACCAGTAACAGCTACTGGTCAGCTCTCCTCCACCCTTCCTCGCTCTGCTCCAAACACCAAACACTGCTCCCACCTCCACCACCACCTCCAGACAACATGCCCAAACTCCCTCACCTGGCTGCAACAGGGGCCTTTTAAACTGCTACTCTTAATTGGTGTCAGCTGCTCCAACTGACTCCAGGTACCTTAATTGGCTCAAAGCAGCCCTGCCCTGCCTACCCTGGGAACAGGGCTTTGCTAAGTCTGGGGCTAACATAGCTCCCCTCCAGCCCCCTCCTATAGAGGAAAAAGGCTGTGCTACTGCCAGGTCTCCTACCACCACTGCCCTTGTTCCTGGAGACCTCCCTCCCACCTCCCCTGCCCTTTGGGGCAGGGGGGAGCAGAAGACCTCACTCCCAACCACCATCTGTACCCCTGGGGAAAGAGGAGGAGAGGACCCTTCCTGCCAGCTAGCCCCTGCTGCTGTTGCTGCCACCATCACCCCACCTTGGAGCCTGCTGTCTCCATCTGCTTTTACCAGCAGGGAGAGGAAGGACAACATCAACAAGTACTACCTTTGCTGTTGTGTTTGCTGCTGCTGGGGGAGTGCTCAGGACCACAATAAGAGCCGTGGAGGGGTGGCTTTTCCTGGACTTAGTGACTTTTGGCCAGGACTGCATTAGTCTCTGCAGGGGTCCTGAGTCTCCCCCTGGAGGAGGAAGGACAGGGTCTGTGCTGCATCTACAGCCAGGTCCATGCCTTCTCCCTCAGGCCCTGCAGAGACTCCTTTATAGTGCAGGTAGTCCGGCATGGAGCCACTTGGCATACACCTTCCTTTGCCGCTACCGAGAGCTCCGATATGAACGGCAGCTCTTTTATACCCACCCGAGAGATTTTCCGCAAGATCTCTCCAGCTGTCGGTTTTCTACCAGGACCTCCTCCAGATCTGGAGGCTCGTCCCGGCCTCTATGACCCTTGTGCCCACCGAGGGGGAGGACCTTCTTGCGGAGCCCCTGCTACATAATCCCCATCTTGTTGTGTAGGTTTCAGAGGCCCCCTTCGTGAGGCGGAGGTTGGTCCTGGCAGGTGTCACCAGGGTCGGAGACCTCCTGGATTATACCCGAGGGGACTGGGTGGCTCCCCTTGTGCTAGGTGAGCGAATGGGGCTCTCCACTCTTCGAACCCCCCAGAGCCTACCCTAGGAGGTGAAATTCCAAAGGGGTAGCCGTGTTAGTCTATTGTAGGAAGACAACAGAGTCCTGTGGCACTTTTAAAGACTAACAGATTTATTTATTGCATGAGCTTTCGTGGAAGAAGCTTTAAGCAGGAACACAGCCCTGCAACAGACCACGCTGCCAACTTTGCCCTCATATCTACACTGGTGACACCATCACAGGGCCTAATCAAGCCACCTACTCCATCAAGGGCTCGTTCACCTGCTCATCCACCAATATGATTTATGCCATCATGTGCCGGAAATGCCCCTCTGCCTTATATATTGGACAAACAGGACAGTCTCTGCGCCAAAGAATAAACGGACACAAATCTGACATCAGAAATTGCAACACTACAAAACCAATAGGGGAACACTTCAATCTCCCTGCTCACTACCTTGATGACTTATAATAGCTGTGTTGAAACAGATGAATAACAAATCACAGCTTCCAGGAGAGACTGCAGAACTCAAACTTATATGCAAATTTGACTCAGTTGTCTTGGGGTTAAACAGAGACTATGGATTTTTCTCGCATTACAACAAGTGATTTGACCTCCCCCTCCTCTATGTGCTGTTCCCCAGTGTTTTGAATCCTAACACCTATTTTGGTTTGCTGTTACAGCCTGACCTGATGCTATGTCATATACTCCCCTGCATTTAATTTCCTCCCACTCTGTAACTTTCCTATCTTCAAAGCGCCTGACGAAGTGGGATTTTCTCCCATGAAAGCTCATGCGATAAATAAATCTGTTAGTCTTTAAAAGTGCCACAGGACTCTGTTGTCTTCCTAGGAGGTGAAGACAATCTTGCCCCCTGCTGCTCGGGTCTACCTTGAGTGGGTCCTGCGAGCAGGTGCTCCCCACCCTCCCCTCAGTCCTGGCTCTTTGGAGCTTTTCATTAGGCCCCGCCCCCACGAATTCCTCCAGCCACCCCCCACTCACGTCCCCAGCCGGGTGCTAGATTTGCAGCTGGCCTGCTATTGAACCTCACCTCGCAAATATCTGTACACACTCGTTCTCCATGCCATCCACTTCCTCGCCCTTGTATCCTGCCCAGGCACTAAATGTTGGGACCTAATTCCACCAGTGCACAGCGAGGACCTCCGGTGTGCCAGCTTGCATGCCACCTTGACCCCACAGCCCGCTGGGGACATCAGTTGATGGCTCCTGCACGGAGCTGTGAGCATGGGCGTGTACTTGGCGTGGTTCATCCTTCACCCTGACATCTGTCTATTCTGCAGCGTGAGGGAGACCCTTGAGTTCGCCAGTTTGCAGCCCCTGTTCCGGCTCCTCCAGAACCCCTTATTGAGGTTCTGGCTGCACTTCTCCACACACTTGTTTTTATACTCACTCCCTCTCTGTGGCCCCACAAAGTCACGGGACCTCCTCTCGTCAACATCCTCCTGGCCTATGCCAAGGTCGCAGTCTATAAAAGCAGGGAGAGGAGGTTGGCTGAGGGAGGTGTCTGCGACTGTGAGGCCTATTTCCAGTCCCTGATTTGTTCACGAATCTGGGCAGAGTTCCTCTGGGCAGCGTCCGCTGGCTCCCTCGACACCTTTTGGGAGCAGTGGGTGCTGTCCAGGGTTCTCTGCTTTGTGTCCCACTCAAAGTCCCTAACTTTGAACCTCACACCTGTTCCCTGTTTTTCATTAGTTGTCCCCTGCAATCAATTGGATCTAGGCCTAGTGCCTCCTCCCCTTTGGCTGGGGGAGGGGTTTTAGCAGTGGGTGGGCTTGCGCCCTCCCACCACCCAGAATTCAAATAGTAGCACCCTCCTGTAGCCCTCAGGTCTGACTCCATCACAGTCTGTACAGATATATTCACATCTAGACTTGTACAGATTAGGGATTTTACATATACAGTCTGTGGGCAATGAGTGGCCCACTGAATAGGTTCAAATTTTGCAGATTCTAAGATTTCATCTAAAAGAAAAGTAAGTTTGCAGCCCTTGTAGATGTGAAGAAAAGTTAAACTCGTACAGTGTTGTCTACTGGAGTCTCTGGAATCCCTGAAAAAAGTGACTGAGAGAAGTGAGAAATTCTCTGTCTTCTGTTACTCTCATTTTTATCCCAATCATCCCATTTTACCAGATATTATGGGGAAGGGTGGGAGTGAGGACCATGGAGATGTGGGAACTTGAAGATATTGAAGGAAAAGAAATGAAGAGGGAAGAAAAAAGAATGCACACCAAGAAAAGAAAAAGGGTGAAAATGGTGTGTGGGGAATGAGGAGGAGGCACTAGTAGCAGTAGTCTAAACTTGAGCATATTTTCCATGGGGTGTGGGTAATATGCAGTCCTAAATTTATAGCCCAGATCATGGACTATGATAAATAACAGAATTCTGACCTCTTCACCAAGTGAGTTTCATGTCCTTAATTTATATAGATACATGCAGTAGCTTTTGTTTTCTTTATAAGTTTCATGTAATTCATATGAGACACTGAAATTAATAGTGGGGTCTAGAAAGTAGCCTATTAGTCTTTATTTATGACTTAGTCCCACCTTAGCGTTCTTACTGTTAACATGATATTTTCCTGCTTTTTGATTACAAGAGTTAAAAAAGAAGTAAAATCCTAAACAAACAACATAATCCTGTTTCTTCTGCTGCCCAAACAGCACCTCGCATCTAAAGCACTGTTACTTTGTCTAATCTGGAATCTGCTTCAATCTTTGGGTTGGGGGGAGAGACAGAGAAAGAAAGTGTGCATATGTGTAGAGAAAGATACATTATGTTTGTGTGTGTATTTATTTATTATGTATATAGACAATCTGTTACTTGTTTGGTTGTAGAAATGTAGTTTTCACATTAGTTATAAATACTCCTCTCCCCCCCCCCAGTTCTTCTTTTCTTCCTTTCAGTTTATTCTTCTGATGTTAGCTTCACATTCCCTTTCCAGCTGGGATGATGGACCTCATTATCATTTCAAGCTTATCCACAGAGTACCTAAGCTAATCACTGGGGAGGAGGGGTAATTCAAACATGCATGCGCTGACCTTGAAATTTGCTGTGACTGGAGTTAGGATTCTGGATCCAGTCACCGGCACTGGGAACAGTTTTTTATTATCATGTCGTCTGCCTACTCAGCTGCTTAGTACCCACCCGTCACTCAGAATCGCAGTCTGCCAAGGGTTTAATTCATTTTTAGATGTAATTATACTTAGATGGGTTGAGAGAAAGAGATAGTCAATTAAATTTCTAGTTATATTTTAAAGTTATATAGTTAAATTTTAGTTATATTTTGGAGGAGAAGGGGTAAAATTATAATAAAAATTGTAGGTAAATAGGTACTTTTAAATGTTTATTCCAAGAAAGGAAAGAGATGTAGAGAATGATTTTATTGTCTGTGAAATGCTAGTTTAATCTGAGGACCTAAACAAGATATATTCAGCACTCATGACTCTGACATGTAAGCTTTTACTCCTTTGACATCCCTCGCCCACATAAGTTGTCCTATTGACCTGAAAAAAGCAACTTGTTTGGATAAGTATTATTTGTGTAAGGAAGGGTGTTCTGGATAGGATCCTTCATATTCACCTTTTGCAGCATTGAGAATCACATAGTACTGTCTTTCAGCCAGCCCCTTGTCTGGGGTCAATGTTAGATCAGAATTTTGTCCTTTGTTTTTATAGCAATTCTTTTAAAATGTTGAAAAAATTTAATTATATTCATATATGCTGTTCAGAAATCTCATAAATGGTCTGGTATTGGGTTGGCATGATTAGTAGTCTTTGTTCAGAAGTGACCAAATAGAAGGTGGAATACAGAGAGAGTAAATGGGTGTATTTCTCAGTCATTAGACAAAAGGTGATTAATTTCTCCATTAAGGATCAAAATCATTAGACAGTCTGAGTGAAACATTTCTACTTTGTAGTATCATATGCTATTATTGAATAAATAAACATATAGCTCTACATACTTTGGGCATTTTTAAAAGAGAATAATATTACCTTATCTCATAAAAATATATCTATTAGTTCATAATATAGTTAAATTCATTCATTTTCAAGAACAGATCAAGTGAGGCAACGATGTTCTTTCTTAATTTTTATTGTCTTTTAAATATAGTCAGGAGTACTGTGCTCTTCTAAATTAGAAATGATGGGAATGTCTACACACCATATGAGCATAATTCTTGCTATAAATACATTTGGTAGATGTGCGTTCAGAATAGCTGAGCTTTGAATGCCGATCTCCCAGTATCCACTGTTTTGAAGTTTTTATCTGATGCTCTTAACCTGCTTTGCCATTGATGGTTTTAGAAAATATTTATAGCTGTTCAGTTTTCTTTCACTTCAATAGTGGGCAGTTTACAGTAATAGAAAATCCCATCTGAATCCTTCAAATTATATGGCTTCTTACAACCCCGCCTCCATCCCCCGGTGTGGGAAAAGAATAGTTTCTGTGACTGCTGAGTGGCACTGAGTAGGTAGTGTTGCTTATATGATTTCAGTGTGTAATTGTCCCCCTTGCCTCCACAGACTATGGCACTATTAAGAAAGTACTCGCTCCAATGAATCAGACTTCAAGCAGCTGCTTGCTCGAAGAAATTGAGCTCTTCCCAAAGAGGCAGAGGGAACCTATCAGGAGCCTGCAGATTCTGCATAGCCAAAGTGTTCTGTTTGTGGGGCTTCAGGAACATGTGGTAAAGGTTCCCCTGAAGAGGTGTCTGTTTTACAAAACACACAGGTATGAAAGATCAACTTGCTTTCTTTATTTGAAGAGAGGCATATAATGAAAGGGTTTCATGGAAGGAAATGGATATTTATAGAAATCCAAATTCACTGGATCTAAACCTCTTGTTTTCATTGCTTAACAAAGTACTGTCTGGGGGCTTTTTTATATTAACTAATTTGTAATAAACAAAAGAAATTCCCAGAAGATGATAGTGATATTTAAATATTAAGCTAGAGGATTCAACCTGTATAAATTAATCAACAAATAATTACTGAATGACTTCCCCTCCCAAGATCTGCCACTGTGATCCCCAATCTGCACTTCTCAATGCCGATTTCCCTGCTTAGCTAGGTGGCCACTCACTCCTGAGTCAGTTCATGCCAGCACCCTGCGTGTAATCAGTCCCAGGCAGTGAGTGTTTCCACCCTCTGGCCACTCAGGAGATGGTTCCCAAGCAAGCACCAGCAGTCCCCTGACACCACACCGGGAACTCCATCCTCCGTGGATTAGGACCCTTTCTCAATCTCTGTAGACTCATAGATTCTCATTCGCCCATTTGACAATGAAATGGGTGTGCCCAGCCTCACTCATTCACACTCTCTAAAGTCCTCACAGCTTTAGATAAAATAAACACTAGTTTATTGATTAGAATATGATTTAAGTGAGTATATAGCAAATCAATGTGCAATAATTTAATAAAGGTGTCAGGCATTACCACGAGCAAATAAAAGATAAAAAAAAGAATGCTAATCTAACACTATCCAGGATCACTCTCTAGCTTATTCTCCTCATTCTTAGCCACAAGACTGGCTGCTGGTGGTGTTCAGCCAGTCTAGGTGCACCTGGCCATGTGGATAGATTCAGCCTCTTGGAGTTGTTTTCAAGATGGTCTTTCTCTGGCAAAAAGCCTCTTCCAGATCAAAGTGTTTGTATTTGTTTCCAAACCTTTCTGTCCCTCCCCCTCTTCCTGGGCCAAGGTGCTACAAGCATTTAGCTAGACCATTGTCTTTGTTATCTTCTCTGGGTACCTGTTTGCAATGCTGATTGGGAAATGGCTCTGACTGTCTCCATTCTGCTGAAGACAACACTGATTGTCGTCCTCTCCCCTGAGCCATGTAGAATACCTGGAAACATGCTTCACACCTGTGCATATACATGACACTGCAGGAAACATGATAATTCAACAATAAGAGCATTCATAAGGGAACTTGCATGGCAAATTTTGCATCAAACTACAGAATTGCGTTGCAAAAGTGAACAGAAAAGTTACATCGATCATACTCTAGGGGTGCATAGATGTGCATCCCGTGGCATATTAAAAATACGTCTCCAGTAGCATAGAAAATGGTATTTGAAGAACTAGCAGTTGTAGCCAATCTGGGATGGAAGCCAAATATATCTGTTTGACTACACTAATTCATCACTCTTAGGTTCTCTATCTTAAAAGGAATGACATGTCTTCCCTTTCCCCATAAAATATATTATAAAATTTGTTGCTAAAATAGTAAATTAAAAGTAGTAAATATACTGCATGTTCATATAATGGCATAGCTTTTGATTTTGTATATTTAATTCATAAAATTCAAGGACAATTTTAAAATAATGGTATATGTTTTTCTTCCTTCTAAACTCCACTATAATGCATCAAATTGAGTGTCTTTGGGCTACAGAAAGGAAAGTTTGAAAAGAGCAAGGGTTGAAGAAAAACCTAACTGGTGAAATAGTTGCTTGGGTATTTTGCAGTGTCAGAGAACCAAAATAAAATTAACTAGACCTCTGTGCCAGTAATTGAATAACTGAGTACTACTCCTCTTACAAAAAAAGTTATTCAGTATTTTAAAAAATCACTTACATTCAGACAAAATCTTATGACAATCAAAAAAATTCAGATTTCAATGTGCATCTCTTTCTGTGTCACTCAACGGAGCTACTCTCTTGTGACACATTTGCTGTTGATAGAAATGCTTTGATGGAAACTCAACAGTAGTTGGCTGCAGAGGGCTAAATCTCAGCTTCAGTCCATTTAGTTTAGTTTAGTAAAAAAGCTGTGCTGATTTACACGAGCTGATGATGGAGAATCAACATCACCTCTACTTGATTTAGCCAGTTGAAGCTAAGATCTTAATGTTGTTGCAGTTATTTTTATTTTGTACTTTGCTGTTGCTTGAATGAAGGGTCCAAACATAACCAAAAAAGGAAAACGTCTATTAATATAGTCTCATGCTTTTTCTGTTCATTTGACTGCTGTACCATCATCATAGCATTTTCCCTCTGTTAAACAGGGTGGAAAATATATTCTTCTTCAAGATTTCTTATCTATTTCAAGCAGAGAGAGACATAGTATTGTAACCCCTTTGGGGTTTAAGAGAGCGTCGTCCCTTTAACCCTTTGCCCTGTAGGGGAGGCACTGATTATGCTGGGAGGAGAAAGTGCTGTTTGGGGGGAGGGGATGAGAGAGAGGGTGTGGCTGGAAGCTGGGCAGGAGGGGGGCTGCAGCAGAGGGATGGTGAGGAGAGAAGCAGCAGGGGCCCTGCCCAGGAGCTGGAGAGGGACAGAGAGCTGACCGGAAACACCCAGGACAGGAGCCAGAGGACACTGTGCCAGGGAGCAGTTGCCCGAGGACAGACTGGAGCTGGACCAGTGATACGGCTGCCCAGGGCTGCGGGGCCGTGAGTACGAGGCCTGGGACTTGGCCTGGGACTTGGGGGAGGCTCTAGGTAGTTAAGTGGGGAGGTCGTCAGAAGAGGCACCGGAGGCTTTGCTGGGGACACTTGCTGGCGCCGAACACGACCAGGAGCAACCAGGACTCAGCCCGGACTGGAACTGTGCTGGGATCACTGAACTCAGCACAGACGCTGTGCTCGCTCACTGTCTGCCCTCAGCCTGCAGCACCCCTGGGCCTGTAAGGCCCTGTGCTAATTGCTAGCCTGCTTTCCTGCTGCCCCATCCCCCTTGTTGTTCTCTTTTTCCTCCCTCTGTAAATAAATCTTCCCCGTTCCATTGTTCACTGTGCTGTCCCAGCGTGTGTGCGTGTG
>VOCT01078249.1:0-18203 GCA_007922175.1 Pelusios castaneus
ACCAGGAGGATACTGAATAATGATTGGAGTAAGACAGTGAGAATTTTCTATTATTTCTCTTGTTTGTTTGTTTTTTAAATGTGCTGAACTGTAGCTTTCCCCAAAGCCTCATAGTTGGGAAAAAAATACTTTTAGGAATAATCAAAGGCTTTCCAAAAAATCACCTCTGGAGAAACTTCTTGCCTGAAATTCCCTGTGCATATCCCTTTCTCTCCCTCCATTGATGGCTGATACTTTTATGGATTGTTGTGTTTATCTGGTAGGGAGTGCCCCATGCCGACAGATCAAAAGGCTTTGACTTTATTTTGTTCATTTCTCTCTGAGTTCCAACATCAGAGGATGGGCAGAATATTGAGGAGGGGACTACAGGAAAAGCAGGGATCGTCTTTACATCACACCCAATCATAAACCATTGAAAAAACAAACACAGGCGGAAGGAATAGTCGAGGTAAGAACTAGGTTAACTGGCAGCTGCAATATGTGCGTTTAGCAGGACAACTCCATATTCTACTTTGCTGTCAGGTGAGGTCAATATTGTTCTAGTTTTAATTGTGAGTGTATAAAAGCATAAAAGTCGAAATGTGTTTTCCAAGGGCTATGCAGCTTCTGCTGTTAACATACTCAGGGTACAAAAGAAAATTACTAAAATATGAAACTGAATATCTTTTGGTATTTAGGGAAGAAAGTTATTCTTCTACAAAGATACACGATGTTTTATATTAAGAACATTATTATTCTGTATTAGGGCTGAGATTTGCTGCTTAAGGGATTTGGACAGCTATTTTACATTAATTGTAAAGTATGAAGCTCGGGTACTTTGAAAATCTCAGTTTGACCGTTTCTAAAAAACGAACGAGAAGAAATACAGAGAAAGACAAAGTTACATATTGCGGAGCGGGGAAGGATACATAATCCACATCTGTTGGGAAACACTTTGAGATCCTAATCGGAAGCAGACACAGCTCTGCTAATTTTTCTTTACAGTGAATTTACATCTATTTTTGCAGGATTCAGTACCGAGGACAGTGTCACCCAAAGACAGAGAGTTGGCTGGGGTACACTGGACTGTACTTTCTCCACTATATGCGGAGGTTATGACAAGCAGGATAGCAGATGCAATATGAAATACTGCTTCCTAAGATTTTCCAGTTGCGAGTAAAGTGGGGCTGGAGGGCTATTCTTCCTGGACTGCAGGAAAGCCGAGAAATATGGGGTCTGTGGATTGACGACCGGGAGCTGAAGGAATCGGCATTATATTTGTGTGCTGCAGTAGACTGGCTTTCATGTAATGACTGCGGGTGGGTTAACAGAGGACGTTTACAGACAGCAATGATCAGTTTTCTTTTACCGCCCTCTGACCTGGGGCAGATAGAAATCAGTGCAAGGATTCACATCAGTCCAGAAGTAGGGGATTTGAATCAAACAGTGCAGGTGTGGGAGAAACCAGCATTAACTGTATGGAAATGTTATCCCTTTCCATGAACAGTCCCTGACCCCCAAATACTCCGAATGGCCCCGCAGGTATAAATCAGACCTAGCTGCGTTAGGGTAAATGAATCAAAGACTCAACTGGTGTAAATCAGGCTTGATCCATTGGATTCAATGGGCCAGACTTGCGCTTGTAAACCTAGCTCCATTGGAGTCATAGGGGACAGATCCCTGGGTAGTGAGTCAGTGGGTTTAATTTTGCCTCAACTGGAGAAAGAACTCGTCCCAGAGTTTTGATCTGGGCTGAAAGCGGGGAGAAGGGGTTCTGACCAGCTCTCTGACAAAACTCGAACCCAAGTATAGTTTTGTTATTATTTGTTTTGGGTGTTAGCTTTTGGCAAATAAACACCTGCTAGACCTTGTGATCCTCGCTGAGTTCTTCTTTCCAAAAGTTAAACCGAACTCAGAAACCTCTGCTGAGTTGCTGAAGAGAAACTGTCACGTGACAGAAATAGGACAAAAGCGAAACGGGGAGGGTAAGCGCTACATGAGGGTTTAGGCTGTGTCATAGGGTGAAGAAAACACCCTTCAACTACTCGCTTTATAGGGAGTTTATTAACTAGAGATCATGTCCAGGATTTAAGTCCTCTGATCTGACACTGTGAGAGCGACTCCACACTACGTCTATTCCATTTGGCTTCCTGTATTGAACCCATCATTGCGGTAGCTTGAGCCCGTGAAGATCTGGAACAACACATTAACCATGAATGCCCCAGAAATCCTCCTGTGGACAGTAACAGCGTTCCTGTCTTTCAGTAAGTGTCAGCTAAAGGAAGAATTGAATGTCCTTGTAGGTTTGAAAGGGGGGTGGGAAGGAGTGGAAGCTAGGATTGCTGAGTTCTGGTCACAGCTCAAGCAGAGGAGCGGCATCTCTAGCCAGATAAAGAAGATCTGGTCTCAGCTGGAGAGGAGCGAGGACAGTAGACTGGAAATATCCTCCAGTCGGATTGGGGACCCTGACCCAGTGATTAGAACATGGGCGATTCTACTTTTGGGTTCCATTCAAAACTCCACTACTGCCTTACTAGAACATGGGCAAATCACTTCCGACTGCTATTCCTGAGAGTGCCTCTCGGTAAAAGATGTGTGAAAAACACATTTCCGAGTCCTAAAATGACTCTGCTGTCCTCACAGGAGAATTGCTGTGGATTGTGCGGTAGTTTTAGTTTACATGCTGAATTAGGGTGATCATTAACTGCACCTCTTCCCTTCCCTGCAGGTTTCAGTCGGGGGCAGGGCAGTGTCACACAAAGCCAAGGACAGGTGGAAAAGTCGAGTGGACAGAGTGTCACCCTGGAGTGTACTTTCTCCACTGGATACTCGTATTATTATTTATTTTGGTACAAACAACAACACTCGGGGGCCATGACCTTCCTCTTCCAAATAGATGAGAGTAATAGTAAAAATAACGCAGCCGGGAGCAGGTTTTCTGCAGAACTCAGAGAATCCTCAAAATTCTTCAGATTGACAATTGAAAGGCTAGAGCCGACAGACTCCAGGCTGTATTTCTGCGCTCTACGGGAAGACACCATGAGAAGTTTAATAGGAGGCCCTGTACAAAAACCGCGAGGCTTTTTCATCATGAGAAACAAAACTACATGGAATCCCCACACCACAGACAGATGGAAAGATCAAATTGTGAGGCTCGTGGGAACAGCACAAACTACCCATATAAATCTGTAGGGTTTTCATTTACCATTGTTTTACCACCACCACCACCACCCCCTTTTGTCCCTCCCTTTAATATTAGTTTACCCACTCTCAATCTGATCTCACATGATGTGAATCACTGAGAGTTAAATGGAGTCAACTGGGATTGGATAGCCTCCTTTAACTCCCTGAAAGAGGTTCGGGGTGGTGAGGGTGGTGGAGCATGGCTGTTCTGAGTGGGGGTAGATGACAGAACTAGGAGGAATTGCCTCAAGTTGCACTTGGGGAGGTCGAGGTTGGATATGAAGAAAAAGGGGGATGAGAAGTATAATGAGTAACCTAGGGAGGTAGAATCTCCATCCATCCTCCGAGGTTTTTATGGCCTGGCTTGACGAAGCCTTGTCTGAGATGGTTCAGTTTTTGTTGGTCTTGCTTTCAGCAGCTGGTTAGACTAGATAACCCTCTGAGATCCCTTCCGGCCTTAATATTCTCAGCACTCCGCCACCGCTATCAAAGCAGTTGTGGTTCCATGGGCGGCAATGGGACCAGACTCCCGATGTGGTGTAAATTATCATGTCTCCAGTGGGAGTCCATGGGATCGGTACACAACTGCGCAGAACACACAAGCCTGCCCATAGACAGTGACAGGCCTGTAAACACAGATCTAGAGACTCACAGGCAGAAAACCAGCACCCACACAGAACCTACTCTTTCCGTATTGTATTTAACTCAGCTCTCACCAAGTAACAATAAGAGACAAATTTAAATAAAGAGGAGATAAACATTAATCATCCAGGCCCTTCAGTCAGAGTAATTTGCTCAGCGCGTTCTCACCAGCTGTTTAGCTGCAGCCTAATCTGAAACCAACAGGTTTTGTGTCTGTTCAGTATTTCCCAAACCCCTCCTCTTCTGAACCCCGTCTGGTTCCTGATTAGTCCCTGCCACCAGCAAACCTCTTCCGAGAAGTTCCCTTTAAGATCTTCACAGCTAATTCTCAGGCCGCCGCTGTACGAGGAATCATGGAGAGACGTTTTATTCTCAGCCTATGGCTATTGACCCAGCCAGGTAACTGTTTGTGGAAGAAGCTACAAATTCCCAACTCCCCTTCTACCCTCACCCTAATCCCGCGCTGAACTAGACCCTAACGTTACTCTTAACCCTTACTTTATCTTAATCCTATCAGTTGCTAAGACTCTAGGTTGATTACACTAGCCGGGATCGCAGGGATCCTGTCCAGGTCTCAGATGCAGATGCAAGAATTTCCTTGAACCGGAGTGTCTTCTTACAGGTGTGTCGCTGGGTGTCTCGATCCAGTCCAAAGAATCGGAGTTGTTTGGATCAGAAGGTGGCTACGCGACACTCAGCTGCTCTTACGATACCAGTTACACTGCTGGTGTCTATCTCCACTGGTACCGTCAGTATCCGAAACGAGCCCCGCAATACATTCTCCAGAAAGGAGCAAAAGGGGCAACGTACAGTGATACCGCAAATTTCGCCCAGGAGAGGTTTTCTTCCGAAGTTAACGACACCTCCACAGCGCTGAACATCAGAGCCCTGCAGGTGGCAGACAGTGCGGTCTACTACTGCGCCCTGCAACCCGCACAGCGATTGAATCGCATGGCAGAGCTGTTCAAAAACCTTCCAACCTTAGCGCAGTGGATGTTACAGATATTGATACGTATAGCAGCCCCGAGAGACATAAGCTTAAGCGGTTAAAAAAACCAAAAACAACCACCAAAAAACAAAACAAGCAAACAAACAAGCAAAAAAATAAAAACAACCCTTGGAACTTCAATACTTATTGAAAGATTTAAATATCTCCTTGGAATAATATAGTGGGCATGATTTTTTGTTCGGAAACAATGTCTTTTCCTACTTTAGGAATGATTCATAGTGGAGTGGTGTAAAAAAATGTATTAAATTGACAGCTATATTTAAGACAAAAGAGTCTTGTGGCACTTTTAAAGACTAACAGATTTATTAATCGCATGAGCTTTCGTGGGAGAAAATCCCACTTGGTCAGACGCTTTGAAGATAGGAAAGTTACAGAGTGGGAGGAAATTAAATGCAGGGGAGTGTATGACATAGCATCAGGTCAGGCTGTAACAGCAAATCAAAGTAGGTGTTAGGATTCAAAACACTGGGGAACAGCACATAGAGGAGGGGGAAGGTCAATTCACTTGATGTAATGCGAGAAAAATCCATAGTCCCTGTTTAACCCCAAGGCAACTGAGTCAAATTTGCATATAAGTTCGAGTTCTGCAGACTCTCTTTGAGGCTGTGATTTGTTATTCATCTGTTTCAACACAGCTATTAACAAGTCGTTAAGGGAGTGAGCAGGGAGGTTGAAGTGTTCCCCTACAGGCTTTTCAGTATTGCAATTTCTGATGTCAGATTTGTGTCCATTGATTCTTTGGCGCAGAGACTGTCCTGTCTGTCCAATATATAAGGCAGAGGGGCATTTCCGGCACATGATGGCATAAATCACATTGGTGGATGAGCAGGTGAACGAACCCTTGATGGAGTAGGTGGCATGATTAGGCCCTGTGATGGTGTCATCAGTGTAGATATGAGGGCAAAGTTGGCAGCGTGGTCTGCTGCAGGGCTGTGTTCCTGCTTTAGTGTTTCTGCTCTGTGATCTGTAGCTGCTGGTGAGTATCCTTTTAAGATTAGGGGGCTGTCTGAAAGCAAGGAGAGGTCTGTCTCCCAAGGCTTGAGAGAGTGAGGGATCATCTTGTAAAATAGGCTGTAGATTTTTGATGATGTGTTGAAGAGGTCTGGCTTGGGGGTTGTAGGTGACGACCAGTGGCGTTCTGTTGTTGTTTTTCATGGGCTTCTCCTGCAGTAGTTGACTTCTGGGTACCCGTCTGGCTCTGTCAATTTGTTTCTTCACTTCTGTGGGTTTGTACTGTAGTTTTAAGAATGCCTGGTAGAGATCCTGAAGGTGTCTGTCTCTGTCTAAAGGGTCAGAGCAAATGCGGTTATATCTTAGGGCTTGACTGTACACAATGGATCGTGTGGTGTGTCGAGGATGGAAGCTCGAGGGATGTAGGTAGCTATACCGATCAGTATCCAGTATCCAGGATGATGACAGAGCTAAACTTGTGGCTGACCTCTGTGACTTTGTACTCACCCACAACCATTTCAGATTTGAAGATGATCTATACCTTCAAGTCAGTGGCACTGCCATGGGTACCCGCATGGCCCCACAATATGCCAACATCTTTATGGCCGATTTAGAACAACGTTTCCTCACGTCTCATCCCAAAGCACCCCTACTTTACCTACGCTATATTGATGACATCTTCATCATCTGGACCCATCATCTGGATCCATCATCTGGACCCCTCAATCCCTGGGAAAATCATGGAGCAGGTCCTCAAGGAATCCATCCTGAAACACTTGGAGGAAAATAGAGTGATCAGGAACAGTCAACATGGATTCACCAAGGGCAAATCGTGCCTGACCAACCTGATTTCCTTCTATGATGAGATGACTGGATTTGTGGATGCGGGAAGAGCCATTGACGTGATATACCTTGACTTTAGCAAGGCTTTTGATACGGTTTCCCACAGCATTCTCGTTGGCAAGTTAAGGAAGTATGGGTTGGACGAGTGGACCGTAAGGTGGATCGAAAACTGGTTAGATCAACGGGCTCAGTGGGTAGGAATCAATGGCTCGATGTCTGGTTGGCAACCGGTAACGAGTGGAGTGCCCCAGGGGTCGGTCCTGGGGCCGGTTCTATTCAACATCTTCATTAATGATCTTGATGATGGAATAGACTGCGTGCTTAGTAAGTTTGCGGATGACACCAAGTTGGGGGGAATGGTAGATACTCTGGAGGGCAGGGACAGGATCCAGAGAGACTTGGACAAATTGGAACATTGGGCCGAAAGAAACCTCATGAGGTTCAACAAAGACAAGTGCAAAGTCCTGCACTTAGGACGGAAAAATCCCATGCACTGCTACAGGCTGGGGACCGATCAGCTAAGTAGCAGCGCTGTAGAAAAGGACCTGGGGGTTATGGTGGACAGGAAGATGAATATGAGCCAACAGTGTGCCCTTGTTGCCAAAAAGGCCAATGGCATATTAGGCTGCATCAGTAGGAGTATTGCCAGCAGATCGAGGGATGTGATAATTCCCCTCTATTCGACACTGGTCAGGCCGCATCTGGAGTACTGTGTCCAGTTTTGGGCTCCCCACTACAGAAAGGATGTGGACAAATTAGAAAGAGTCCAGCGGAGGGCAACAAAAATGATTAGGGGGCTGGGGCACATGACTTATGAGGAGAGACTGAAGGAACTAGGCTTATTTAGTCTACAGAAGAGAAGACTGAGGGGAGATTTGATAGCAACCTTCAACTACTTGAAGGGTTGCTCCAAAGAGGAGGGAGCTAGGCTGTTCTCGAGGGTAACAGAGGACAGAACAAGGAGCAATGGTTTCAAATTACAGCTGGGGAGGTCAAGGTTGGATATTAGGAAAAACTTTCTCACTAGGAGGGTGGTGAAGCATTGGAATGGGCTATCTAGTGTTGTGAGATTATTATTATTTTCCCTTGTAATGATATTGTACTCTGCTCTGATTAAAGCTGCAGACCCCGTGGTAAAAGGAACGTAGGGCGGGGGAGGACTCGATGTGCGACTGTGGGGAACCTCCTGCATTGTTGAATAAGTGTTAACTCACAGGAATGTTGATTGAGGTGCTCATAGAGCAGTTTCTGCCCGGCCCTTGAAGCGAGTTAAGCCAATTACCCAATTAACATGTTAAAGGGGAGCTGCATGAGTCACGCCTTTACAGAAGAAACTATGTAACAAGAGAATCCGTTACTTTAAAGTGGTGTTAATGAGCCTCTGTTCATTTTGTAACTATAAGAAGGAAAGCAACGCTCTGTACGGGGTCCTTCTCTCCTGTTAAGCCTGCAGAGAGAGAGGCACCTCTTGATCAAGAATAAAGTTTTACTGCTTCTGCTGCTCTTGCCTGGTGTATTGGATCCCCGCTAGGCAAGGAACTCTCGAGGGGCTGATTTCCCCATAACAATTGGCGACCGCGAAGGGACCTCCTGGCGCATACTCCTCTTGCTCCCTCCACTCAGAACACCCAGCCGGCATCAGGTGAGTTCACCTACTAGGGTATCTTCTGGGCGGAGGAAGCTCGGGGAGGATGATAAGGTAGGATCCCAGGCTTATTAAGTATTATGCAGCAAAGTGAAGTGGAGACTGCCACTGGTTCTCCTTTTCTTTCCTTTTTCCTTATTGTCTATATTTGTGTCTGTCTGTTTAGAAGGCTGCTGCTGTCCTGTGCCATAAATCCCGCTCTGGGTGTGCTGCAGGTGAGCAGCTGTTAGCTGCTATAAATCCTCACCATAAATCCCATCTTGGGTGAACTTAAGTGTGCCAGTGTGCAGCCAAAATCTTAGTAACATGGGCTCTGGTCAGTCTCGCCCAATACCGGGGGTCCCCTGGACTACATTTTTAGTAATTGGAAGAGTATGCCGTGCTCTAAGGGGTTATCCAGAGCATGTTTAGTGGGTTTGTGTACCAAGATATGGCCTGCAGCCACATCGGGGGATCCGAGACTCGCTTGGCCAGTCGTGGGATCTTTTGATGAGTAGGTTTTAAAATTTCTTAAAAAGACTTTAGAAAGTGAAATGCCTAAGCAGATGTATTACTGGTACATATGGCAGAATGAAGCCTACAGGCGGCTCACTAAAAGCCAAATTGGCAGTCTTAAAGCCACCATAAAGGATTTGGAAATAAAATTAAGTGCAGCAAATCCATCCACAGCTCCCCCGATCTCTAATGTGTGTCCTTCAGTCCCACCTTCTTACAGCCCCTGTGGGGTTCAAGAGGAGGATGAGTGGGTTCCTCCATACTCGAGCTTGGAGGCAAGCCCCCAGCAAGAGCCGCACGCCTCTGCTTCGGCTATCCCATTTTCTCAGAAAACTACCCACCTTCGGCACCTTGTCAGTCCAGACAAGAGAATGTCGCAAGGGAGATGAGCCCCCTGCACATGAATCAAGCATAGCATGAGGAGGGAGTCTTTGTTCTGCTTTCATTACTCGCATCCTCAACTTACTTTCTTGATCCTCGCAATCCAGTCCTGAACATTACCGTAGGTTCCCAGGTTTATCCCTGCTTGGTGGATACTGGTGCTACTTTCAGTACACTTCAAGACACCCCAGTGCCGCTCGACCCATCGCGGCAAGTTCCAGTCAAAGGCATTTCGGGTGAGTTACAGACTCTCTCTTGCACAAAATCTGCTCTTGTTACTGTGGGACCACTCACTGCAGAGCACTCTTTCCTAATTTCTCCTTCATGTCCGGCAAACCTTCTTGGTAGGGATTTTCTAACTAAACTAAGGGCAACTATTAGCTGCTCCCCTGATGGGATCTGGCTAACCTTTCCCACCTCTCAGGTCCCTCACATACAGGCTCTTGCTGAGGCAAACCACACCTTGGATCTGCCCCATACATCTCTTTCCCAAATCCCAAGCTCCTTCTGGGCAAGCTCATCCACTGATACTGGACTTTTAAAGTCAGCTGAATCAATCCAGATCCAGATAAAAGGAGGGCCACCCCCTTCTGTACCCCAGTATCCACTATCTAGAGAGGCAGAGGTGGGAATAGAGCCGATCATCCAGGACTTCTTAAAAAGTAGAATTATTGTCCCCTGTAAATCACCGTGTAACACGCCTATTCTCCCTGTTAAATAACCCAAGCTAGGTCCTGATGGAAAACCGGTCTATCGATTTGTCCAAGACCCTCGGGCAATCAATGCTTACGTTATCCCACGGCACCCTGTTGTCCCAAACCCCGCAACTATTCTAACCTCTGTTCCCTCTACGGCAACCCACTTCACAGTGGTGGATCTGTGCGCTGCATTCTTCTCTATCCCTATTCATCCAAATTCTCAATATTTATTTGCCTTTACGTGGAGGGGTCAACAATACAGCTTACACGGGATGGTGAGTTAGACCCTCCGCCCTGGACGCAGGAAGCGGATCAGTCGTTTACAGAACTAAAAAGGCTTCTTTCTACAGCCCCAGCCCTAGGACTGCCCAATTACTCCAAACCTTTTGCATTGTATTGTCATGAGCAGGAAGGAGTAGCATCTGGGGTCTTAACTCAGCCCATGGGGGCCTGTCAGCGACCAGTTGCCTACTACTCATGCCAGATTGATGCAGTAGCCCTGGGATATCCAGCGTGCATTCGTGCCGTAGCTGCTGCTGCCTTACTAGTTGCTAGAGCGCAAGGGTTGGTCTTGGGTCACCAACTCACTCTATTCGTACCTCATGCCATTGAAGCTATCCTTAATAGAGCTAGTACGCAGCATTTGTCAGTGCAGCGATTGTCCTCTTACGAAACAATACTGCTGGCAGCCGAAAATCTTGTCATCAGTCGATGTTCCACTCTAAATCCAGCGACCCTACTGCCATTACCAAGCAGCGGAACGCCTCACGATTGCGAATATGCAATCTCTTGTACAAGTACCCCTAGACCAGACCTCTCTGACATCCCTCTCGCCAATCCCAATCTAATACTGTTTACGGACGGTTCTTGCTTCGTTAACCACTTTGGCAAACGGTGTTCAGGCTACGCAGTATGTACACCCTTTGAAGTCTTAGAAGCCTTTTCTCTTCCAGGAACCCATAGCGCTCAGGTTGCTGAGCTGGTGGCACTAACACGTTCATGCACTTTGGCTTGGAGTGAAACTGTCGCCATTTACACCGACTCCAAGTATGCCTTTGGAATCTGCCATGCCACGGGGCAAATTTGGAAGCAACGAGGATTTTTAACATCATCTGGGCATCCTATCGCCAATGCCAGATGGGTCTCTGCCCTACTAGATGCCACCTCTCTGCCACAAAACATTTCTGTCACTTTCTGCTATGCTCACACCAATAACAAGGACAAGGTCTCCCAAGGAAATGCTCTGGCTGACAGAGCGGCAAAAGCTGCCACAACAAATGCTCCTCCTATGCCTCTCGATTTTGTGAGCAAAGCAGCACCCATTTTAGGGCAATGGATCTTTTCTGAGTCACCGGCTGAGTTTTATGTTACTGTGACTAGCTCAGAAATTGCTACTTGGAAAAATCTAGGAGCAAAATTTAAAGATGGTGTCTGGTGGTCCCCGGACAACCGCCCACTGGCACCTCGCTCCTTCTTACCCTTAATTGCACGCACTGTCCATAATTCTGGACATCCGTGCAAAGGGGGATAGCCGAATCTATTTCAAAATTTTGGTGCGCCCCAGGCATTCACCAGATTGCTCAGCAAGTGACCAAGAATTGTATCACCTGTCAAAAATTCAACCCCCCCCCCACCCCAAAAAAAGGAAGATTCACATCCTTGCACGGGTCACCACAGTGGGTTTTCGGACCTTTCCAAAGCTTGCAACTGGACTTTATGGACATGCCCATGTGTCAGGGATTCAAACACATGTTAGTCATGGTATGTATGTTTAGCGATTGGGTAGAGGCATTCCCCACTAGGAAGACAGACACTGCCGCCGTAGTGAAAACTCTTATCAGAGAAGTCATCCCCAGGTTCGGGTGTCCACTTCAGGTTGAATCAGATCGGGGAAGCCACTTCTCTAGCCAAGTTATGACTGCACTCTTAAAGACACTAGGTGTCAAACAAAGATAGCACACGCCGTATCATCCTCAATCTTCAGGGAAAGTGGAGCGCATGAATGGTAAGCTAAAAATGCAATTAGCCAAAATTAAGGAAGACACTGGACTTAACTGGGTGGATGGACTCCCACTCGCCCTCATGTATCTACGAATGCTTCCTGCCACTAAAACTGGACTGGCTCCATTCAAAATTCTGTTTGGAAGACCTTTTTTTATTAGCTGGTCCGCTCTCACCAGCTCATGTTTCTCTCTTGGGGGGGAACGAGCTGTTAACGCAATATGTAATTAAGTTGCAAATTTGTCTTAATTCTATATCTGAGTTTTGCAGGGAGGCTCAAGCTGTACCCCTAGATGCCCCGATCCACTCTCTGAAACTGGGAGACTGGGTCTACCTCAAGAAGTTTTCCAGGAAGACGTGTCTGGAGCCCAGGTGGGAAGGACCGTTCCAAGTGTTACTAACAACCTACACGGTGGCTAAGCTGGAGGGAAAAGACTCGTGGTATCACTGCACCCACCTGAAGAAGACAGAGGCTCCACCAGCAGCCGCTCCAGCTACGTGCATGGTCGAAGACTAAGCGCGCTAAAGAAATAACGCTGAATATCTTGTATAGGTCGCAATAGTCTGGATATAGACTTACTATTTTTTTGCCCTTTCTTTTTCCTTTTCCTTTTATTCTCAGTATGCTCCAAGTCTATTGGGTTATCAGGATAGCTGTGGTCATTATGAATTTGAATTTTACCTTGGCTGACTGGAGGGATAACTTGTTCTATAACTTGGTTAGAAATCTCTCCTTACATTGGAATGTTAGTAACTGTTGGATATGTTCCTTTATGGCCACTCACCACAAGCATGGGTTTCCTATCATCCCAGTCCCCACAGCTGTTCCTGTTTGGGGTAACCTAGCCTGGTGTAAACCCCTGAGATACAAGAGCAAAGGTCATAGGACTATACCTAATTTAGATCAGGACCTCAGTGAGATCAGGCTCCCTGCCCGAAGACCTGAAGCCATGATTTGTGTAGAAAGAAAGAACCCTTTAGCTGCCGGTGGCAACAGCACCCCTCGGTTTCTGATGAACTGCCCCTAGCTGCACTGAAGTCAATTTCCTTATTAAAAGCAACAGCTGAGGACCTCCCATTCGTTCCCTACAGAAGGAATCATGGGACATGTTTCATTATCACCCATTGGTTATTCATTCACCTTGGGTAAAGGCGCCGGGGTTTGCAGTGTCTTCTAAGGAAATCATTCGTCTAACGCCCATTCTACTCTATGTATAAAGCATTCCCTATCCAAACGGTAACTCTAAACTCTTGCCCTACCTGTGACTACTACCGCCAACTCTATTCGTTCTCCTAATTCATTTGCTGGGCCCCTTAATCGGCTTTGAAATGCCGCCACCTGAAGTCCATTACGTCGGAAACCATTTCCCCTGGTCAAGTACAACTAAATTGCTGCCACTGAAGTTTGTTGTCTTGTTGCAGGTGCTCTATTGGCGGACTCGGTTCAGTGCAGGGAGTCCCACCTCTTTGGAAGAGAAGGTCACACTATGGGTACATCTACGCTTAGAAATTAAGTTGATTTAAGGAGGCTTAAGTCAACTTAATTTACTCGGTGTCTATACTGGTCTTTCCTTAATTTGACTTCAACTGCTCCTTAAATCAAATTAAGGAAAAGTTAGTTCCAATTAAGAACACCTAGTTTTAAATCAAACTGTGCTTAAGTCAACTTTATTAAGTCAACTTAAGCCAGGGGAGAGTGGAGTAGTGCTTAATTGGACCTTTTTAAGTCCACTTGATATGGCTAAAAGGGGCCACATCTACACTTGAAAAGTTAAATTGACTTTTGTTAAGTCGACTTAATAAGGTCCACTTTAAGTCAACTTAAAATAGACCTTATTACGTCGACTTCACAAAGTTGACCTGACTTCTCAAGTGTAGACATAGTCTGTGATACTCAGCTGATACTAATTCTACTGGTTCTCTCTCTCTCTCTTTTTCTGGTACTGGAAGTTTACCAGTTAAGCCCTATATTCTTCAGAGAGAAGCAAAGCTATCCATTGGTTACAATACTACTGCGAATTTCACCAAGGAAAGATTTTTCTTCCCAGGCTGATGAGGGACTAACAGTGTTGAACATTGCAACCCTGGAGCTTGCAGACGCAGCTGTGTACCTCTGTGCACTGCAAAGGGAAGAGTGGCAGAGCCATATAGGAGAGCTGGACAAAAACCATCCTTTCCCTTACGGTACTGGAGTTTGTGATCTTAAGTCTGCCAGCAGAGCTCTGGAGCGCGCTCCTTACACGTATTTTGGGACAACTTTAGGATGTCAACTTAATTGTTCTAGCTCCCTCTAGAATTAAGTATTTATATTAACCGCTCAAGTTTATGACTATATAGAGCGCCAGTTTAAATTAAGAAACAGAATAAATATTTTTTTCTCCTCCGTTCCCTAACTTTCCATGTGGAGTTGTCAGGCCGAAAATGGTTTGTTTGTATAAAATTATGGTTTGCAAAACTTTGGATAAAAATCTAGGCAACAAATAAAATCGAAATACTTATTTTGGTCCAATTAGGTGACACGTGAGTGAAGTAAATGTAGAAAATACACCATGTAGCAGTCCCATTTGAGGAAAACGCTATTTTTAGACTGCGGTGGTAATCCCTATTTTGAGATGCCATCCAAGTGGAATGAGTATCCAACTCTAAGACACATTGATGATGGGCTTCTAGGTTTGCTAACTGATAGTCCTTTGTATTAGTTTATTTTCCCCTGCCCAATACGCACACAATCCCCCACACCCTTAAAAAGAGGGGGTCCCTATGGCCCCGTGTGGTGAACTAACGGCAAAGCAGCGCCATCTACTGGTGACAATGAGAAAAAAGTGTTGCAAGTTGAAGACCTTTCACTTTCTACAGAGTTGGAATTTCAAGCGGAATGACAATAAAGGCTGTGAAAGCACCACAAAAAGAATTTAAAATACTTTCTTCATGTATTTAACCTGGGGTTTCCATGAGCATCAGAGGGGAGTGAGGAGTCAGACTATATCCCAATCTACATTACTAGTCATTACTGCTTCATTACAAAACCCACATCATTTTCATATCTGAGGGATTCAAAAGAATATATCCTAAAAAACCCCATTGTCAGAAAAAAATAAATAGTTTTACTCTTTTGTGTAAGGGCCTACTTCTTGTCAAAGAAACTGCCCCCAATGCACATACATCACCAGAAGTTCCACCCCCATCTGGTCACCCAACATCCAGTCCCCCGAGGGCAGGACTTCTGAGTCAGATGGCCACCTGACCAGAAATAGGTGATATGACCTGCTCCCTACCAATAGGAGAGGGTCCTGCTCACCCAGGGTCACCACAAGAGCTGGGATTGGGTCTGAGAAGGGCATGTGGCAGGGGTGGGGCTGTAGTGCTAGAGATCAATTTATACCATAAAACAGCTTCAAACAGAAATGGAATATTCACTGATAAAAATGCCATGTTCATTCATTTACTTGAAACACCATATTGTAACCAAAACTTCATTTTGAATTGTTTCCTTTATTTTGTATTGCTCAGCCTAATGTACACACTAGAGACTTGTCCCGCAATAAATCGTTGCAGGACAAGCAAAGCATTATAACTATAACACTTTCCCCCATCCACACAGCACTCCTTGTAATGAAAAGAGGGTTCACATGTTCCTTTGAAGTTTTGTTATGAGTAGAGCATATCTTGGGCACATATCTCATCATGCACTGTAAGAACCAGCTTTTGGGTTGGCTGGGGGGCTCAATCTGCTGTGAGTGCTGGCTTCCTGGGGGCAGCTGAGCCTCAGCTGTGCGGAAGTTCCGTGGCACTAGCTCCAGGGAGTCCCGGCTTCAGCTGAGCCCCAGCCACTGCTGCCAGGAAGCCGGCACTCGTGGCAGCTACAGCCCTATGGCCGCAAAAGTCCCCCACTGCTGGGGCTCAGTTGCCCTTGGGAAGCCAGCAACGCAGGCAGCTGTGGAGGGCAAGTTCCGGTAACACTGGTAGCTTCAGCTCCACAGACCCTGGGGTTACTGGGTCCCCCACGGCAGCACAGCTCCTGGGGACCCTGACAGCTGGAGCTCCGATGGCACTGGAGAGGCACAACCTGCAGCACTACTTGTCAATTTCCCTGGTTTCTTGGAGCAGAGAAACTGACAAATATGATAGCTCCGGTGTCCCAGAGTGGCCTTGATTGGCACTCTGGGACCTTTCCGTAGGCTGTTTAATGCACAAGTGTACACACACACTCTATTGCGCAAAAGACGCTCTGTGGTAAGCATTAGCATGCTTGTCTTGGTGGTTTACCTGTTGCGTGTCAAGAGGGCTGTTGTCGTACAAAAAGGCAACATTGTAGTGTGTACGCTAGCAGCCATATTGTGTGGTAAAGCTCCTTACCGCACAATAAGGTTGTAGTGTGTACAAGACCTAAGTTTTGCTGAAACTTTGGTTACATGTGAACTTAGTTTGGATGTATGAATGAAGGGTGGGTGTGTGATGGATCAGTCTCCAACTCCAGCCTGTCCTGATGACAAACCACCTTAATGGATGAAGAACAATGCAATCAAATCCTGCAAAGGCAAGAAGAATCCACCCTAGAAACAAATGGACAAAAAGCCCCATCAAGAACAAGATCAACGTCATATCTGCCATTAACTGATGATTCATGGTCATACAGTACCCTCAGGCAGTGTGACACAGCAAGATCCATGGATAAAGGATGGGTGAGACTGGCTAGCTTTGGGTAATATTCTGCACAGCTTCTAAGAGCATTGATGCACAGCTGTGTGCCCAACAGAGACCCCATTCTTCCTCATGCCCAGCTTTCCTGGCCAGGTAGCTGCAAAAAGCTGCAAACACCAGCCACCATCACAAGCTATGATCACAAGCAACAATCAGGACATGCAAGACCAAAAACAGAACATCTGGGGGATGTGTGTGTGTGTGTGTGTGTGTGTAGTAGATATCAGCTATTAACATAATTGTGTTTTCCTCCCAATAAACGTGGCATATTACCTTGTCTCCCTGAATAAGATCCTGCTAGTTTTTCATTTTCTAAGGGTGACCTGCCCCGATATTAGGACCACACGATCTCTCTGAAAACACCTCCCACCAGCCTTTGCCAATAAGAATGGCTTTTTCGGAATGCTCAGGCCACCCAGACAGGACAAGGTGTTCCAGTCAGAATGGGCGAAGTGTCTTGCCCATTCTCTGAGCCTTGATGGTTGGTCAGGTGGCAGCCCCAACCCGCCACCCCCAGAAGACTTGGGGCTTTAAAGCAGAAGACCTCCACCTCATTTCGAGACCACATGGTTCACAGCTTGTGGAAAATACCAAGAGGAGAACATGGACTCCTTCACCACCCCTGAGCTGTGAGGCCTTTGGAATTTGTTTTGGCTCCTAAAGCCTTGGCACCCCAGCGTAAAAAGCGCTACCTCAGTGACAGTTCAGAAGAGGAGGGAGCAATCATTGAGAGCCCTTCGGCTCAGCCTTTGCTCGATGCCCCAGAACCTGAAACTCAAGAGATCGTGAGGCAGCCTGAGCAGTCTGAGAGTCTCACGTTGTCCATCCCCATGGAGGAAGGCAAGTTACAGGCAAACCAGGCCCAAGAAGAAGACGTGACTCAAGTAAAGGAATAATAAGTGAGGACTGTGGTGTGGGGAGGTACAAACCAAGTGGCGTTGGGGACTTAGAGCTGTTTTCTTTTTCTGAAAATCACTGTCTCTCTTGTCTTTCAGGAGCCCCCAGCCAGCGCTTCATCAGATAACACTGATGAATCACGCCTGTCTTCTCTTTGTTCAATGCTGATGTACGTCCAAGAGGATGAAATCACGTGACCTTTATTGCAGGTGAACGCATACACACGCCATCCCTTGTAACGCAACGGAGTTTGCACACTGCTCTTTGCAATGTCACGGTGTAGCGTAATGAATTCTGGGCACCTACCCCATAGTTCAATTTTCCCTGATTCGGCGCTTGGAATAATGGGATGGGGGAAAAGAGCACAAAGCACCATGGATAAACTCTCAGTTTCTCATGGTGCACTGTGTTCCCCTTGCATCTTCCTTGTTGCTAATAGCAACTCATGCCTATTTTCAACAGTGCAGTGCCACACTACTGGCCAGCAATCACAATTGCGACTACATGGATCCTGCTCTAATCTCCACTGTCGCCTTCAGCATTCTGAATACATCTCGGCTGGTTGCTCAGTATGCAATGAGCTCCGAATCCGATGAGAATGCTGAGGACCAGGGGCTCCTAGATGTCCTGCAGAGAAACAGAACTGCATTGCTGAGCTCCTTCATAGATCATCTGCACACGGTGCACTGCCATTTCTGGTCGTGAGAGACGAGAACCGAGTTGTGGGATCGCATTGTTATGCAGCTGTGGGATGATGAGCAGTGGGTACAGAATTTCT
>VOCT01078250.1:0-19903 GCA_007922175.1 Pelusios castaneus
AGATCAGCCATGACGAGGCTGCTACCACCTGCAAGCTGCCTGTGTCCGAGGAGACCTCCAGAAACAAACTGGCCTCGTGGCTAAGCTCCAACATCATGTCGGACAGCTTCCAGGACAACGATAGCGCCTCCTCGTTCAGGATGAATGAGACCGGCGAGATGAAGGCAGGCAGAGTGGAAGTCCTGGGCGACAGAGAGAAACTCTTCACTTCTGGGCTTGGAGGCAAGGATGCCTATGGCTTGGATGGAAACTTAAAGAAGAAGAGGGTAAGCGAGGGGCTGTCGTGGTGATTCTCTAATACGTGGCCTTCCCCATGGCTGAGAACCCCTGGGAAGTAAAGTAGTGTCACCCTTCTTTATAGATAGAAAGCTGAGGTGCAAAGAAGAATGCCTGGAGGAGGGTGCTGTGCCAGTCTAACATCCCTGGATCCCAAGGTTGTGTTCTGCTAACACCAAGACAATAGGAGCCATACAAAATGATATCTGTGGAATAGGGAATCATGATCCCCATTGCATAGATGGGGAAAATGGAGGTGCAAATGACATGCCCAGGGTCAAACAGGGAGGCTATGACTGAGCCAGAAACAGAAGGCAAGACTTCAGTCCTTGGCCTGTGCCCTTCTGCTAGATCATCCTTCCTGCCCAGCATCCACGTTACACTCATTCAAGGATTTGCCGCATTGAGTGGAGACGTATCAAAAGACCTGGTCTACATAACACCTTAATACATAGCTAAGCCAGAGCTAACAATATGTAAATGTCTAAAGCTGTCAGGAAGTATTGAGGTATTGGCAGAAGTTAAAGTATGCCGGAACGCACTGGAATGCTGTTCTGGGGCCCAAAAATTTGGTGGTCCAGCGTTCTGGGGCCCAGGAACCCAGAAAACTCCGGTGGAACGCATATTCCGCTCTGCCCTGCAGGCAGGCTGCTGCTCAGCTGGGAGCAGCGGCCGCCGACTGGGCTGGGGAGTTTTCAAATCTCCCGCCCTGAGCATGCTCCGAAAGAGCATGTTCAGGGTCGGAGCGGCCTCTTGGCCAGCATGACTCCGGACACCCGTGCAGCTCTCCAGCCAGGTAAGTTGGGGGGCCCTGGATGGGAGAGGGGGGCTGGAGAGCTGGGACTGGGAGTGCTGGGGATCTGGGACCGGGAAGGCTGGGCGGGCTGGGGAGCCGGTGAGGGTCAGGCGGGCCGAGGAGGCGATGGGGAACTGGGGGGGTGGGGGTCGGAGAACAGGGACTGGGAACCGAGAGGTTCGGACTTGGGGGCCGCGGAGCCAGTCTGGGGTTGGAGACCGGGAGGGTCGAGGAGCTGGGGCTGGGGAGTCGATGGGGACCAAGGGGGTCGAGCGGGTGGGGACCGAGAGAGTCTGGGAGTTGGGGCCGGAGAGCCGATGGGGACTGAGAGGGGCTGGGAGTTGGGGCCGGGGAGCCGATGGAGACCGAGAGAGGCCGGGAGTTGGGGCCGGGGAGCCGATGGGGACTGGAGGCCGCGGAGCCAGTTGGGGGGTGGGAACAAGGAGGGTCAGGGAGCTGGGGCCAGAGAGCAGCTGGGCAACAGGGGCCCCTGGAGCAGGAACTGGGGGCCTGGGGAGTGCCTGGGCCAGACAGGACTCAGCTTCGGGGTCCCTAAGGGGGACCGGGGGTGTGCGGTGGGTCCCCCCGGCCCACCCCGCCTCCTGCCCGATCCCAGCGTGCAGCTGGGAGCCGGGCTATGGCTGCTCGCCTCCCCTCCGGGCTTGGGGTTGCAAGCAGCCCTTTCTTTCTTTTCTTTCTTTCTTTCCTTTTCTTCTTCTTCCTTTAAAAAAAAAACTTTAAAAATTAATTTTAATTAAAAACCTTTCTAAAAGGTTTTTTAAAAACCTTTCTAAAATTAAATTTCAATTAAAATTAATTTTAATTCAATTAATTAAAAATTGAACCCAATTAATTTTAATTGCAATCAATTTTAATCCAATTTTAATTTATTTTTAATTAAATGAAGTGGTAGCCCTTCAAGGTTTTAAAAACTGTATTTTGGTTCCTCAGCCAAAAAAGTTGGGAACTACTGATTTATAATGCAAAATTTTAAGTGTGTTCATTTGCTTATTCTTTGTCTTTCTAATGATACTGCTATCTTGGGGGGAGGGGAGGAGTCCTGTGGCACATTTAAAGACTAACAAATGTAGTTAATTTGTAAATTGGTGAGTCTTTAAGTGCCACAGGACTCTTTTTTTTGTTTGGCTGATCTAGACTAACATGGTTACCCCTTTGGATCTTGAATGGAAGTAATTCTAAAAGTAAATGTGTGTTTTGTTCAGGCCCCTAGAAGGATGTCCTAAGGCTACTCAGGCGGTGCTGTCTCTAGTTCTAATAATAACTCCTCCTATGAAAAGGTTTCAGTGACATGGCTCTTGGACCAGTATTCTAGTCCTCATGTGGCCCTCGTGGAGATTTGAGTTTGAGACCCCTGTCCTAGATAGTGTTATTAGGTTAGCATGTGTTTAACATCTTTTATTTGGGTGGTGGTCACTCACCATCCAGACCGCATTACTTCACAGCAGTTAAATGGTGTTGATATGGCTCGTGTTTTGCATACCAATGTGGTTTGTGCTCACACAATAGACTATATATCTGTGAAGATGAAACAGTTTGTGTTTTAGTGTCATTTCTCAGCAAATTTCTGTTTTAATTGATGAGAGTACGAGTTTAAGTAAACTTCCTTGTCTTGTAATTTACTTGTGCGTAACTTTTGATGCAAACATTGGTCCTGTTACATTTTTTCTTGATCTGATTGAACGTAGGCAGCAATGATGGTGATGGGGTAGTATTAGCTTTGCTGCAGTGTTTGGCAGCACATGGGTTCATGGAGGAATTTCTCAAAGATAATTGGATTGGTTTAGGTGTAGATGGAGCCTCTGTCATGTTAGGCAGTAAGGCTGGTGTTTGATGCAAAATTAAAAACACGATTTCCACTTTTGATAAGTTGACATTGTTTTAATCACTGGTTGGATATGGCTGCGGCTGATGTTATCAAATGCTGCAGTGAAGTTAATCACTTTAAATCATTTGTGGATTCATTGTATGCTCTGTACAGTCAGTCATGGAAGTGCTTGAGAGAGCTGGCTGACTGCGAGTGGTCTGGAAGTCCAGCTTAATAGCATTGGATGTGTATGTATAACCACTTCTTGAAAAAATTAACTGATTTCTCACTAGAAGGGAAAGATAAAGCAAAATTTGCTGGCATCGCAAAAAACCTAGAGAATCCAGTTTTTGTTAAAAACTTGGGTCTCATGCATGGTGCTCTGGAGGACCTTGCAGACCTGTCCTTGGTGTTGCAAAAATCTGAGGTAACATTATCTACAGCAAGTAAGTTGAGAAGGCGACAAGTTCAGGTGTTTACAGCTCGCAGAGCACGTGATTCAGAGTTCTACCAAGAGACTTGTGAGGCGATTGCTGCAGGTTCCTTTAAAGGATAATGTATGTGTAAACATGTCTGTGAATGCTGGCAAGCAAATTGAAATTTCTAAATGTCAGTTTTACCAGGCCTTAGTGGACTGTGTAAATGCTAGATTGTTGCCAAACTAAGAAAAACATCTAAGCAATGCTGTTGAAGCACTTGACCCATCACGTTTCACTACAGAGCTGTCATTGGAATTTGGTGAAAGTGACTTAAAATTTTTGGCAATGTCTACACTGGCAAGTTAGTTTGAATTAAGGAGGCTTAATTCGAACTAACTAAAGCCATGGCAACACTAGGCTTTAGTTAGTTCGAATTAAGGGCTTCCTTAATTTGAACTAATAAGTTAAATGAAGAGAAATGCGCGTATCGGGAATACAAAGATCACAATACTTATTGTGTTATGCAGTGTTTGCTAGTTTGTGACAATAATTGCTATAGACATAAATGCCATATAAAATTATAAATATTTTTATGGAGTGATAACCGATGCATATGGTACTGAGAAGTGGTTGCCTACCTGGGCTGGGGCCTGCATATGCATGAAGGGGACCCGGACAATATGGGAAGGAGGCCCGGAGATTAGGAGGGTTTCGGGGCCCATCAAATTATACTTTAACCAATGGGTATTGGGGCAATCCACAGCCCGTTACTCAAAAGAATGGGATGCCATTAAGAAAGGGGAAAACTAGGGGAAGACTATTCCAAGCTAGTACCCACAAAAGTCTGTTTTATAGCACCTGGATCTTAGGGCGATCGGGCTTACAGTTCTTTAAGTAGATGAGAAACAGTCACAGAAAGGTAAATGTAGCCTGGAGAAGAGATTTTAATTGTCTCTTAAATTTTTCACTTTGTAGGAACCTGAAGAGCCAAACAAGCTTTCCATGTAAGTCTTTGAAACATTTGAGTTTGGGTGAAACACTGCAGCTCACCAATGCTATGTGGGCACCTTTACTGCTGCACTCACTGTGGCTTGTAGATGCCTCCCAGGTCATTCAGCTAGCTCTGTATAACTGGTGAGGAATAGCCAGGGTAGCTCGCTGTTCTGCACAGACAGATATAAATGTGAGTGATGAACTAACACCAAGCCAACAGAAGGGGCTGGGAAGGCGGCTGTGTTAATACCAAGGCTGATGAAGTCCTTGCGTATTGACCCATGGAACTGGACAGGCTAGATTAGCAAATCACACGGGTGTGTCCATCTCACCTTCTCCAGTTCTGTGTCAGGAGCTCCCCTTGGCATCAGGGCATTGCTGTTGGTTTCCAAGTATCCCTCGGGCAGGCGGTGAAGAGGGCTAGGCAGCGGCATGGGTGAACTGTCTTTGTTCTTGCCCTCCCAGGGCGTCCAAGCCAGGCAAGGTCTATGGCTATAACCCAAGCCCCATGAAACTCGAGGGGATTCGGAGGCCATTGAGCAAGACGATCATGCATCAGAAGAGAAGGCTCTTGGCTCCTCCTCAGCAATCGGCCGACGTAAGGATTGTGCTTTAAGGCCTGAGTTTTGAGAACTGGCCTGTGTGTGTGAGTAAAACTGCAGGCTGGGGGGAGGCTGTCTTCAGAATCAAACCCTTTCTCTGCTTATCTCCAGTCAGATTCCAAGATGCCCCCAGTCTAGGTTATCGGCGCTAACTCCTTGGGGTTGCATCTTCCCAGTGTTGCAGGCACGGGTATTTGAGTTTTGAATTCTCTGGCTTGCTAATGGGAAAGTGTCTGTTCAGTGACTATGGTCTACGTGGGATGAAAGACTCGGGGCTTCTTATGGGTGGAAGGGTCAGATGGTTTCCAGAATTGAGGGGGAATTGGCCCCACAGCACAGCACCAGGGCCCATAGGTTTCCTTATGCCTTCCCCTAGGATGCTGTGGAGTGGATCATCTGTTAGGTTCGGACAGACCTGTCCCACATGGCTGATCCCTTGCATTCCAGTGGACATGGATGGACAGTCATGAATCTTGGCACATCCCACCTTTATTTTTTTGGTGTGAGATCATTAACTCCAGGCTATGCAGATTATCTGCTTGTGTCCTGTGGTCTTTAGCTGTGTGTGTAGAATATCTTTCCTACAACACTGGGCACAGTATTTGGATTTTTAATCAAATCACTTTCTGCAGAACATAAGAAAAGGCCCCTACCCAAACCAGCCCGTTCTAATCATTAGTGGTCATTAAAGGCCTTGTGTCACTCAGAAAGGCTGGGGTTTTTCCCATGTTCTGGTCAAGTTCCATCTCTCAAAAGTCCCCCTGAAGTTTTAAGTGAACATTATTCTTTCCCCAGACTAATAGCAATACAGGACACAACAAAAGTCTTGGGGCACCTTAAAGACTAACAAATTTCTTCGGGCATAAGCTTTCATGGGCTGCACCTACTTTGTCAGATGCAGTGCACAGTTTGCTTTTCTCTGTTAGGTGCCACGTACCACCCCAGACACAGCAGCCCATTTTGGCTAAAATCTTCAGGTCAAAAGGTGCTATAGAAACTTTCCTGATGTGATTAGGCCTGTGCCTCAGGGTTTGGAGGTTCTGTTCCTGCCTTTTCCATGTGTTTGTTTTAAAATGACTTCCCAAGGGAATTTGGTTAACGAATAAGAGGGCTTTGATAACTGCTAAAAGGCTCTAGCCAGGCACAATATTTAATCTTGGCTCCTTGGAGAAAGGGGCGTGAATACTCAAGAGTCTTTAGTAGTGCCCTGGAGAGGCATAAAAAGATGGTTTTGGCTTGTTGCCACACCTCTGAGCTGCTGTTCCGCGTGCATATTTGCAGGATGTGTTGACACTGTTGAGTATCACAGACAGCGAGGGGGAGCACGGCCAGCCGGCAGCAGGACAAACCCAGGGCAACTCGAACGATAGTGATGACATCCAGACCATTTCCTCTGGCTTGGAGAAAGAAGACATAGATGACAAAAAGAATCCCTCTTCTGGTCTAGGTAGGGGCTGCTGCAACATCTTGTGACAGGAATAACAGGATTAAACAGAGCTCAGTAAGGAAGGCAGACACAGGGGAGGTTGGTAACAGGATAAGAAATGTTCTCTTGTGTCCCAGGTGCAAAAGCCCTGTCTGCATATTACAAGCACTAGTTTTCAGTGCAGCTGACGAGAGCCTAAATTCTAATCAAGAGATGGAAGCCTCAAGTTTCTCAGAAGTGGTTTTGGGTGATCATCATAGGTGCTCAGCCCTTCCTGAAAATCAGGTCCCTTTAAGAAACCTCACAAAGGGCACCCAGAATTACTAGCCATTCTTGAAAACTTTGGGCCTGAGATTCTGAAGAAATAATTGTTTTTTGTGGATTCCTGGGCCTTGACTGGCATTGTGAAAGGGGGTATATAGGAGCCTCAGTCCCAACTGGGGAGAGGATTCAAGATTTTATCCCGGCTCTAGAGGGTGACTCCTGAACAGTTCATGTGTCTTGGAGGAGACAGGGTAATTTGTTAGCAGGCAGCTTTGGTCGAGATGAACCAAGTTCACATCACCAACTACCTATCGTTTTTTAAAGTGAAGCCAGAGCACTGTCTGAGACCCTTTAAGGAAGTGAGAGGAAATCCAGCCCTGATGATTTCTCTCTTTCGGCAGGGCCCGTTAAAAGACAAGTGGCAGTGAAATCCACGAGAGGCTTTGCCCTCAAATCCACGCATGAGATTGCCATAAAGTCGACCAACATGGCCTCAGCTGACAATTGGGAGAGCATGCCAGTGCACAAGAACACCCGCCAATTTTACGACGGTGAAGAGTCCTGCTATATCGTCGATGCCAAACTGGAAGGGAACCTCGGCTGTTACCTCAACGTGAGTCTCCTGTTCTTGCCCGCTCTCTGAGTCATGCTGCAGAGGGTGTGCTCCAGGGCTCAGCGAGAAGCAGCAGTAATACTGTTGGAGTCTCTGCTTCGGTGTGATTTGATTTACGCAGGAATCTCACTTCTCTGGGGTATCTTTGCGGGTCAGGCTCCAGCCTCCTGTGTAAGATCCTCCTTTGCCATATCCAACCTTCAGCCCTGCCCTGGAGGCTTTTCTCTTCTCGCTGCCACTGTCAGGCCAGGGGTCCAGTAACTGCCCTTTGTGGTGTCTGTAAGCTGACACCTGTCTGCTAGGAACTGAGTTCTGTGTTGCTTCACACAGCCACAACGGTGCTGTCCCCGTGTGGGGCTGGACTTGACAACTACACAGGAGCCCTTCCAGCTTTATACTTTAACCTGCAGCTTGCCTGCTTTCAGTTTCCGGTAGCTTGTCACGCTGACGCTAGACTCTCTTTGCCGGGAAATGTAACCTGTCAAACTCTTTACATATTACAAGACAGAACATTGTACAGAAGCTGCTCCTTTGAGTCAGTCCCTTTTTGTTAAAATGGGCATCTTGTGAATCAGTCCGTGTCACGCATGTTGCAAGAAAATACAGTAGTAGCCCTTATTTCAACAGCCTTAAATCTGATGCCGTGTCTTACGTGGCAAGGTCATTATTTGAAAACACTTCCTGCTCTGTACTCCTAGTCTGATTGCTGCCTGACACAAGTGCCTGTCCCTAAATGGCCTACTCTTGTCTCTCCACAGTATAGCTGCAGCCCTAATCTGTTTGTGCAGAACGTCTTTGTGGACACTCACGATCTTCGTTTCCCTTGGGTCGCCTTCTTCGCTAGCAAGTAAGTGATCCGACATTGGCGGGTCGGAAACCTTGCTGGCTACACTCCCGCTTTCTAGTTCCCGCTGGCTTAAAACTTCACCAAGAGATAAGAACTGTCCCACAGCTCTGCTAATGACTTGTGCCAGGAGATCCCTCTTGTGCCTACTCTGGGTTACTGTTCCTGGCTCCATCCTGGGCTTCCTGTGCGCTTGGGTTCATGAAGAGACTTTCAAAGACGCTGTGCAGTTGAGGCACCCAGCTGCCTTGAAAAGTCTGTGGGAGCAGAGTGCCCTTTGAATGTCTCCCCTAAGGCCTGGTCATCTAGAGAGAAGGTGCATCCAGTTAACAGTTGGCAAAATGGTGCCGCTGCACCTTTAATGTGTTTGACGCTTAATCTGTCAGGTACTTGGGTGGCCTCCGTTGTCGTAGGTAGGCCAGGGCTGTTACCTGCTGAGAAACTGAGGCCCAAAATGGTGTCCATCTGGGCAGAACAAGGAATTGACCCCAGCTCTCCTGAGTTGCAGGCTAGGTCTCCTGGACTGAAACGTACTGTGCTAGAGCACCTGGGCTACCAACCTGCGCTTTCTGTGGCATTCCCACCTCTTCCCTCCAAGAGCAAATGCTGCCCACTTGCGGCCATCTGTCAACAGCAGGGAAACGATTTGGCCACAAGCTGCTTGCTTGGGAAACGCTCCCCGCCAAATGCGGCTGGCAGTGCTCCAAGGCCCAGAGCTGGTGGAGGAGCACGGCCAGCTTTGCCCGGTGTCTCCTGGCAGCGAGGCCCACACAGCCAGGTGATTAGGGCAGTCCCGAGGAAGCAAGGCCAGCACCCGCCACCCCGTCTGCTAGCTAAGTAACACACGTGACTGCCTTCCTTCCTTCTCAGGAGGATACGAGCCGGCACGGAGCTGACCTGGGATTATAACTACGAGGTGGGCAGCGTGGAGGGCAAGGAACTCTTGTGCTGCTGTGGCGCTATCGAATGCCGAGGCAGGCTGCTCTAACCCTGCAGGGGCCCCAGCGCTCTTGTTCTGAGCCAGGAGAAGGGTGATTCTCAACCGCAGGCCTCATCCCTACCTCCCCCCTTTGCCTGGGAGGGTGAAGTGCTGTATTTCATCTAAAGATCTGTTTCTAATTACACGGTTTCACCCTAGTACTGATTACGAAGCTGGTTACGCTGCCCGGTTCACTCGAAAATCTGGCTGCAGGTGTAAGGCCCCCACCCCAGTATCAGCTACGGAATCGGGTGGCTGGACTTTGGGGGTGAGGCTGTGATCGATAAAGGTGATGTTCCTAGTGAGCTTCCTCCTTGCTGTGGCTCTCTGTGGGTGACCTGAAGAGCCCGCGTTAACAGGGCTGAAAGCCTTAGTGCCAGTCAGTGACAGCTCCAGTCGCGTATGAAAGATACGAAGCAGGCACTACAGAAGGGTGCCAGGCTGTGCCGTCCCCGACTGAATGGACACGAGCAGAACGGGTTGTTCCTCTAAGTACAAGCTTGGCCATGTTAAATCCTCCACCCAAAAAAAAGACAACCGCAGTTAGGCTTAATAGAAGGCACCTATTTCTTTTCAGCTGAGGCAAGCAGTTCAGAGAGATGGGGGGTAGATCTTCCGCTGCAGCACCCAAGCAGGGGCGCATCTTGGGAGGATTTCACGACGGTATTGCTTACTAGACGGGTGAGTGGACCACTGTCGGCTTTACAGCAGAAGCCCTCTTAGAAGGAATGAGGTCTTTGTACTACTCTGACATCTTTATGTAAAAACACCAATCCTGTCTGCTGTTAAAAGCAATAATGTACGCTTTTCTTAAAAAAAATCACCCCCCCCCCCCCAACAAGTACACTGTGAATTTTAAAGTGGCTCTTGGCCTACCGCTGTTTCTAAATCCACATCTGGAAGCGATGCTATCTCAGGCTGCTGCTGGCATGATTAGACAAGTTCCTGAACTGGCCTGGCATCCTGGAAACTTAGCCAGCTTTGCTTTGACTACACTATGCCGAGTTCAATATGTTCAGAGTCTTTTCACTACTCCTGCAGAGCTGGGCAGTGGCTGCCTAGTTCTATACAGCAGTACCACCACAGTGAGAGGATGGGCTGTGGCCTAGGAACTTAAACCCATGATTTCTAGTCAGTGGGTGAATAAACACAGATCTTTAAGACTCTGCAGAAACTCCTTCCTTACTCCTTAAACTGTGCTAGGCTTCTATACAGCCGTTCCCAGCAGATACACAAGCAGAGAGAGTAAAAAAAAAAAAAAAAATCAAACTTCACGGTAGCGATGGTGGGCTCTGCCTCCTCTGATTAGGGACGTCTCACAGCAGGCGAGATTCACTCAAGCCCAGAGCTCGAGTGCATCACTAAAGGGCCAAGCTATGCAGCTACCCTGTTTTATGGTAGCCCTGTTGGTTCTAGGATATAAGAGTGTTGGCAAGTCAGGGCATATTTTATGAGACCAACTTCTGTTCCCCTGTCTGACTAAAGCAAGCAATAAGGGCACAAACAGCAAGTGGCAGGAGGCTGGTATTCAAGTACAGGACTGACTGACAGCTTCGATTGTTCTCTGGTTAGTTCCCGTTCCATCAACTAGCAGAGCAACTTTACAATGACCTGTCAGCTGAAGCATCAAGAGGGAGACGTGCTCATCTACCTGCCCGTAGCCAAGTGAAGGTACAGAGAGATTTGTGTGACAGCCTCCCTCCTCTCCTTGGGCAACATGTGTAAAACTCCTTCCCCCAGCCTTCCCTGGGGCACTTCGCTTGCACCAGAAACATCTAAAAATATCTGCTTGGAGAAAATGTTTTTGTATAGCTAGGGTCAGCTGCAAGTTTGCATGAAGAGATTCAGCTCCTGAGGATGGAAACGTGCTCTACAGCAGCGAAGAGGCTGCTGCACCACCTTGAAGCAGAGAGTGAACAAAGAATTGGCTTCACTGAAGCCTCTGTGAGCCCATTTAACAACCTTAATTCCTTGTGTCTGAGGCACTTGGTTTATTTACAGCTGGAGCTGAGAGAGGGAACAGAAAGGGCTGTTTTACTCTCTCTCCCCAAAAAGCTAGCCAAGGGGGATTTTTTGATAACTGTCTAGAGATGGAAACTGAAGTGGTGAAATCAAATCACTTTCAGAAAATGACAGTAACTACGCCCATGGGATGCTAGAGGGGACAAGCAGCCACATCCAGGCTTTGGCAGTGCTGAATGAGAGCTGGCAGAAGATGCTTGAGCAATTGCTGTATATACATCTCCGATTCTTGGTCTGTTTTGACCCATTCACTGGGTTTCCGGGGGGGGGGGGGGGTCCTCTACAACCTTCAGGATCCCTGAGTTATGGCTGCAGGGGAACACCAGCAGCGTGAAGCAGCTACAGCAAAGCTGCTTTCCAAGAGAACAGCTAAAAGTTGTGGGTTCCCCGACTGTGATGGGAGAAGGAGATGCCACACGCTTGGTTTAATCACAAGAACAATTTTCTTTTATTTGGGGTGCCCAGTGGGTGAACCCAGTAATCACTTGACAAGAAATGGCTATTCTAAGTTATTTTCAGCAGTAAAACACAAAACAGCAATTTGTACTTAGAAAGGCAGTCACTTAGGGGTGGCAGTTGAAAAACCAGTACAGTGATCTTAAAATCTTCAACAGAGATATTACTTAAGAACAATACGGTATTAAAACACTTAACAGTTAACTTTAACAGCAATCTTAAAACATCTAACGGAGGCAGAAAATTTAGGTACCTGACTGAACAACACTGCAAGGTATTGCAGAGGGTGGTTTACATACATACCATAACCCAAGCACCACTGACCAGCAGCGTGGACACCAAGAACATGGTATGAGACACGACACGAGCTAGCTTTCTTCGGGAGATTCGACCGTTGGGGTGATCAGCTCCAATGGTTAACACGTGAACCTCTTAACTCCATGTTGCTGAATACCCCTTTTTTATAGGACTTTTGCTTGCTTCCTGTTACCATATTAGGCTAGTGTCTCCTCACACCAGGGGAGGGTCTTTTACGTCAGTCAGGGGTTCCTGTTGTCATATTAGGAAGCCCCAAGCAGTTCCCATGATAGAATTTAGTTATGTTTTCCAAATTTTCCAATGGGTCATAAATTCTTTAGGTGTGCAGGTGGGTCCCAAGTTCTCAGGGTGTTGTAAAATTCTGGGTGTCATAAATTGCAGATGGGTCCAAATCCTTAGGTGATTCCCATGTTTTCCAGGAGGGTCATAAATTCTTAGGTGGGTCCCAAGTTTCTGGGTAGGCCAGTTTCACATCCCCAGGTGGGTTGTAAATTCTTGGGTTGGGTCAGTATTCTTTGCTGCAAGTCTCCCAGGTTTTAGGCCAGAGCCTCTTACACTGTCCAAAATGGGGTCTCCTTAATGTGTGCCTAGGGAAAGGTGGCATAGACATAGGCCTGCCCGAGCAAGCGGCCACCCATTGTCCCATCGGGCACTAACATGCCCCCCTGGCCGCTTGAACGGGCCAACAGTGAAGGGGTTAGCTTACACCCAAGGAGACGGCTAGTTACAAAACCTCATAGGGATCCCCCAAAAGATGTAATTTAGCCCTCGGTCCTTGGTGTGATGCTGCTGGTGGGTAGTGAGGAAAAATGAGGAATTAATATAAATCTAAGGGTTACAGAAGGTGGACCTAAGATAATTGTTACAGAAGAAACTGAATATACAAGGGTTACAACAGAGAGCTTCATATAAATCCACAGCTTTCATGTTCCAGGTTAAAGTCCAGCTTGCTACTAGTTAGTCTCTGACTGGCAAGCGAGAAATGTCCGTTTAGTGGTGGTAGCTGGAAAGAGCGCTGTTGTCGGAGTCAGGGATTCAGCTTGGATAGGCCTGCATGCCAGGGAAGTCACTTTCCGCAGCTGTAGAGTTGGGCAGCTGGTCTGGCTGTTTTGGGATCCCAGTGTGACAGTGAGATATAACGGAACAATTACAACTGTTGGGATACACTTATACCTAAATAATTGGTTAAAAGAGGATTACAAGTGATAACATTATAACATACAAGACTGGTAAACTTAGCAACAATAATAAAATAACAGAATTAAAGTCTTAAAATGAATAGTTGAGGAGTGAATTTAAAAAGGGGGTGGCCATAGTAATTAACCAAATGGCCTGTTGCTGTTTCAACATTGGGATAGGCACTGACAACCCTATTCGATGCGTATTTTTCAACAGCATGTAGTTGTTCCTCCTTGCTAAACAAGAAGGTTGACTGGCTGGCAGCATAGAAATTACAATTTAGGGAACAGGTTAGAAGGGGTTTTATGAGCTTGTGACCTTAATTTTGAATACATTCTTTTCATCCAACAACACATACCGCACATTGTAATTAACATTATTCCCATTAGAATAAAAAGGATGACGATTGGGTGTAACAAGATTTTTAAAAATGATGACCCGGAAGGTGACCATCCTTGAAAGATGTCATACCAGTGATGGGTCAATAATTGTTTTGCTTGTTCTGAGACTCTTAAAATTTCTTTTCCTTGGTGCAATATAGCCACACTGCGAGTCTCTATCTGAGTTCGAGTGTCTTTGGTAAGGCGTGTAATTTGTTCGTTTTGTTGCATTAAGCTATACAAAGTAGTCCAATTAACTCCCAGGGAGTACTGAAAATCTAGGATGTTACTTATCTGTAAGTTACTAATAGTTCTTTCTTCATGGGATGGAAAATAGTAGGTTAAGTTAGGAGTCCGTAGCATAGTTGCATTGCACATACACTCTTGCACAGGGGCTTCTGAAATGTGCTTTTCTTGCCAGATAACACGTTGTAGCCCAACCACACAGACACAATCTTTTTTATCATAATATACCTTTGCTGTGTCATTATCTAGTTCATCCCAATAGCAGGTTGCCAAGTCTTTATGTTGCAACGAGCAAGGTTCCTTTAAAATTGGCAGGGTAGGACATACCCACTGTTTTGGGGTCCATTTTGAACAGGCTCGGTGATCCACAATTTCACCTAGATGATTTAAATATGTTCCTAAACGAGGGACCCAGATATGTTTGCCTTGAAGAACTGGAAGAGGTTGAAATGGCCACAGGGTGGCGTTGCGACTGTGTGGCTGTGCCTTAAGAACTTGCACAGTGAGGGTTCCTGTGAGTGTGGAAGGGTGAACCCTGGAATCTAAAACCTTATACCATCCAGAGATGTAAGGGAAAAAGAGGCTGTCTTTATGTTTTGTTAATAAGGGGGCTAGGACTGTCATATCCTTAGCTCTTATCCAATCCATTTCGCATTCTGTTAGTACAATAGCGAGTAGCTGTTGTTCAGAGCACCAAAGAGCCAATTCTGTTTTGTCAGCAACATCTTTCATTGTATCGTACTGAGCCCAGAATGCTTGGTATACATGCTTCCAAGTATGCCATTGTAAATTTACAGTGTCAATTCCAGTTTGTACTAATTCAGCAATTTGATGCTCTTGCCCTTGTACAATACTGTGGTGCATGGCTTCCGCTGCACCAATTTTGTTTCTTAATGCCTCCAGGTCTACAGTGTTTAGAATTCCAGTTCCTGCTCCTATGCCCCCCAGCAACGTGTCTGTTATGTCTCTTCGCCTACGGGAAGCGAGAGGCTGTTGCTGCAGGGAGTGGACCCAGACGTTAAATAAGGGGGAGCTATAGGGAGCACATTCTGGCCAGGTCCGAATTAGATTATTTGTGGCCCAATTAATTGAAATATACAAAGTTGTTATTAGTGGTGCTATTTGTATTTGTATGGGGGACTGTACCTTGAACAAATGGGGACAAGGCACTTTTACAGGTTGGGGCCCATTTAGGAATAACACTGATGTTTTTCCTACCAGTATAGTGTTATTTACCCACACCGTTATTGTTCGTGTATCGAGGGCCCCTGGTGTGAAAGGTGGGAAGGTATGATAACCAGGGGAAACAGGGTGACAATTAGCATTGCGATCTTCTATTATCCCCTTTGGGGTGGTTACTTCAAATACACAAGTGTGGTCGCTGGGTGTGATGTTTACCCAAACTTGTAACGTGATGAGGTTGATCGGTCCATGTAGGATGTTGTTACGTATGGAGACTTCCTCGGACCGATTCCAGGTGGTGAAGTTGAACCACTGGATTCCCCAACGTCTTTCAGCTAACTGGTCGGTTTGTGGCTGCAGGTCTTCTGTAGCCTGAAAGAGAAAAACAAAAAGAGCGGCTCTTGCGAGCCGAGCTACGACCGGAGGCTCATCCAGTTATGGTGGGCTAACTGGGTTACAGCTTGATCCTCCAGCTGTAAAAGATAGGTGTTTGGGAATTTTCCTGGTGAAACCACAACCGTTTTTTGCAGTGGGGGCCGGTCGGTTGAGTGGGGTATGCGGACCCAAACCGATTGCCCTTTGGTATAAACCGGGGACCATGGTGGGGGTGTCTTTGGTTCCAGGTCTGGCCACCGGCTATAAGCCACGTTAAGGGTGATTACGACCTGGGCCAACACCAGATGCCAGCCTTTGTAATCAGGTTTTCCCAAGTTGGACCGGAGGTGGGCTTTTAATGATCCAATTCGGCGCTCCACTACTCCGTTACTTTGGGGATGATACGGAAGATGGGTGTGCAGGGTGCAACCCCAGTGGTGAACCAAACCAGAAAATCCATGGCTAGTGAACGGCGGCCCCCCGTCTGTTTGAATTTCGTTGGGGACGCCCCAGAGAGCAAATATCTCCATTAGTGCCCGACCAACCGCGGGGGCAGTGGATTTACGGAGGGGTACACAGGCAAGCTGTCGGGACCCGAGGTCAACTGCTACGAATCCCTTTGGGAACTGTTTGGCTCCCGGGAGAGGGCCAATTAGATCCACTTGCCAGTGCTTGCCTGGCCTGAAAAGGTCAGCTTGGAAAGCGCCATGTGTGATTACTGCTTTATTGGTTACCCGACCAGCCTGACACTGGACACAGGCTCGGGTAGCTAAGGCACATTGATCTCGGGTGATATCTGCCCCCCTGCGCCCATGGTCAGTAAGAACATTGTACATAGCCCGTGATGGCAAGTGCCCCCAATGTTCATGGAGCCAGCCAACAAAGGGATCAATGGTGTCTGGGGTTTTAACCTGACACACAGCTGATTTTGTCAGATCGACAGAGAATGCTCTCAGGCGTGAGTCAAGCTCCATGTGGAGAGCATTACTGTCGGTCCGATGAGACGGACAGTGAGTTACAAACCAGGGTAGCTTTGTACGGTGGGCTAGCAATTCAATTTCCTCCCAAAGGGCTTCATAGGCATGGACCTGCCCTTCTGCGGTGAGGATAGAGACACAGTAGGCAGAATCGAGACCCAAGACCACCCGGGTGGAGGGGTGTGCCTCAGCAATATGAGCAGTGGCCAGAGACACCCCGACCACTTCTGCCTTCTGGGCCGATGAGTCCTCAGGCAGTAGCTGAACCTTAAAATGCTGACATTTACTGCACAATACACCCGCCCGGGGGCTGGGGGATAACCCCCTGTCAGAGACAATCCATGGCTCAAATGCACTTAATTCAGCCGTGGCTGGGGGTGACTGTTGTTCAGACAGATCATATTTAAGGGTCCAGGAACCAAATGTTTCCTGAGCCCGGAAAACAAGCCGTTCCCATGTGGCCGCGGAGCCCTGAAACTGGGGCGCTGGTGTTAGGGTTAGCAATGGGATTAGTTGGACATGAGGTCCTTGCAGAGTTCCCTGTGCTGCTTTTCCCCAGGATAGAGCTAGATTTACAGCCAAAAGCATTTTCCCGACGGGCCCATACCGGTGCTCGGGGCCCCTTAGGGTGTGGCACCCGTGGTAGACAGGGGCTCCATCTTGTGACACTGCGTAGCCCACCATGTCGGAGGTTACACAAAGGGTTACACAGATACTGATGCTTGGGTTCCATCGGGCCAATTTTGGGCTCGATTGGAGCCATGCTTGTAAACCTTGCAAAGCCAGTTGTGCCTCCTCTGTCCACACCGCTCGCCTCACTTTAACAAATTGTTGAATTGTAGTGAGGCTGGTGAGGAGAGAGAGAGGGAGAAACTGGCGGTGGTAATTTACAATACCCAGTACCCTTTGGACCTCCTTGCGTATGGGGGGTTCGCCCACCCTGAAATTTGCTGAGAGGGAATGGTACACGATATGCTGCAGGGATCCCTTTTCCACCTGAAACCCCAAAAATTGGAAGGACGAACTTGGGGTCAAATGACTTTTACTTTCGCTGATTTGCCACTGGTCCTGTTGTAAGGCCTCCAGGACATCCTCAGTGGCAGTGCGAACTCCTTCGGGATCCGCACCGGTTATCAGGATATCGTCTACATAGTGGATTACCTGTACCCCTGGGTATGGGGGGACTCCCTCAAGAGTCCGGGTGAGGGCCTCAGTGGCACAGGCTGGCGAATTTTTGTAACCCTGGGCGCAAACTCGCCATTCGAATTGGGACCCAGCAAAGGAGAAATTTAGGAGTCCCTGTGGGTCATGAAGGGGGACCTGGTAAAACATATCCTTAAGGTCGAGAGTACAGGCCCATTGATGGCGCTTGTCTCTGAGTTCCTGCTCGATTGAAGGGATATCCCATTCGCTGGCAAAGGCAACCGCTTCAATATGTTTGTTGGCTGCCCGATAATCGATTACCATACGGTATTCGCCAGGTTTGTGGGGATTGGGGATTCCCCACACACTTGACAAATAGCGGCTGGCAGACACCCTGACGATTTTGTTTGAGTCTATTAGCTCCTGGAGCAGGCGCCGAATAGCCTCTTGCCCCTCAGGTGGTGTGGGAATGGTCCGATATTTCCACGGGTTGGGGTTGCTGGCCCGTGGTTGGTGTAGTTCCCAGGGGCTAGGGGCCTCAGTTAGGCTGGCAGGTAGGGCTTGTACAACTGCCTGGGCTAACTGGAATCTTTTTAGCTCATTGACACCCAACAGGGGTTGGTCTCCCAGGAGGGCCCTGAATTTAGTCAGTTTACCATTGATGATGGCTTTTACAATGACTTCGGGCCGTGGTTCTGTACTATTTAGGCCTTGAACGTAAACTACCTGTCCAGTGCGTTCATGTGGGACCGTGGGTGGGACAATTGAAATCTGTGCTCCAGTATCTAATAGAAATGGGGTTACACTTCCGTCGGTGAAGACAACTGGGAAGTACGGCCGTTGATCTCCGGATCGAGTGCTGGCCGATATCATGCACTCGACCCTGACTCGTTTTTTGGCTCCGGGGGGACAGATCGCTCTTCCCACCCCAATGCTATGGCCGCTTCCCTTTGTTTTGCAGCAGACAATTTGCGGACGGCTTCTTTACTTAATCCCTTGTGTAGAAGGAATCCAAAGATTTTCCTTTCTAAGTATGACCTTTCAGGGTACTTGGGACCGGTGGTGCCCCTTGAGCCTGGTGTAGTAGTTACACTAACCATGGATTTAGGGACAGGCCACTTGATTTGGTCCAGTGCCTCAAAGAGGAAAACGATGGGACGGCCTTGATAGCCTCGCATCCAAAGTAAGGTGGCCATATCTCCCAAAAGACTGGCATCAAGGGCGACATCAATGGCTATCTGGGAAATAGGGATTTGACCCACATCTGAAATGTGGGGTAAGGCTAGCAGGGCGGTTAAGGTCTGTTGTTGCTGTGTTAATTTGAGAGGATGGTCTGCCGGCCTCCAGTATATTATTGAGGCCCCCGCTATGCACCAAATGAGATCCTGGGGAGTTTTTATGCTCCCCTTGGTAACACGAAATAGTGCGGGGTGACTGAGGCATAGTAGGTAGGCCGCAGCTACTGCTGTAATGGGCCAGATGCCCGGGTCTACCATAGTTCCCCGGCTCAGTCCCCTGGCCCACCCGGGGCTTCGTAGCAATACATTTGCTTCCCCTTCGTCAACAGTTTCCTCCCCATGCTGTAGGGCCAGACGCCCTGCCCATGTAAACATGTCCTCTTGGGCCCTACGGCATGTGTCCTCAATAAATTCTTTCATTTCTGCTTTAGACCGGGGCCGCACTTCAGTTATCATTGTGTAGTCCCTGTCTTGGTCCGTTTTTGTTCTCTGTATTTTTACAGGTAGGACCTCGGTGTTTCTACTTATATCAAGTTCTTCGAGGGGTGCTGATGGTATAATGGGGTATAGTGAGGTGGTTTTAGTCTCTCCCTCTTTATGTTCAAGCTGCAGGGAACTAACATCGGGTGTTGGGATCGGGGAAGGCGAGGCCCCTGCTTTCCCTGCTTCCCGGGAGGCAGCTGAGAGTGCTCCTGCATAGATGGTTTATCTATCCAGGGCCATACCCAACACAGCGTGATAAATACTGACTACCTGTTCTGCTTTAAATCCGTCTGGTCGGAGTTTTTTCGTGATTTTAATGTCCTCCAACCTTTGGATTAATTGTATTAACAGTTCGTGTGCTGGTCCCCCGTCTGGGATGCGAGGGGTCTGGTCAGTTTTAGAGTATGTTCCCCCAGAGATTTTTAAAACTCGTTGGGCCTCCTCCCACAATTGGAGAGAGTTGGAGCCTGCCCCTACTTCCCCTGTAGAAGTACACTGGGGAAGTAGCCCAGGGTCGGTGGGACTTAAGCGCAGGGTGGCGTGGCATGTTAACAAGCAACCTGCGCTAGTCATGGCAAGCCGGACCGTGTAGGTCCGACTAGGGTGGCCTGTTCCAATTATACACGCCCATTCTAGGGGACAGGGGTGTCCCTGATCGAGTAGGACGTGGTACTGGAGGTGGTTATACTCGTCCTCCGGTTTCCAGTCCGCGGCACAGGTTTGCCACAGGCAAGAGACCGGGGAGGTGTTGGGGTTCTTGGGGGTTTGTCCGGTGGACTTATTCTCGTTTTCCCATCCTGTTCATGACGCCATGTGGGTTTCCCGACTGTGATGGGAGAAGGAGATGCCACACGCTTGGTTTAATCA
>VOCT01078348.1:0-29839 GCA_007922175.1 Pelusios castaneus
AACTTTCCTATCTTCAAAGCGTCTGACGAAGTGGGATTTTCTCCCACAAAAGCTCATGCGATTAATAAATCTGTTAGTCTTTAAAAGTGCCACAAGACTCTTTTGTCTTACATCCAAACTAAGTTAACAACTCATCTAAATGAAGTTTCAGCAAAACTTAGGCTGGGCAATACAGAATGAAGTAAACAGTTCAAAACGGAGCTTTGGTTACAGTGTGGAGCTACATGTGAATGAATGAGCATGGTATTTTTATCAATGAATAATAAGCATTATTCCAGATAGCAATTCTTGTTGGAAGCAGTTCTATGACATAAATTTATTTAGCACTACACCGGGACAAAGCCAAGAGGCTGCCCTGCATATGAATGTGTGTGCACATGTACACGTGTGTCTGCACACAAAGGCTGGGGCATCTGTGTGTCTATACACCTTGTGACCCGGGCCCCCTGCAATAACCACCTGAATATGCAAAGATCAGGGCAAGCTGCAAAAAGGAGAGAAGATTCTCCAATCCCTGCTGGGTTACCTGGAGAAAATCTCCCCAACCAGACACAATCAATGCTTCTGATCCCCCACATTGGATATCAAGAAGCCACCATAAACTATACTAAGCCCCCTTTATTGCATATTAGCCCCTGGTTTCCAACTAGTCACATGGTCTCTTAAAGAAATAGGTTCTCTTGATCCCAAAGGGTCAGCGACAGCACACAGAACAATATAGGTTTGGATCTCACCCTAAATACCACACTGGTAGCCAATCCTTTAGTAACTACAACTAAAGGTTTAATATAAAAAGAAAAGAAGCAAAATATGAGAGATGTTAAAGGGTCAAAGTGAATCACATACGTACAATGATTTAGAGTCCGTGTAAAGCAAGTCCTTAGAGGAATTTGAAGTTTGCTGGCTTGTCCAGGTCCTCTGATAGACACTCAGCATCTGGGTGGGTCTCAGTCCTTTCTCCAGTCACAGAGGAATAGATCCAGAGATGGTGCTGGCTGGAGACTGAAGACAAAATGGAGTTGGGGCTGCTGCCTTTTATCACCTCTGCCTTCCCCCTGCTGTGTGGAGTTTTTACAAATCAAAATGGAGTTGTGACATGGTCGGTTCGGGTGACTCGCTGAGCAGTTCCAGAGGGGTAGCCGTGTTAGTCTAAGTTCAGCAAAACCAATAAGTAGTCTGGTGGTGCTTGTCCAGACTAGCATTCTGTAAGATCCCCATCTTCAAGCATCTGATGACATGGGATTTTCTCCCATGAAAGCTCATGTGATAAATAAATTTGTTAGTCTTTAAAAGAGCCACCAGACTCCTTGTTTGTTTCAGAGAGCAGTTTTCTCCCCAGGTCCATTGCCCTGTGGTTCCCTTAAGGGTCAGTAAGGAGACAATGACTTCAGACAGGCAGTCTGGGGTGTTTCCCAGAATCAGATAAGTTGAAATACAGATATAACAAACATGTTCCTAACTTCTACTACAGACATGACACCTACACGTAAGCCATATAATCATCCCTAGAAAGTTACAACCTTTCTATTGGTGCCAAACATGGCACAGCTCCTATGGATTATTGCAATTAGGAAATATTAATATGAGAAACAATTATAAGTGGTCCCCTAAACCCAGACAGTGTCACATACCTGTGCTGGGGTGTGTGTACATGTGTGTGTATGTTTGTCTGTACAGAAAGGCCTGGGTGAGAGTGCATGTGTGTGTTTATATACGCGTGCTGAGGAGTGTGTGTTTGTCTGTCCAGGTGAGCAGCCCCTCCCCTTCTCTTGCATGCCCAGGTGATTCGGGACAAGGCCAGCCGGGCGCTGTGCCGTGCCAAGCCACCCCTGAAGAAGCCGTCGGGCAGCATCGCCACTCTGGGGCTGGAGGAGCCGCAGGATCAGGTATGGCCCTGATAGTGCCTGGGTGATGATGTCCGACTGGGCAGGGGTAGGGGCCTGGGGCGGGCGCCTGGCCAGTGGGTCACCCAGTGTGGGGCAGGAGACCCCCCACAAAGGGGTCGTTTGTAGCTGGGGCGCTGGTGGGATCCCACCCTGTCCACGTGGCTGAGCTCAATGCTGCTGGGTCCCTGCATGGTGCAGCTCTCTGGCAGGCTGGGTGTGGCCCCATCTCCTGCAGGGCTGGGCTCCAGGGGTCGCTCAGCACCTGCCGTCCAGCTCCCAGACAGGTCCTCCCCAGCACCTCTCTGGGTTCGGCCCTCTGTCACAGCCCTGTAGCAAGGTGGGACCGGCAGGGTCCTGCTAATCCTGTCCCCACACTGAGTGGGGACCAAGTGACCCCAAACCGGCCCTCACAGGGGCACCATGAACCCGGGCCTGACCACCTCCATGTGCTTTGATCCTTCCTCGGCGGGAATTGGGGTGCGTTAGTGGCGCTAGGCTAGAACTCAGCACCCAGCACCTTGTGACATTGCTGGAATCCCACGGCCGGGCTCTGGGACCACTCGGGGAGCAGCCAGGCAGGACTCTAGCAGGATGGGTCTCCCCAGTGCCCCTCGCCCCAGTACAGCCCCCCCCAAATCTGGCCTCAGAGTGCTCAGCCCCCCTCTGCTCCACCTGAACCGTTTCCCCCTCCGCCACCCTGGGGAGCCCTTCCCACCCCCAGGGCTGGGCACCCGCCTGCAGGCCGAGGATCCCAGCCAGGGAGATGACAGAGTTGGCAGCCCGGGAGCCCAGTGCACCCCACACCGCAGGTGGACGGGAAAGTCACAGCCACGACGAGCTGGGGACACTCCCGGCCCCGTTCCTGGGCTTTGCTCCCGGGGATCCCTGCAGGGACACTGACCCGTCCTGCTGCTTCCTGAGACCACCTGTGCCCTGCGCAGACCTTGGCCTCTTCCCAGGCAAGGGGGTCACCTGCCCCCTCCTGCTGTCCAGCACCTGGCACGGGGATGGTCCCAGCCATTCTCCATGGGCAGGGAACGAACGGCCACACCTGCCTCTGCAGCAATCACACCCTTAACCCACCATGTACGTGTAACAGAGGGGAAACTGAGGCACAGGCGAGCATGAGACTATCTGAGCCATTAGGGCAATGAACCCCCATGAAACGCGCTTCTGCTCCGCTGCGCCGACCGCCACCCTCCCTGCTGGGCTGGCAGAGCCGCGGTAACCAAGCAGCCACTGACGTTAAATTAATTTCCTGCCTGTGCAAATATCAAACTTTTAAAACCCGCTAGGCAGTGCTCGTGGGCAGGGGCCATACACCCAGCAGCACGGCCTGGGGACCCTCCCAGCCCGACAGAACCTGCCCAGGGACCGGCCGCCCAGCGGGGGCTGGCTGCATTCTCAGCTGGGGGCAGGGGCTGGGGTCCAGTCTGCAGGAAACAGCAGACTCAGCTGGCGCTCCCCAACCTGAGCGGCAGGACGGGAGGCTGTGGGCTGAGCATCTCGCATGGGGTCGGTCGGAGGTAGCTCCGTGCACGGCAGCAGCCTGGTGCCAGATGCCAGGGTGAGACCAGAACCCAGCCCCAGCAAGCAGTGCAGGCCAGGCCGGGGGGCCGAGAGCCATGGCCGCCCATCCCATCACAGAGGGACCCTGTGGCCAGGCCAGGAGCGGGTAGGGTCAGTGTCTGGCTGTTGTGCATCGGATGAGCTGCTGCGTGTGCTGGCTGGGCCAGGAGTTACTGGGATCCGGTGCTGCCTGCGAGGGCTCCTGGCCGATACAAACAGCAGCCCCGGGGCGCCCTGTGCGTGGCTGGTAGCTCCTCTGCCCCGCTGCCTGGCTGGTGTGGCCCAGCAGGCCTGGGACAGCCACGGTGGCCAGTACCATGGCTAGCTCCTCGCCCTGCCCTGCCTCGGCGGCTCAGTGAGCCGGCTGGGCCTCACCAGCAGCAGGCACGGAGCCGACGGGGCAGGGGACACACACGGCCATGGGGCCAGAGGGGGCTTCACAGCAGGATCAGGGTCATGTAAGTGGGAGGGGAGCCACGTCTAGCTCCCGATGGGACGGGGGGCAGCTGCCCCAGCTGTGCGACTGACGCTGCCCCCCCTCGCAGAGCCCCTGCCCGACGCGGGGCCGACACGCCGAGGGCGCCTGCAGCACCAGCATCCTGCCCAACCATCGCCACCGCTACAGCCACCACGGCGTCTTCGAGGACTTCGCCTGCTAGGCCGGGCTGTGCCCACGGTGGCCACGGAGAACGGCGCCAGCGCCTGCCGTGGGGGGCAATGGGCCCCTCCCGCCCCAGCCGCCAGCGACACCCAGCACTGCCCAGAGAGACCGTAGACGTGTCGGACGACTTCCCCGGCCCTGCCCTCACCTGCTTCATCCCAGCGCCTGCCCCAGCCCCACCAGCCAGCGCAGGGCCGGCCCCAGCACAACCCACATGGCACAGACGGAGAACAGCCTGCCTGGCGCAGCGCTGGGGGGGGTCAGGTGGGGGGTCTGCAACTGTGTGTCAATGGGGCATTTAGCTGTGATGGAGACCCCCCCGTGTGTCAATGCCCCCCTGCCGCCCTAGGGGTCCTCCTGGGCAAGGGGCCTCCCTAGAGCCTCCCCCATGGCCCTGCTCCTCCAAGTGTCTGCACTGCCCCCCAGCCACCATTGACCCCCAGGCATGTGCTGTCATCCCACACATGCCATGTCACCCCCCCAGCCCTAATCTCTGCCCCGGCAATGCACCCCAGCCCCGTCCATGGCTCCCCCACCACGAGCCACACCTATGGGCTGATGCTCTCCGCCCAGCGTGGTCCTGTGCAGCCTTCCCCAACACAATCCTCCCCTCGCCCCCTGCTACACCCTGGGCCGCCTGGCTCCTGCACTGCCCATGGGGCGGGGATGATTCACGGGTGTGTGCCCCTTACAGGCCGTGCTGGCGTCCCCCCCCCCGGAACCGAGCCTGGGGCCACGTGGGGCTTTACTGCTCAGCGTCTCCACGCCTCAGAGCAGCCACCTCCTGCCGCTGGCTCTTCCCGCACGCCCTCCGATGTCCCTCGCCCGGGCCTGTGGGACCCCCACACCCCAAAGGGCCAGGCACCCCCTTGCAGTCAGCGCGAGTCACAGCCAAGGTGGGCGTCCAGAGGGTATTAGCGCACGGATCAGCACAGACAGACTGTGCGCAGACTCGCTAGCAGATACAACAGGGACAAACTAGGGCGCCTCAGAGCCCCTTCCAGCCATGCTCCCCCTGCATCCCAGCTGCCCCCTTGCCCCCCACACCCAGGCCTTTGGCTCCTTCCCCAGCATGACGTTACACTCAGTCAAACCTGGCTGCCCCCGGGCAGGGGGACCTGGCCAGCTCTGTACTGTAGCTGGGGAGGCCCAGCCACCCTCCCATGGGCTCGGCAGTGATCTCACACCCCGGGTCCCACCACCGGTACACAAGACTAATAGGGAAACTGAGGCACACAGGCACCATTGGGGCAGTCACTGTCACAGGATGCATCAGGGAAGGGGGGGGGCAAGCCTGCCCCACACACAGGCCATGCTCCAGGCTCCACTGTGTATATGTGTGTGGGGCAGGGCAGAACACAGCCTGACCAGCCGCCCCTTTGCATTTCCCTGGTCACAGCCACTGCCCACAGGCCTGAAACCCACACCCAGCGCACCCCCCATTCCCCACTGTGTCTGCGACCCACCCACACTGGGCTTTGAGTGGTGATGAGCTGCTGGCTCTTGGCCCTGCCCCACATCCTTGGCCCTATGCTTGGTGCCCTGCCCCACAGCACACCCTAAACCCTGCCCCACATCCTTGGCCCTATGCTTGGTGCCCTGCCCCACAGCACATGCTAAACCCTGCCCCACATCCTCGGCCCTATGCTTGGTGCCTGCCCCACAGCACACGCTAAACCCTGCCCCACATCCTTGGCCCTACGCTTGGTGCCTGCCCCACAGAACACCCCAAACCCTGCCTTGCTCCGCCACACCCTGGGCCCCGCACCTGGCTGGTCCCCGCCGGGCACTGCTGTTCGCAGCCCTGCAAGGAGGCTGCCCGTGAGCGCCTGTGTCCCCCCCACACCTTGGCTGACTCCCTGGGCAGGCTGGCTTGGGTGGTCCAAGGGGTGCTGTGCCCTGGGTGGGAGGGCAGTGCCCAGTTCTGAGGGGTCGCAGCAGTACCTGACCTGCCCAGTCTACCTGCTGCTCCCAGGACACTGGCCGGCTGGACAGCCCTGGCGCAGTGCTGGGCGCTTGGGTGTGGGCGGGAAGGATCCTGCGTCAGCATGGGTGGGAGAGGGCTGCCCCCTTCCTACCCCCTGCAGGGGCTCTCCCATCCCCTTCATGTTTAGCTGGGAGCCCAGCTGGTGTAGGATGGGCTCCCTCGTACCACCCTCTCCCCGCTCTGTGTGCGCCAGGGTGTGTGGGGCAGGGATGTGGGGTGGCGATGGAGACAAACGCAGCAATGGGCTCCTGGCCATGCACACAGACCACGGTCGGGCCTCGTGGGCGCCTCGGCACATGGACCCCTCGGCCTCGCTGGGCGGCCAGAACACGTGTGGCTGCACCAGACACCACCCTGCGCCCAGGCTGCCAGTTTGGGGCGTGCACCTTGGTGGAGTCAGAGCTGAGTGGCCGGTTTGGGGGAAGATCCGGACTCTGCAGTGCTACAGTCCTGGCAACCCCCGCCCCAGCAGTGCACTCCCTGGGGGATGGACAGACGGCAGTGCGGGTGGGACGGCCAGATGCACCCAGCCCTGGAGCCAAGACAGGGTGATGATCTGGGGCAGGCGATGTGACCCGCGTGTTGTTCTACTGAATGTAGGAACCGTGTCCGTTTTTAACTGTACAAACCGCTCCCGAATAAAGAGGCACAGTAGACCCCCGAGCCGGTGTCCTGGGGTGTCCTGCTGCAGAGCTGGGCCAGCCGCGAGGCCAGTGCCCCATGGCGGGAGGGGGGGAGGCTGTGTCTGTGGCTGGCAGGTCCAGGCACGCATGGACCAAAGGGGAGCCCGATTCCCCAGCCTCCCGCCTCATCCCGTGTGGGCCACCCGCCCCCCACCGGTGGCCGGCAGTGCCTGACCTCCCCAGGCCTTGCTGGGTCCAGGTGCGTGGGGCGTAACTACACCTTTGCAGCCAGTGAGCAGCCCCCATGCCCAGCTGGGGGGGGAATGTCAGGCTGGGTCATACCGGGGGGCGGGGGACAGCTGTCAGGTCAGACTGACCTAGAGAAAGGACACGGGGGAGAGGGCAGGGCAGGAATGGCCCAGGCCCCTGCTAGTGCTGAGGGGAATGTGGCCCCTGAGCCATGGGCAAGGCGGACTGCCCCCCCCAGTGATCATATTGCTGTCACCTACACACCTGAGCCCAATGCCCCCCCAGGAGACACGGGATTGGGCACAAGCCGATGTACATGACGCTAAGCCTCAACCTGGGGGCAGCCCCCGAGGAGCAGGGCAGATGCCCCACACCTGCGGCATGCGCTGATCAGCTGTCGTCAGCCAGGAGTGGTGTGAGCCCCTGAAATGGGCGTGGCCAGTCCCCTTGGCCACGCCCCGCGAGCTGGCCACCCCGGGAGCACGCTGGCTGGGGAGAGGGGTGCCATACGCCACAGCTCACAAAACACTGGTTCTTCCAGCTGCACAGGCCCAGCCCTTTGCCCAGGGTCATTTGTTCCTGAGCTCGCACGGCCAGGAGAAGCCCTGTAGAGTAAACGAAGGCAGGATTGACTAACGAGAAAACGAAGTGAGTGGTGTGTGCAGGGTAAAACCGCCACCTCTGTCCACAGCTGGTAATCTGTGGCTCCAAACGTGGCGGTTCTCACGGGCTGTCAGCTCAGAACGGCTTTTAGGGACGACCCAGTGATGCTGGGGATCTCGGCTGCTGCCTGGGAGAGTCCAAAGAGGAGGACACGTTTTCTGGTCAGCTGTTTGAGGTCCTGCTCCCAGAATCCAAGCGGCTGGGCTGAGTGGTTTGCACGTAGCCTCTTCACACGTGTGAAGGGCCCGTTCCAGTCTCCACGCTGTGCTGGCCCACAACAGCCCATCGTTTTCTAGGGCTCCGTGAGGGGCAGGGGACACAGCGCCCAGCTGGCTCACAGGTTCAGAGCAAACGTGTTTAACGAGGCCTTTTCAGTCGCTGCGACGATACCGTCAGACGGCATTACATGCACTGCAAAAACTCTAAACACACTGTTACATGGTCAATATCTATGTAAACCACCCAACACACGTGGCCACACCAGCTTCCAGCAATGAATTTGTCAGTGCTCAGCTGAGGCCTAAAACCTTGGCAAGAACTGGCACCTGGTCTGCCAGGGTCCCACTCACTGGTGAGGGAGCCAGGCATTGCAGGGGAGGGGGCCTTAGTGCCCAGCAGCAGGGCCCAACACATGAAACAGATGCTGCTGGTCCAGGGACCGACTGGTAGGGAAAGGAACTGGCAGGGAGATGGGGGGAGCATGACCGGGAACTCCTGCGATTACTTCCTGGACTTGCAAAAATCAGGGCAAGCTGCAAAACTGGGAGCCAAACTCCCCAAACACTGATGGGTGGGACTTAAACCAGTCTCCCTGTCAATCACAACCAGGCTCTGGTTCCCCACACTGGGTACCAAGAAATCTGCCCAAATAGAAACAGCCCCTTTACTGCACTCCAGCTCCTCTGGCTCCCGCCTAGCCGCACGGTCCCTTAAAGAAATAGGTTCTCCTGACCCCAAAGGGCCAGCCACAGCACACAGAACAATATAGGTTTGGATCTCACCCAAAATACCACACTGGTAGCCAATCCTTTAGTAACTACAACTAAAGATTTAATATTAAAAGAAAAGAACAAAATATGAGAGATGTTAAAGGGTCAAAGTGAATCACAGACGTACAAATGATGTAGAGTTCATGGAAAGCAGTTTGCAGGTTTGTCCCTCTGGTAAACACCCAGCACCTGGGTGGGCCTCAATCCTGTGTCCAGTCGCAGAGGAATAGTTCCAGAGACGGGTGTTGGCTGGAGACTGGGGACTGGAGATAAGATGGAGTCGGGGCTGCTGCCTTTTATCCCCTCTGGCCTCCCCCATACTGGGTGCAGTTCTTCCCAATCAAACTGGAGTTGAGTCACATGTTCGAGTCCTAGTGGCTCAACAGGTTTCTCCCTGGGCCCCTTGTACCTGGGAGCTTCCTTAATGGGCCTTTAAGGAGACAATGGCTGTAGACATCCAGTCTGGGGAGTTTCCCAGAATCACACAGGTTGAAATATGGATATAACAAACATATTCCTAACTTCTAATACAGATGCAATTCCTACACATCAACCATATACTCATTCCCAGCAAATTACAGCCTTTCTATTGGTACCAAACATGGCACAGCTCCTACGGATTATTGCAGTTATGAAATATTAATATGAACAGTATCATAAAGAGTCCCGTAAATCCGGCCAGTGTCACACCTCCACCGTCAGAGTGATGCAGAAAGGGGTGTCACTTAGACACTGCTGAATGCATCACAAAAGGGTTAAACTTGGTTGTATACCATTATAGCTCTTAACAAATTTCAAAGATTTTACAACATACAAGCATTGGATACATTTTCATTCCTTGTTAACAAATCAATCACAAGAGTTAACATCAGCATTAATATTCACATCCTGTTAGCACAAACGTGTTTACAATTCATTTTGTTAGGTCTTCAATACAGATAGTTTGTCAGTGGGCAGTTTGCTCAATGCCCTCTTGGATTTTTGAACATTTAACTGGTTGTTCTGGTTTATCTCAATGGTCTTGGCAGCATAGGATCTTAATTTGACTACATCCTTGGGGTTTGGATGGTTCAGGGTTAATTCCAGTCTCACATTCCCAGGATAAGTTTCTTTCCCTACTTTGTCTTCTCTGGATTCTTGAAACCTGGGCTCTGTACCATGATCCATTGTCTGGCTAGGTGTGTCTCCCCTGTTAACAGCTCTGAATCTGGGCCGATCTCCCCACCCCAGTCAAATCAGGTAATTTTCATTAAGCCACACACTAGATTGCTTAGTAATGTCCAAATTTTCAATTATGGCCAATTCCAAGTTTGGACTCTGCCTCAAAGATACTTCAAACATCCAAACTAAGATCTCACAAACAGGGATCTGATGTTCTGTTCCCAAACTCTCACTCCACATGGCCTCAGATCTATCTGAGTCCACCCAGAGACTCCAAGATATTTCCAAAGCACTCAGGGGTAAAAGCTGGTCTGCTTCCCCTTGCGTGTCCAAGATATCAACTGCACAGCTGTCCTGCTCTGTAGCTCGAGCTGTCCAATTACTCCTCTGATCCTGAGGCACTGTCTGTTCACCTTCGGAGCTAGCCTCATTAGACAGTCAGGTTTTAACATCACTGTCTCCCCAATACACTGACTGTTCCCCACTACCAAGTGGGGTTCAGGTCTAGGATTCCAGTAGCAACAATCACCGAGATGCAAATAGCAGGTAAAACCTGGTTTATTATCTACCAGATTACTTAACTAATGCCCAGATAAAGTGATATGCCCAGAGTACTAAAAATAAAGTAACATAGACCAGCTTACAACCCCAGCAGCAGTCAGGGACCCCTTTGCAACCGCAGGCTTCAGCAGGGGAGGACGACCTCTGAGGCCCTACGGCGAAGTCCATTGAAGCCATGGAATGAGCCATAATTATAGCCCATGAAGTCCTTTGCTTCACAGAGAGGGGTGATCAGGCCTCCTCCTGTCACATAGGCTGCATCTGCACTGGTAAATTAAGTCGACTTAAACTTGCTTAAGCAAGCTTAAGTCGACTTAATTTACTCTGCGTCTACACTACACTTTGCTTAAGTCGACTTAAGCAGCTTGCTTAAGTCGACTTAAGGAAAATAAAGTCGACTTAATGAAAATTAAGTCGACTTTATTAAACCTGCTTTTTACTCGACCTAAGACTTAATTTGACTTTTTAAAGTCGAATTAAGCCAGTGTAAATGTGGGGTAGCCCTAAGTCGACTTAGGGCTACCCCAGGACTACACCAATGCCCTCCCTGCTGGAGAGGGCACAGGGGGGAGCTTGGCATGCCTCCCAAAGGGCAGGGCAAAGCCTGTGTGATGCTGTCTGGATTTAGGGAAGCATTTATGATATTATTTTCTATTCATATATCCTAAATGCTCTATAATCCATAAGAGCTATGTCATGTTTGGTATCAATAGAAAAGTAGTAATTTGCTGGGAATGATTTTATAGTTTATGTCTAGGAATTCTATTTCGATTAGAAGTTAGTTTAGTTAGGAATTTGATGTTCTATCTGTACTTTAACTTGTGTGATTTTATGGAAATGTCTGAGAGGGGCGGGTGTGTCAAACCATTGTCTCCTTAATGTTAAGGAATGTGCCAGGTAATATGGGCCCATTGTGTCCTCAATGGCTCATCAGTTTACTCCCTGGGCCCATTGTAGCTGGAAAATTCCTAAACATTAAGGACATAATGGTTTGACACACCCACCTCCCTCAGACATTTCCATAAAATCACACAAGTTAAAGTAGAAATAGAACACCAAATTCCTATCTAAACTAACTTCTAATCCAAATAGAATTCCTAGACATAAACTATATAATCATTCCCAGCAAATTACTACCTTTCTATTGATACCAAACAAGACATAGCTCCTATAGATTATAGAGCATTTAGGATATATGAACAGAAAATAATATCATAAATGCTTCCCTAAATCCAGACAGCATCACACCCTGCCCACATGCCATGCCAGGGTCCCTGTCCCCCTTTGCCCCATTGCACACAAGGGGTGCCCCCCCTGCCACCGTGGGGCTGTGCCAGGTGTTCTTCTCGCCTCTAGGTGTCGATCTAGCGTCTCCGTGTGGATGCTCTAGGTCGACTTTGTAAATTCCCCTTTAAGTCGACTTTAATTTTAAGTGTAGACACACTAAGTCAACTTAAAAGTGCAAGTGTAGACATAGCCATAGACTGTCTGCTGGGTTGTTGATTACCACAGTCTTAATTCTACAATCGAACAACTAGATAACTACTTGTTTAACCACAGAACTTTGCAAAGTACCCTTAAGTTGTTTGGGGGCCCCCATCAGAGGATGGAGACGGATGGCAGGAGAGTGATCACTTGATCATTGCCTGTTAGGTTCACTCCCTCTGGGGCACCTGGGCACTGGCCACTGTCGGTAGACAGATACTGGGCTAGATGGACCTCTGGTCTGACCCAGTACGGCCTTTCTTATGTTCTTATGTTCTTATGGCCCACTATTGTTATACGGTCACAAAATCTTCCGTTTGCCTAACACTCCACCCCCCGGGCAATGGAGGGCCTCCAAACCTTTACATTTAGCTCCAAATTGTGAATTGAAATGGCATGTTAGGGCCTGAACATGAAGCCAAATTTTCCACATTTTTTGAAAAACAACAACATACCAATTAATAGAAGAAAACAAACACAATTACACTAGGGTGAACTAACAAATTAGGCAAGGCAGTGGCTTTTGGGGACCATCCTTTGAAAATGTCCCAGCAATGATGCACAGTTAAGTTGTGTTCTTGGACTGCAATATGCTGCATTTATCCTGCATCGTGCATTACGTTAAATCATTTAGCTACAGAATAGAAAAGTGTAGATTTTATAGCCACAACTCTTGATAAGTGAGGCATTTTCAGAGAGAAAGAGAGAAAGTTGTTAAGCAAAGTTTTTTAAGCAGCTAAAAAATTTGTTTCTTTATCTAGTAGTGGTAAGAACCATTAAGATAACCATTAATCACCTTCTTAACAGCCTGATACTACCTTGTTTTGAAGGAGTTTCAGAAATTCGAGGTTGTGACCACATGCTTCATAGCTTATGGCTGCTGTTTTACATGCCTGTTACTGCTTTGCCCAAGGATAAGGCCTCAGCCCTTCCCCTCCCCTTCTTAACGATGCTTTAACCAAAGCAGTCATCACTGTGATAGGAGTCCAGCACTCAGACCTGCTGAGCCGGACCTGCCTCCTGCATGTAATAACATGGGCCTTATTTGACTTTGTCCACTTCCTGTAGTCTCCGAACTGTTCTCTCTATCCAGCAAGCCGAAATCTATTATGCTTCCTAATAACGCCAGCTGGATTCCAATGATCACCACAATGGGGTGACCCATTATATTGAGCAGACCAGTTGCAGAAGGTGACCACCCCATAGTGTTTCCTGCCAAGAGTTAGACAAAACCCTGGCTGGAGTGAGTTAGGGGGAGTGGTCCTGTTTTAGCAGGGGTTGGACTAGATGACCTCGTGAGGTCCCTTCCAGCCCTAGGATTCTAAGAGTGGTGTCCTGTGTCTGCAATAGTTTTCAGCACTTGAGTGGTTTTTGTGTGATCATGTCGTACGTCAATATGTATTTCTTCACCTGTCTGTGATGTGTACTGCAACTGTGGATGTAACATAGGGATGGACCAATAATTTTTATCAGGGCCACATTCATGTGTAAGGTTACAGGTGTTTCATTGCGATATAACTGTGGTTTAAACTTTGCCATTTACAGTTCACACAGGTACATAGTATTTAAAATCACAGCTCTTAAATCTCAGTAATATTACAAAAAATCTATTAACTAAAGAAGTCATAAAATACAATTTACTATTAATTACTGCTACCATTGGACAATAATTTTTAACACAAACACACCCCCTTCCTGTATATACAACAGCTGATTTTTGTTCAGTGAAATATATCAAACATGCATCTTTGGGTGCTTTTGTCTTTAGCATAAAAACATTCATCTCCTTTTTGCAAAGTTTGATTCATACAAACATATCCCAAATTTTTATGGGCCACACAATGAAACATGTCAATAGTTCTTCATTGTTGATGTTCTTTATATGCCCAGGAACAGTCGTTAAAGTATAATTTGACGAGCCCCGGGACCCTCCTAATCCCCAGGCCCTCTTCCCATATTATCTGGGCCCCCTATATGCATGTGCGGGCCCCAGCTCAGATAGGCATTTCCAACCACTTCTTAGTACCATATGCATCGGTTATTGCTCCATAAACATATTTATAATTTTATATGGCATTTATGTCTCTATCATTGTCACAAGCTAGCAAACACTGCATAACACAGTAAGTATTGTGATCTTTATATTTCCAATATGCACATTTCACTTCATTAAACACAACGCCAAACTTGGAACACAAAAATTCCATGTCACTTTCACCAAATTCCGGTGACAGTTCTGTAGTGAAATGTGATGGGTCAAGTGCTTCAACAGCACTGCTTAGATGTTATTCTGAGTGTGGCAACAATCTAGCATTCATACAGTCCGGTAAGGCCTGGTAAAACTGACATTTAGAAATTTCAATTTGCTTGCCGGCATCCACAGACATGTTTACTCGTACACCTTTGAAGCAACTTCAGCAATCGCCTCACAAGTCTCTTGGTAGAACTCTGAATCACACTTTCTACGAGCTATGTCTACACTTGTTAATTTAAGTCGACTTAGCATGTCCACACTTAAATTTTAAGTCAACTTTGGGGGGACCCTATAAAATCGACCTAGAGCGTCCACACTGGATGCCTAGATCAACTTCTACGGGCTAGGTAGACCTGGGACAGGTCCACGGTGGTGGTGGGGACACCCCTTGCCAAGTGCCAGCGGGCTCAGACTTTGCCCCATTGTACCTTGGTACAATGGGGCAAAGGGGGACAGGAACCCTGGCAGGGCATAGGGGCAGGGTGGACAGGGCTCTGCCCTGCCCTATGGGGGGGCATGCCAGGCTGTGGCTGTGCCAGCCACCCTGGCAGGTAGGGCAGTGGGGAAGCCCTGGAGGGCTACTCCACGTCTACACTGGCTTAAGTCGACTTTCTAAAGTCGACTTAAGCAGAAAGTCAACTTAAAAGGAGGTTTAATAAAGTTGACTTAATTTTTCCTTAAGTCGACATAAGCAGCTGCTTAAGTCGACTTAAGGAAAGTGTAGTGTAGACGCAGAGTAAATTAAGTCGACTTAAGCAAGCTTAAGTCAACTTAATTTACAAGTGTAGATGCACTGTATGAGCTATAAACACCTGAACTTGTCGCCTTATCAACTTACTTGCTGTAGATAACGTCACGAGACCTTTGCAACACCGAGGACAGGTCTGCAAGTTCCTCCAGAGCATCAAGCCTGAGACACAAGTTTTTAACAAAAATTGGATTCTCCAGGGTTTTTGCCATGCCAGCAAATTTTTCTTTATCTTTCCCTTCTAGTGAGAAATGAGTTGATTTTTTTCAAGAAGCGGCTATGGAGGGCTGCATCTGAGCGCCACACAGCTCGTACAGTGTGGCAGCTGGAGGCAACCCAACATACATCAAGTACACGTCCAATCCTAATAAGCTGGACTTCCAGATCGCTCGCACATTCAGCCAACTCTCTCAAGCACTTCTGCAACTGACTGTACAGAGTATACCATGAATCCACAAATGAGTTAAAGTGACTAACTTCACTGCAGCATTTGATAATATCAGCCACGGCCAATTCCAACCTGAGATTAAAACAATGCCAATTTATCAAAAGTGGAAATCGCGTCTTTAATTTATAGCAACAGCAGCCTTACTGCCTAACATAACAGAGGCTCCATCCACACCTAAACCATCCAATTATCCTTGAGCAATTCCTCTGTGAGCCCATGTGCTGTAAAACACTGCAGCAAAGCTAATACTACGCCATCAGCATCATTGCTGCCTAGTTCAATCAGATCAAGAAAAAAACGTAACAGGACCAATTTTTGCATCAAAAGTTACGTGTAAATTACAAGTAAATTACAAGACAAGAAAGTTTACTTAAACCCGTACCCTCACCAATTAAAACAGAAATGTGATATTGCTGAGAAATGCCACCAGATCACAAACTATGTTACATCTCCACAAATATGTGGTCTATTATGTCAGCACAAACACTGGTACGCAAAACACGACCCATATCAACACCATTTAACTGCTGTAAGTAATAAGGTCTGGATGGTGAGTGACCGCCATCCAAATAAAAGCTGTTAAACGCTTGCTAACCTAATAACACTACCTAGGACAGGGGTCTCAAACTCAAATCTCCATGAGAGTCACATAAGGACTAGGATATTGGCCCGAAGGCCGCGTCACTGAAACCTTGTCATACAAGGAGTTATTATTAGAACTAGAGACAGCACTGCTGAGTAGCCTTAGGACATCTTTCTAGGGCCTGAACAACACACACATTTACTTTTAGAATTACAGGACTTTGCACTTGTCTTTGTTGAACCTCATGAGGTTTCCTTTGGCCCAGTGTTCCAATTTGTCCAAGTCTCCCTGGAACCTGGATCCCTAGCCTTCCCGCCCGTCCCTCCTGTTCCCACTGGCTCCCCTCCCGGTCCCACCGCTCCCCTCCTGGCTCCCAGCTCAGCCCCACCGTTCCCCGCCTGGCTCCCAGCTCAGCCCCACCGTTCCCCGCCTGGCTCCCAGCTCAGCCCCACCGCTCCCCACCTGGCTCCCAGCTCGGCCCCGCTGTTCCCCGCCTGGCCCTCCTGTTCCCCACAGGCTCCCCGGCCCTCCCATTCCCCAGCAGCTTTCTGGACTACACCCCTTACCTGCCAGAGCTGCAGGGGCATCCAGTCGCTGCTTGGCCAGGCCTCTCCTGCTCTGAGCTCTTTCTGAGCACACTTAGGGCGGGAGATTTGAAAGTCCCCAGCCTGGCCTGGCCTGGCTGCTGCTCCCAGCTGACCGGCCAGCTGCAGAGCAGGGTGGAATGTGCGTTCTGCCGGAGTTTTCTCCTCTTCTGGGCTCCAGAATGCTGGCCCGGCAAATTTGTGGGCTCCAGAACAGCCTTCCGGCATACTTTAAGCCCTGCCTAGGAATGGTGATCAGTGAAATACATGAACAAATCCTTTAAAAGCCACATTCATGGAACTGTATTAAGAGCTAGCCCCAGCCCTGTGACATAAGGACACAAAAATGAGAGCTGCCCTTACTGTGGAGAAGCGCATTGCAATTGCTGTGTGGAAAATGGCAACTCCTGACTGCTACTGGTCGGTTGCAAATCAGTTTTGAGTTGGAAGGTCGACCGTTGGGTTACCCTGTCACAAGTGTGCAAAGCCATCAATCGTGTTCTGCTCCGGAGGACAGTGACATTGGGCAACGTGCAGGAGATCGTGAATGGATTTGCAGCCATGGGATTCTCGAACTGTGGAGGGGCAATAGATGGCACACCTATCCCTATTTTGGCTCCAGATCATCTTGCAACTGAGTATATAAATAGGAAGGGCTACTTCTCCATGGTGCTTCAGGCACTCATGGATCACAGGGGGCGTTTCACAGATATCAATGCGGGGTGGTTGGGAAAGGTGCATGATGCTCATATTTTTAGAAACACGGGGCTGTACCGGAAGTTGCAGGCAGGTACCTTCTTCCCCTATGATAAAATTTCTGTCAGGGATGTGGAGATGCCCATAGTGATCCTAGGAAACCCAGTATACCCACTGGTGCCATGGCTCATGAAGCCCTACAGTGGCAATTTGGATCCAAGCAAGGAGCACTTCAATTATCGGTTGAGCAGGTGCTGAATGACCTTGGAGTGCGCCTTTGGGTGCTTAAAGGGGCCCTGGCGCTGTTTGTACGGGAAGCTAGACTTGAATGAGGACAACATTCCAGCCATCATTGCGGTGTGCTGTGTCCTTCATAACCTTTGTGAAAGTAGGGGAGAGAAATTTTCCCTTGCATGGGATGTGGAGGCTGAGTGCTTGGAGTGTGCGTTCCAGCAGCCAGCCGCTAGGAGTATCAGGGGGGCACAGCTGAGAGCCGTCCGCATAAGGGAGGCACTTAGGGAGCATTTCAGTAATGGGAACTTATACGATGCATCGCATCAGTGGGTTGCAGTGTACCTGAAAATATGCAGGGCACTGAGTCCCGGGGAAGTGGAGGGTGAAATGTACTATGCTTAAATGAGTGAAGACTGAACATGCCACAACAAATAATTAATGTGTATCAATAAAGATGCTGTGCACAGTTCGAGCTTCACATTTATTATTATCAAACTTTCAGTCTTTACAATCTGCAGTGATTCCAACAGGTGCTATAGATGCCTGTAGGTGCGTGTCTCAATGCCATAGCTTGGTGCAGGAGTGGATGTCACATTGTACCAGGAGGGTCCCTGGCCTTTGAATAACTGCTTTGAGGGAGAATCGGGGTGTGGGGAGAGCACAGAAACTGTGGCTGTGTGTGCACGGGGAGCGAGCCTGAAGCAGCTGTGTCTGCAGACCAAGCATGGTCTTCAGCAGTTGTGTCTGTTCTTGCAGGATGCTTATGAGGGCATCCTTCTGTTTCTGCCTCCTCAAATTGTTCTCTTTGTACTCCTGCCGGCACTCCTGCCTCCAAAGTCTGGTCTCCCTTGCTGCTGCCTTGTTGGACTGCATCAGCTCTTGGAAGATATCCTCCTTGCTCCTGCGAGGCCTCCTTCTTATCTGTCTCAGCCGGTCAGTTGGCGCAGACCACTGACCGGGGAAGGTCGTTTCTAAGGAAAATGAAACATCATAAGTAGTGCTATTATTCTCACTTTGGTTAAGGAGCCAATGATATGCTCCACCCTCACATTCCACTGTGGCCATGGCACAGGGCATCCTCTGCTTCCCTCACTGATCTGCAGAGGGTGGACAGGTTGCTGTTGGACTACAGGACAGGCCCTTGCTGGAGACTGAAAGGGCTTTTGAAAAAGAAGGCACGGATTGCCGACACACAGCACTGCAGTTTGACTACTAACAGTGCTTTGGGGGAAGATTTCACACAGGGCATGGCCATGAAAGGCGATATCTCGCTGCTTAGAGTGCCCCTGCAAGCTAGAATGCATATCCTGCATGTCACTGGATAAAAGACAGCACCATACGCAGCAGCCTTGTGCGCAGCCATGGTTCCCACTGCCATGATTTGCAACTGGTGAGGGAGAGTATCGCTCTATGGGGGTGGAAACACATTAGCTCTCCCATCGAATTTAACTAGGAGGCTGTGGAAGTACATCCAGGAAACCTTCAGTGAGCTCAATGGAGAGGATTTTTTGAGAATTACTGCATGCATTGATGCACTGCTCGTGAATGCAGAGTAGATCTCCCGATCCTCGGAAAAATAAAATGGGAAAGGATGAAACTGAAAACGCCCATCTCCCGCCCATTCTTCATTTGCATACAAAGCTTATCCAGCAAGCACAGAAGCCTCACTTCCGAGGAAACTTACCAGAGCTCCCCTCTGCTGCATCCGAAGACAACATGGAGAAGCAATCTGGGCAGCATGTTTTGGGGGGGTGGGGAGGAGGGAGAACAGCTCCTGGCCCCTTAGGTCGCCTGCACCACTTTCAGACTCCGGGTCATCCTCCACCTCCAATTCCTCATCTATGAACTGCTCATCTCCGTCTCCTCAGGTATCCTTTACATAGGGGGTGCCAATGTGACCACAGGAGCTCTTGGAGTGGTTGTGGGATCCCCACTCAGGATGGCTTCCAGCTCCTTGTAAAATCAGCATGTAACCGGCGCTGAGCCAGAGCGCCGGTTTGCCTCTCTGGCTCTGTGGTACATTATCCACAACTCCTTCACCTTCAACCTGCACTGCAGAGTATCTCTCTCGTACCCCTTCTCTGCCATGGCCCAAGAAATCTGGCCAAAAATATCAAAATTTCACCTGCTGCCACATAGCTGTGCCTGCACGGCAGACTTTCCCCAGATGCTTATGAGATTGAGCACGTCGGCTGTGGTCCACACTGGAGCACGTTTGCCAGGTTGAGCCACCATCGCTCTTGGAGAACACAGCTGCACTCCACGCTGAACAAACAGGAAGCACTAACAATTCAAAAATTCCCAGGAATGATGGGAGGGCAGGTACAGTCACATCATAGCCACAGAGTTCAGGAGGAAGTCCAGAAGGGATGGCATTTGAATTCTGGGACATTTCCAGAGATTTAATATTGCGCGGCAACCGTACACACACGAAGTACCGCGGAACAGCTGTTCTGGGGTAGCCGCTACCACCCTCGTTCTGGTGATTTACATGTTGCTCGGCAAGATGGCTATTGCCGCGCAACAACATGGATTTGTGTGTGGACACTGTCCTCGCTATGGCGCAATAATGAGCGTTATCACGCAATAATTTTGCAGTGTGTACAAAGCCTGAGTCTGGGCAGATCTCCCCAGCCCAGGCAATCAGGTATACCAAATACCCAAACCAAGATCTTACAGACAGGGTTTTGATGAACAACAGAGTCCTGTGGCACTTTTAAGGCCTAACAGATTTATTTATCACATGAGCTTTCGTGGGAGAAAATCCCACTTCGTCAGATGCTTTGAAGATGGGAAATTTACGGAATGGGAGGAAAATAATGCAGGGAAGTGTATGACATAGGATCAGGTCAGGCTGTAACAGCAAATCAAAATAGGTGTTAGGATTCAAACACTGGGGAACAACACATAGAGGAGGGTGAGGTCAAATCACCTGTTGTAATGAGAGAAAAATCCGTAGTCCCTGTTTAACCCCAAGACAACTGAGTCAAATTTGCATATAAGTTCGAGTTCTGCAGTTTCTCTTTGAAGCTGTGATTTGTTATTCATCTGTTTCAACACAGCTATTAACAAGTCGTCAAGGGAGTGAGCAGGGAGATTGAAGTGTTCCCCTATTCGTTTTTTAGTGTTGCAATTTCTGATGTCAGATTTGTGTCCATTTATTCTTTTGTGCAGAGACTGTCCTGTCTGTCCAATATATAAGGCAGAGGGGCATTTCCGGCACATGATGGCATAAATCACATTGGTGGATGAGCAGGTGAATGAACCCTGGATGGAGTAGGTGACATGATTAGGCCTGTGATGGTGTCATCAGTGTAGATATGAGGGCAAAGTTGGCAGCGTGGTCTGTTGCAGGGAAATGTTCCTGCTTTAATGTTTCTGTGGTTTGATCTGTAGTTGCTGGTAAGTATCCGTTTAAGGTTAGGGGGCTGTCTGAAAGCAAGGAGAGATCTGTCTCCCAAGGCTTGAGAAAGTGAGGGTTCGCCTTGTAGAACAGGCTGTAGATCCTTGATGACGTGGTGAAGAGGCCTGACTTGGGGTTGTAGGTGGCGACCATTGGCGTTCTCTTTTTTTTCTTGGGCTTCTCCTGTAGTAGTTGACTTCTGGGTACCCGTCTGGCTCTGCAATAGATTAACAGGGTTCTGATAGACAGTTTCCAAACTCTCACTTTACATGATCTCAGAGACCAAAGCACTGAGGGGTAAAAGCTGGTCTATGTCTAAGAGATCAATTGCACAGCTGTCCTGCTCTGTTTCAGCTGCCCAATATTTCCTCTCAAGGATGGTGTGCTTACTAATAAAACCAAACAACCTGTGTCTGGCAAAAAGTGCATCGGTTTTGCAACTTTGAAGGGAAGATTCAAATCAGTTTTTAGTAGCATCACTTAAATGAACAAAATAAAAAGCTTTACAAACCAGAAGTATTGGTTTAGATTTTGAAAACTTTACATATTTACACAATAGATTTATACACACACACACACGCATACAAATTACTTTCTTAACATCCCTTAATCATAGAATCATAGAATAACAGGGTTGGAAGGGACCTCACGAGGTCATCTAGTCCAACCCCCTGCTATAAAGCAGGACCACTCCCCCTAAATCACCCCAGCCAGGGTTTTGTCTAACCGAGCCTTAAAAATCTCCAAAGATGGAGATTCCACCACCTCCCTAGACAGCCCATTCCAATGCTTCACCACCCTCCTAGTGAGAAAGTTTTTCCTAATATCCAACCTTGACCTCCCCAGCTGTAATTTGAAACCATTGCTCCTTGTTCTGTCCTCTGTTACTATCGAGAACAGCCTAGTGTTGTTCCCTACAAACTGACCAACGAGACTGAAGAAGAGAAAAGAGCTCTTGTTTATTATTGCGGCCACGAGGTTGTCTCCACACCCCCCAAGGGGAAACAAAGGCAACAAAAACAAGTGGGAAAAGCAGTACAGTTATACTCTTTGGTTACAGCGTATCTGACGTCATGGTCATAACTCATCCTTGACAGGTCCAGATGTTGATCTGACCACAGACACTTTCTGTGACGTGTGGTTACTTGCTACGCCTAGATAGCAGCGCATCACTTGTATTTTTAGCAGAACAGGCATCCGGCCTGGGGGTGTGGTAGCTAAGGATATATAGTGAAAAATAATCTTCAAGGGGCCTAACAGCTAAAGGTTATACAAAACAGTAAAATGGAGTCAGTATAGCTAATGCTATAAAATTCTGTCTTTAGGCCCCACACTAGCTCCCTCCTCTTTGGAGCAACCCTTCAAGTAGTTGGAGGTTGCTATCAAATCTCCCCTCAGTCTTCTCTTCTGCAGAGTAAATAAGCCTAGTTCCTTCAGTCTCTCCTCATAAGTCATGTGCCCCAGCCTCCTAATCATTTTTGTTGCCCTCCGCTGGACTCTTTCTAATTTGTCCACATCCTTTCTGTAGTGGGGAGCCCAAAACTGGACACAGTATTCCAGATGCGGCCTGACCAGTGTGGAATAGAGGGGAATTATCACATCCCTCGATCTGCTGGCAATACTCCTACTGATGCAGCCTAATATGCCATTGGCCTTTTTCACAACAAGGGCACATTGTTGGCTCATATTCATCTTCCCGTCCACCATAACCCCCAGGTCCTTTTCTACAGCGCTGCTACATAGCCGATCGGTCCCCAGCCTGTAGCAGTGCATGGGATTTTTCCGTCCTAAGTGCAGGACTTTGCACTTGTCTTTGTTGAACCTCATGAGGTTTCTTTCGGCCCAGTGTTCTAATTTGTCCAAGTCTCCCTGAATCCTGTCCCTGCCCTCCAGCGTGTCTACCATTCCCCCCAGATTGGTGTCATCCACAAACTTACTAAGCACGCAGTCTATTCCATCATCGAGATCATTAATGAAGATGCTGAATAGATCTGGCCCCAGGTCCAACCCTGGGGCACTCCTCTCGATACTGGTTGCCAATTAGACATCGAACCACTGATTCCTACCAACTGAGCCCGTTGATCTAACCAGTTTTCGACCCGCCTGACGGTCACTCGTCCAACCCATACTTCCTTAACTTGCCGACGAGAATGCTGTGGGAAACCGTATCAAAAGCCTTGCTAAAGTCGAGGTATATCACGTCAACGGCTATTCCCGCATCCACAAATCCAGTCATTTCATCATAGAAGGAAATCAGGTTGATCAGGCACGATTTGCCCTTGGTGAATCCATTCTGATGTTCCTGATCACTCTATTTTCCTCCAAGTGTTTCAGGATGGATTCTTTGAGGACCTGCTCCATGATTTTCACAGGGATTGAGGTGAGGCTGACCGGTCTGTAGTTCCCCGGATCCTCCTTTTTCCCTTTCTTAAAGATAGGTACTATATTTGCCTTTTTCCAATCCTCCGGGACCACCCCGTTCGCCACGAGTTCTCAAAGATAATGGCCAGCGGCTCTGCAATCACTTCCCCCAACTCCCTCAGCACCCTCGGATGCAGTTCATCCGGCCCCATAGACTTGTGCACATCCAATTTCTTTAAGTGTTCCCTAACCTGACTTTCCATCACCGAGGGCCTCTCTCCTTCTCTCCAGTCCGCGTTACCCCGTGTAGTAGCCTGGGAGCTGGCCCGCCCTGTGAAATCAAAAAAGCATTGAGTACTTCAGCCTTTTCTGCATCATCCTCCACGAGGATGCCTGCCCCATTCAGTAAGGGACCTACACCACCTCTGATCCTTTTCTTGTTGCTGATATACTTATAGAACCCCTTTCTGTTATCCTTCACATCTCTTGCTAGCTGCAACTCCAATTGCCCTTTGGCCTTTCTGATTTTATCCCTGCGGTCCCGAGCAATATCTTTATACGCCTCCCTTGTCATCTGTCCAAGCTTCCACTTCTTGTAAGCTTCCCTTTTATGTTTCAGCTCCCTGCAGAGTTCCCTGCTAAGCCACGCTGGTCGCCGTCCACATTTGCTGTTCTTTCTGTACATCGGAATGTTATCTTCCTGTGCCTTTAACAGGGTTTCTTTAAAATACAGCCAGCTGTCTTGGACGCGTTTCCCCTTCAGATCAGCCTCCCAAGGTATCCTGCCCATCAGCTCCCTAAGAGAGCCAAAATCTGCTTTTCTGAAGTCCAGGGTGTGTGTTCTGCTTCTTTCCTTCCTTCCATTGATCAGGATCCTGAACTCTACCATCTCATGGTCGCTGCTGCCCAGGTTGCCATTTACTTCTACTTCCCTGATCGATTCTTCTCTGTTTGTGAGCAATAGGTCTAGAGGTGCAAGGCCCCTAGTTGGTTCCTCCAGCATTTGTACTAGGAAGTTGTCCTCAATATTCTCCAAAAACTTCCTGGATTGCCTGTGCACTGCTGTATTATCTTCCCAGCAGACATCAGGATAATTGAAGTCCCCCATAAGAACCAGGGCCTGCGACGATCTGGAAACTTCTGTTAGTTGTCCATAGAACGCCTCATCCACCTCCTCTTTCTGGTCTGGCGGTCTGTAGCAGATGTGACCGGGGCCTCCTGGGATACCTTCCTGGACGTGCAAAAATCAGGGCAAGCTGCAAAACCAGGAGCTAAACTCCCCAAACACTGATGGGTGGTACTTAAACCAGTCTCCCTATCAGTCACAACCAGGCTTCTGGTTCCCCACACTGGGTACCAAGAAATCTGCCCAAAATAGAAACAGCCCCTTTATTGCACTCCAGCTCCTCTGGCTCCCACCTAGCCGCACAGTCCCTTAAAGATATAGGTTCTCCTGACCCCAAAGGGCCAGCCACAGCACACAGAACAATAGAGGTTTGGATCTTACCCAAAATACCACACTGATAGCCAATCCTTTAGCAACTACAACTAAAGGTTTAATATAAAAGGAAAAGACGCAAAATATGAGAGATGTTAAAGGGTCAAAGCGAATCACATACATACAAATGATTTAAAGTTCATGAAAAGCAGTCTGCAGGCTTGTTCCTCTGGTAAACACCCAGCATTAGGGTGGGCCTCAATCCTTTGTTCAGTCTCAGAGGAATAGTTCCAGAGATGGGTGTTGGCTGTAGACTGAGGACTTGAAAGCAAAATGGAGTTGGACTTGCTGCCTTATATCATCTCTGGCCTTCTCCATGCTGTGTGCAGTTCTCTCCAATCAAACTGGATTTGAGTCACATGTTTAAGTCCTAGTGGCTCAACAGGTTTTCTTCTTCAGCCCGTTATACTGGGGAACTTCCTTAATGGGCCATTAAGGAGACAATGGCTGGATAGACATTCAGTCTGGGGAGTTTTTCCCAGCCTTACACAAGTTAAAATATAACAATCATATTCCTAACTTCTAATATGAATACACATCCTACACATAAACTATGTAATCCTTCCCCACAGATTATTACCTTTCTATTGACACCAAACATGGCATAGTTCCTATGGATTATAACAATCATAAAATATTAATACAAAACAATATCATAAATGGTTCCTTAAATCCAGCCAGCGTCACACCCCCACCGTCAGAGTGATGCAGAAAGGGGTGTCACCTAGACACTGCTGAATGCATCACAAAAGGGTTAAACTGGGTTGTATACCATTACAGCTCTTAACAAATTTCAAAGATTTTACAACATACAAGCATTGGATACATTTTTCATCTCTGGGTAACAAATCAATTACAAAAGTTAACATCAGCATTAACATTGACATCCGGTTAGCACAAACGTGTTTACAATTCATTGTGCTAGGTCCTACACACAGATAGTTTGTCAGTGGGGCAGTTTGTTCAATGCCCTCTTGGATTTTTGAACACTTAACAGGTTGATTTTGGTTTATCTCCTTGGTCTTGGTAGCATAGGACCTTAATTTGACTACGTCCTTGGGGTTTGGATATTCCAGAGTGAACCCCATTCTCACATACACAGGATGAGATTTCCTTCCCTCTTTTGTCTTCCCTGGCCTCTTGAAACCTGGGCTCTGTAACTTGATCCATTGTTTAGCTAGGTGTGCCTCCCATGCTGACAACTCTGAGTCTGGGCAGATCTCCCCACCCCAGTCAATCAGGTAAATTTCCTTAAGCCACACACTAGCTTGCTTAATCACGTCCAAACTTTCCATCATGGCCAATTTTAAGCTTGGAATCTGTCTCAAAGATATATCAAACATCCAAACTAAGATCTCACAAGCCAGGATCTGATGTTCTGTTCCCAAACTCTCACTCCACATGGCCTTAGATCTATCTGAGTCCACCCAGAGACTCCAAGATATTTCCAAAGCACTCAGGGGTAAAAGCTGGTCTGCTTCCCTTTGCATGTCCAAGATATCAACTGCACAGCTGTCCTGCTCTATAGTTCGAGCTGTCCAATTATTTTTCTGACTCTGAGACATCGTCTGTTCACTTACAAAGCTAGCCTCATGGAGACAGTCAGGTTTTAACATCACTGTCTCTCCAATACACTGATCAAGCACAGCCACTTTGCTACAGGGCTGTTTAAGCTTCCCAGTAATTCCCACTCCCTCTGGAACCTTTTCCAAGGTATTTCTACTAGATCTTTCTAAAACCAAATCAGTGAACTCATTTACAGATGGAACACTCTGGCAGTCAGAACCTGAAACAAATCTTTCAACATACAGTTTGCTGGATGTCACTGCAGAAAGGGATTCATCCTGAGATAACCCAATCAGTTCACCTCCACACTCCCGTGTTGCAGCAGACTGCTGCTTGCAAAAGCCATCAGGAGACCTTACTCTTTTGGGAGAAGTCTCCAGCATCAACTTCTTTTCCACAGAAATTCTGCCCTTTCCCTGACCAGAGAAAGGTTTCTGTAAAGAACTGTTTCCTTGAATACCAACAGACTCCTTCTGGGTCTCGGCTAAGTTTAGAACTAACTCTGAGACAATTGGCACCTCCCCAGTCAGCACAGACTGAAAGGCACATTCTGTCTGTCCCTCAGGTAGCAAACTGGAAATAAAACCTCCCCCAGCAGTTAAACCTCCACTCTCCACATTTGCACAGCTTGAAATCCCCTCCTCATTGTCCCAGCACACCGGGCTGTTTCCAGACAAACTTTTGGAGTTTGGGGTGGCTTCCTCCCTGGGCAAGTCGTCACCCCCAGCAGACACAGGCTCAGGAAAATTACCTCCCTGAGTCTCAGTTGAAACCAGAACCACATCTGGTACAACAGACAAAGGCAAATCTTGAGAAACAAACTCTCTAGCAGGCACTTTCCTGCTTTTACCAGTCAACTCTCTTGAAACTGCCCCCTCCTCATTGCCCCAGCACACCTGGCTGTTCCCAGACAAACTTTTGGAGGTTGGGGTGGCTTCCTCCCTGGGCAAGTCGTCACCCCCCAGCAGACACAGGCTCAGGAAAATGCCCTTCCTGAGTCTCAGTTGACACCAGAGCCACCTCTGGCACAACAAACAACTCCTTAGAGACCAACTCTCTGCCAGCAGACACACTGCTGTTTTTTCCAGACACACCTTTAGAACCTCTCTGCTCCCTGTTATTCACAGACAGTATATTAGGGACACACACTTTACTAGCAGATAAACTGCTGTCCTTTCCAGATAAACCCTTTAAAGTTTTTTGCTCCCAGTCCCAGTCCTTCTGGATGTTTGTGTACATACACTGGGAGAGAGAGCTGTCTTTCTTAACAGACAGGTATTTAGATTCAGTTTTTCCTTTAGTAGACAAGTTGCCTTTTTGAACTAGCAAGCTGCTATCCTTCACAGTCCTAAGGCTAGAGACATTTTCTTCCCTGTCACAGCATTTCTGGTTAAACACTGATAATTTTGAATCATGCACCCCCACTTCACAAATTTCCCCATTGACTTCAGGTAACACAGAAAATTTACATTCCTTTTCCTTTTGAGGTTTATCTAAGACATTCATTTGGTTACAAATATTCACTTTATCAACGTTAATCATACCCAAATTGCTAGAAATTGGAAAGAGTTCCTCCCAAAGACTGTCAAGAGGAGAGTATTTCTTTTTCACTGGACTTTCATGATTAAGTTTGGCAAGCCTTGCCCCCATTTCCAATTTCTCCTTTCTGCATTCCTGGGCTCTCTTTTCAGCAGCCTCTATCTTCTGCAGCTCCTCTATTTGCCTTAGACAAGCTGTCTGTCTGTATGCCTCCTCCATCTCCTGCCTTCTCTGTCGTCTTCTCTCCTCCATCTCCTGCTGCCTTTGGTGAGCTCTCACCTCTGCTGCTTCCTTCTCTCGCTGCCTTTGCTGAGCTCTTTCCTCCTCCTCTCTCTGCTTTGCTGAGCTCTTTCCTCCTCCTCTCGCTGCCTTTGCTGAGCTCTTTCCTCCTCCTCTCGCTGCCTTTGCCGAGCTCTTTCCTCAGCCGCCTCTTTCATCTCCTGCAATTGTAGTTGTTCATACAAACGAAGTTTTGCCATTTTTTCCTCAAAGTAAGAACTCCGTCTACCTCTCGGGTCTTTTGACTTGATTGCTTCATCTGACTGTGAATAACTCATTGTGCCCACTTTACCTTTAACACTCTCAGTATCAAATATAAAATTTAGGAATAGTGTGGGGTCCTGATCCAACACCCAAATGTTCTGGTTCTGTGGATCCTGCCACGACTACGCCAATGTGACCGGGGCCTCCTGGGACACCTTCCTGGACGTGCAAAAATCAGGGCAAGCTGCAAAACCGGGAGCCAAACTCCCCAAACACTGATGGGTGGTACTTAAACCAGTCTCCCTATCAGTCACAACCAGGCCTCTGGTTCCCCACACTGGGTACCAAGAACTCTGCCCAAATAGAAACAGCTCCCTTTATTGCACTCCAGCTCCTCCGGCTCCCACCTAGCCGCACGATCCCTTAAAGATATAGGTTCTCCTGACCCCAAAGGGCCAGCCACAGCACACAGAACAATATAGGTTTGGATCTTACCCAAAATACCACACTGGTAGCCAATCCTTTAGCAACTACAATTAAAGGTTTAATATAAGAAGAAAAGAAGCAAAATATGAGAGATGTTAAAGGGTCAAAGCGAATCACATACATACAAATGATTTAAAGTTCATGAAAAGCAGTTGCAGGCTGGTTCCTCTGGTAAACACCCAGCATTAGGGTGGGCCTCAATCCTTTGTTCAGTCTCAGAGGAATAGTTCCAGAGATGGGTGTTGGCTGTAGACTGAGGACTTGAGAGCAAAATGGAGTTGGAGTTGCTGCCTTTTATCACCTCTGGCCTTCTCCATGCTGTGTGCAGGTCTCTCCAATCAAACTGGAGCTGAGTCACATGTTTAAGTCCTAGTGGCTCAACAGGTTTTCTTCTTCGGCCCATTATACTGGGGACCTTCCTTAATGGGCCATTAAGGAGACAATGGCTGGATAGACATTCAGTCTGGGGAGTTTTCCCCAGCCTTACACAAGTTAAAATATAACAATCATATTCCTAACTTCTAATATGAATACAAATCCTACACATAAACTATATAATCATTCCCCACAAATTATTACCTTTCTATTGACACCAAACATGGCATAGTCCCTATGGATTATAACAATCATAAAATATTAATACAAAATAATATCATAAATGGTTCCCTAAATCCGGACAGCGTCACAGCAGACACCCACCATGACATCCCCCTTGTTACATTCTCCCCTAAATTTAACCCACAAACTTTCAACCATCTTGTTTCCACTTTCATAGTGGAGCTCCGAGCAGTCATACAGCTCTTTTACATATAACACTACTCCTCCCCCCCTTTTTCCCTGCCTGTCCTTCCTGAACAATTTATACCCGTCCATGGCAGTGCTCCAGTCATGCAAGTTATCCCACCACGTTTCTGTTATTGCAATTATATCATAGTTCCTTGTCTGTGCCAGTACTACCAATTCTTCCTGCTTGTTTCCCAGGCTCCTCGCATTTGTGTACAGGCACCTAAGATACTGGGCCCATTGCCCTACTTTGCCCTGTCGATTCTCCCTCCTGTCGCATCTTCCTTAAGTTGACTTAATAAAAGCCCAGTGTGGAGAGGGAGGACGTTAGGTTGACTT
>VOCT01078354.1:0-11803 GCA_007922175.1 Pelusios castaneus
GTTCCTATTTATCATGATTAATAGGAACAAAGGGGGGAGTGTGAAGGAAATAGCTTATGGATCAAGATGGAGTCAGGTTAAACAAATATGGAGTTGGGGATTGTGAGAGAAAGACTGTACACGTGACTGATAGCGTGATCTACGGGTGATAAAATCTCAGGAATGTAAATTGGGCATGAGTAGGTGGGCGAGTCTAACTGAAAGGTGATTAAGGTGGAGTAGGGGAGGGGAGCTTGAAAACTGCTGTAAAGAAATAATGACCCTTCCCTAGAAGCTGTTAATGTGTTCAAGTTGTTTGTATCAATCTATAAATAGCAGAAACAAAGCGTTGTACAGGGTCCCTTCTCTTTTGTCACGCCACAGAGAGAGGCACCTTCTTGATCAAGAATAAAATCACTGCTTTGCTACCTTTGCCTGGCTCATTGGATCCCTGCTAGGCAACGAACCTTTTAGGGGGCTAGTTTTCCCCCACGACAACCCCCAGCCCCAGACTCTACACTGGGAGCCACTGCCTTACAGGGATTGGGACCCACCTCAATCACCATAGTCTCAAGTCCGACCACTTCACAAAGAAGTGGATTGTGCCCAGCCTCCCACATCTACACCCTCTACAGACCACACAGCTTTAGATCAAACAAATACGAATTTATTGATCAGAGTACTATCAAATGAAAGGTATAAACCACATACTAATCTAACATCTCTACCTAAACTGACCTCATAGTCCAAGACTATGCGCATGGTGTTCAGCTGTTCAGTGTTTTACAGCCATTCTCTGCCTATTCCAAGGCAGGGCCCAGATCTTGCTTGAAGTTGGTTGCAAGATGGTGTCTCCCAGGCCAAAGCCTGCAGCTTCTCTCCCAAACGGTCTGTGTCCTTGTTTTCACAAACTGCTGACAGCCCCTCCCTCTCTGCCCTGTTGTGTCATTCTCTTTACTTCTCCCTGAGCCAGGGAGGGCGTTAGCATTCCCTTTGACATGTAAATCTCCAGCCACTGTGCTAGAGAGAGTCCTGAGAGTCTGAACCCTGTAACATGCTTCACATCTGCACACACATGTTGCTGCAGGAAACATGGCATTACAGCAATTCTGTAGAAAATGTTAGGAGCATTCACACAGGAACCTGCTATAGCGTATTTGGCATCAAATCACACAATCACACTGCAAAACTGAACAGAAAAGTTACACAGATCATACCCTGGGGTGCACTGATGTGCATCCCCTCACACCCCCCAAGGGGTATAGCCCTGCATTGACAGGAACACATTTCCCGTCAGCGTGGCAAAAACGTTGCGCTGAAGCGGAGTTAGGATGACAGCAGGAATTATACAAGCTACTCTGTGTTGCTTATGTAATTCGTGTCGACTGCCACTGAATTTTCCAGGCAGTGTAGACTGGGCTGAGATGACAATGCCAAGAAATGTTTGGTTTGGATGTTTATGATATCCACTGCTCTGGCAGGAAAAAAAGAACCCTAGACTCAGGATTTGACAAATAAAAAGAACTGATTTTTAAATACTGGTTTTAATACACAGAATTCTTATTTATTAGGTAGTAAAAGTCTTATGCAGTCAGGGATGTCCCAAGGGAAGGGCATGGCCCAGGGCCAAATGGCCTCTTGGGGCCCTGCCTCCTCACCCTGCTCTGAGGGTGCTGCCTGCTGCATGGGGCCCATGGACCCTCGGGACCTGGGCGCTCACCCCATTCGCCCCCCACTGCGGACAGCCCTGTGTGCAGTACACACCATGTACTGGAACAGCAGCAGGCTGACGGACAACTCTCCAATAGTAAAGCTTTTATGATGTGGTCTGTGGCCTGCGCTGTGCGGGAGGTCAGACGAGATGGTCATACTGGTCCCCTCTGCCCTTGTCTAGGAGACAAAGGGGGTTAGGGCAGTGAGAGACGGAAAGGCAAGCAGCGTGCCAGCATCTTTTCTGGGGTTTAGACACTAGAGCAGAGGTGGGCAAACCAGATACAGCCTGCCAGCTGCACCGCTCAATGGCCACGGCCGCTTCCAGCAGCAGGTCAGCAGCACTGTGGCTGCTCCCCCTCCCTCCCAGCTCCACCCCTTTCTCCTGGGGGGCTGGCCCAGGGGCGCTCTGGTTGTCCTGCAGCAGCCGCTTCCAGTCCCACCCCTTCCTCCCACGGGCCAGAGCGTGACAGCTGCGCCCCACAGCGCCCAGTGCGGTCGTGGCTGGAATGCAGTGGCCACTTGCCCCAGAGCCAAAGCTGCGGGCCCCCCCCCCCCCCCCCCGCTACCTCCCCCACTGCAACTTGAGACCATTGCTCCTGGGTGTCATCTGCCACCACTGAGAACAGCCTCGCTCCCTCCCCCCTGGAACCCACTTCACGCAGCTGAAGGCTGCTATTAAATCCCCCCTCACTCATCTCTTTTTCAGCCTAAACAAGCCTTGTTCCCTCAGCCTCTCCTCCTAAGTCCTGAGCTCCAACCCCTGCATCATTTTTGTGGCTATCTGCTAGTAGAGTCTGTCCAATCCATTCAGTCAGAAAAGCACCAGTTTTCTCCTCCAATGGTGCAAACCCCCAAAATGCCCCTTTATGATCACATCAGCATTATCCTCGACTGCAGGATGGGAGGAAATTAAATGCAGGGGAGTGTAGGACATAGGATCAGGTCAGGCTGTAACAGCAAAACTAAATAGGTGTTAGGATTCAAAACACTGGGGAACAGCACATAGCGGAGGGGGGAGGTCAAATCACTTGTTGTAATGAGAGAAAAATCCATAGTCCCTGTTTAACCCCAAGACAACTGAGTCAAATTTGCATATAAATTCGAGTTCTGCAGTCTCTCTTTGAAGCTGTGATTTGTTATTCATCTGTTTCAACACAGCTATTAACAAGTCGTCAAGGGAGTGAGCAGGGAGATTGAAGTGTTCCCCTATTGGTTTTGTAGTGTTGCAATTTCTGATGTCAGATTTGCTGTTATTTTGATTTGCTGTTACAGCCTGACCTGATGCTATGTCATACACTCCCCTGCATTTAATTTCCTCCCACTCTGTAAGTTTCCCATCTTCAAAACATCTGACGAAGTGGGATTTTCTCCCACGAAAGCTCATGCGATAAATAAATCTGTTAGTCTTTAAAAGTGCCACAGGACTCTGTTGTCTAGGAAAAGTTAGTTCACTTTGTTAAGTTGACCTAACCATCCTTAAGTTGACTTAACAAAGTGGACTTAAATGTCCACACTGGGCTTAGGTTGACCTAAAGAAAGGTTCGGTCGACCTAATAGGCTGTTCTTATTAAGTCAACTTAAGCATTTATTAAGTTGATTTAAGGAATTTCTTAAGTCGACTTATTGAAAGGCTAGTGTGGACGCGGCTTAATTTAAGTCGACTTAAGCCTCATTAAGTCGACTTAAATTGCCAGTGTAGATGTAGCCTAGGTGACCTCATGAGATCCCTTCCAGCCCTAATATTCTATGATTCTTCTCGCTTGATTACATGTACATTTTCTTCATCAATAGTCTTCTGGTTTTTTCAATCGCCATTCAAATTCTTTCCAATTTTGTAAACTTTCCAAATGTTCAGGACCTTTTTCATGAGAAGACAATTGAAGACATGTTTTTCCAATCCTTTCAACTGTATTCAGTAAGTGAGGTGCCAATTTCATTACTTCTAAAGAGAATACAGCAGAAGCAAACACTGGATCTTTTGACACTGAATATTGTAATCACTATCGATGCATTTTTCCACACTGGCACAGGGCACATGGGGCCAGTGCCCCAAGTCGGAAGCCCCGGCACATGCAGATGCAGAAAGTATGCCTGCCCTGAGCTCTGGCACCTGGGAAGTGCTCAGCTGGGGCCAGCCCTTTTAAATCTCCCATCCTGCAGCAGGTAATTGAGGCATGTGGCCCAGGATGGGAGAAGAGAAGGGAAATTTAAATCTCTCCTCTGCAGCCTAGGTAGCCTGTTTGGCGGCAGAAGAACCAGCCCAGTGCCGGCATGCTGTTCTCTGGAATTGCGGCTCATAGAGCAAGGGAGTGGGAAGGGGAGCTGGGGGCAGGGACAAGAAAGCAGGCCCTGGGCCTGCAGCAGGTGAGTGGGTCCAGGGCCCCGGCCGGGCCAGTGGGGTGCCAGTGGAAAGGCCTGCAGGTGAATGATCTGGGTCGAGGGACCCCCCGGCAGCAGTTTGGGGCCCGGCAGATAAGTGACATGGGATGGAGGGCCCCCAGCAACGATTTGTGGCCTGGTGGGGCAATAGGGGTGTTGTGTCAGGTGGCGGGGGGCAATAGTGAGGGGGAGGGGCTGGGCCCAGGGCCTGTTCCCAGAAGTAGCATGCCCCTGCCCATTGGCAAGTTTCTTCTTGAAGTCATGTATAGAGAATTTTCTTTTATTTCCATTTTTCGACAAGTGAAATTCCCAAACTTGTTCAAGTCCATGTTTCACTAGAATTTATTGTATACAATCGTCATGCCTAGGCCATGTATCAGAGTCTCTATACCGTAACTTGTTTGCAAGCTCCTCTTCCACGTCTCCCTTCTACTCCCTTGTTATCTTTTTTTACTGCAATGTTGGCACTGCAGATGAATACATTTTGGCCGTTCACTTAAAATTATTTAAAAAATTAAACAGAAGGCTAGAATTTCTATTATTTTTGAACAACTGTATGGTTGGCCAGCACTTGGCTACGAGAACAACTGAACTGCCAGATCCTGTCCCCAGACAGCAAACCCAGGTGGCACTCTTCTGAAGTTACATTATTCTCAGTGGTGACAGAGGACAGAACAAGGAGCAATGGTTTCAAGTTGCAGCTGGGGAGGTCGAGGTTGGATGTTAGGAAAAACTTTCTCATTAGGAGAAATGCTCAGCCCTGATCAGCTTCAATCAGCCTTGTGATCACCCTTCCCCTGTGTGCTTAACAAGGGGCAAGGGCTGACCTAGGCAGAGAAGGCCTTAAAAGCCAGTGGCTGAGCGACCAGGGGGAGCTTGCGAACAGGGACTGCAAACAGGGGAGTTTGCGAGGAGTTTGTGCGAAGTTTGTGGTTCGTGGAGCCACTATGGTGAAGAAGAGCTGCGCCACTTGTGCCAGCACTGCTTCTGTCTCCTCCGCCAGCGGCTGTATCCAGACAGACATACTGTCCATGGATATCTCTACCCAGACCCTGGCGTGGACTTGCAAGGACTGTGGCCTGCATTTCCCACTCTCAGACAGTCAGGCTGGGGAGTTCATTCAATGTGACAGGTGTCTTCTGGTGGAATCTCCCAGGAAGTAGGTGGGGGAATTACAGGAGGAGGTGGCCAGGCTCAGGAGTATCCATGCCCTGGAGAAGTTCCTGGATAGTATCCATGAAGAAACATTCAGGGATGAGGAAACTATCCGCATGCAAAAGACTGCTGCCACACCCTCGGAGAAGGATGAGATGGTTCAGGCACAGGGTGGACACTGGCAGCTGGTTACTTCTGGCAGCAGACAGTGCTCCACCCCTGCTCCCATCCCACCCTCCGTTGTGGTAAAGAACCACTACACAGCGCTACAGACGAGCGATGAAGTGGAGAAGAAGCCATGCACCCCCAAGGTTGGGAGGATCACAACCATCACACCCAGGAGGAAACGTCGGGTTGTGGTGGTTGGGGACTGTCTTCTGAGGGGGAAGGAGGCACCCATCTGTCACCCTGACAAGGCCTCTAGGGAGGTATGCTCCCTGCCAGGCGCCCGTATCCGAGACGGTATGGAGGGATTGTCGAGAATCATCCGTCCCTCTGACTACTACCCCATGCTACTCATCCATGTGGGAACCAATGATACTGCGAGAGGTGACCCTCAGCAGATCAAAGGTGACTGCATGGCTCTGGGAGCACGGGTGAAGGAGTTCGGTGCACAGGTGGTGTTCTCCTCGATCCTTCCGGTCAAGGGTAGGGGCCCGAGCAGAGACAGATGCATCCTGGAGGTGAATGCCTGGCTGCGGAGATGGTGTTACCAGGAGGGCTTTGGCTTCCTCGACCATGGGGTGCTGTTTCAGGAAGAAGAACTGCTAGGCAGAGATGGACTCCACCTATCCAGGAAGCGGAAGAGTGTATTTGGAAGCAGACTGGCTAACCTAGTGAGGAGGGCTTTAAACTAGGTTTGAAGGGGGAAGGGGACCAAAGCCCACAGGTAAGTGAAACTGAGGGAAACCTGGGGGAAGGGATGGAACTTGGGGGTTGCTGGGGCTGTAACAGCAGGAATAAAAGAGAGAGTAGTTGGAACTGGGGGGGGGGGACGGGACAGGGAAATCAAATAATTGTTTTTTATGTCCTAATGAAGTCATAATACCTCAGGCGAGTGGGGAGGAGGACACCAGGAGAAATTGCAAGGAGGAAGATGCGACAGGAAGGAGAATTGACAGGGCAAAGTAGGGTAATGGGCCCGGTATCTTAGGTGCCTGTACACAAATGCGAGGAGCCCGGGAAACAAGCAGGAAGAATTGGTAGTACTGGCACAGACAAGGAACTATGATATAATTGGAATAACAGAAACGTGGTGGGATAACTTGCATGACTGGAGCACTGCCATGGATGGATATAAATTGTTCAGGAAGGACAGGCAGGGAAGAAGGGGGGGAGGAGTAGCGCTATATGTAAAAGAGCTGTATGACTGCTCGGAGCTCCACTATGAAAGTGGAAACAAGCTGGTTGAAAGTCTGTGGGTTAAGTTTAGGGGAGAATGCAACATGGGGGATGTCGTGGTGGGTGTCTGCTACAGACCGCCAGACCAGAAGGAGGAGGTGGATGAGGGGTTCTATGGACAACTAACAGAAGTTTCCAGATTGCAGGCCCTGGTTCTTATGGGTGACTTCAATTATCCTGACATCTGCTGGGAAGGCAATACAGCAGTGCACAGGCAATCCAGAAAGTTTTTGGAGAATATTGAGGACAACTTCCTAGTACAAATGCTGGAGGAACCAACTAGGGGCCTTGTGTGACGGGATGCACATCCGTGCAGCTCTAGGGCATGACCTGTATAACTTTTCTGTTCAGTTTTGCAGTATAATTGTGTTATTTGATGCCAATTACGCTATACCAGGCTCCTTTGTGAATGCTCAGAATGTGTTTCACGTGGCTGCCATGGGGCCATGTTTCCTACAGCAACATGTATGTACAGATGTGAAGCATGTTACAGGGTTCAGACTCTCAGGACTATCTGTAGCACAGTGACTGGAGATTTACACATCAAAGGGAATGCTAATGCCCTCCCCTGCTCAGGTAGAAGTGAAGAGAATCTCACAACAGGACAGTGGGAGGAGGGGTTGTCAGCAGTTGGTTAAAACAAAGACACAGAGACTGTGAGGGAGGAGAAGCTGCAGGCTTTCAGCCTGAGAAGACACCATCTTGCAACCAACTTCAACAAGATCAGGGCCCTGCCTGAAAACAGGCAGAGAATGGCTGTAAAACATCAGACAGCCAAACACCATGCGCATAACCTTGGACTCTGAGGTCAGTTTAGGTAGAGATGTTAGAGTAGTATGCGGTTTATACCTTTTATTTGATAGTGGTCACTCCTGACTCATTTATAGTATGGTTCTGCCTTGATTGGCCATGTTCTCACTTGAAATCAGACTCTGATCAATAAACTAGTAGTTGTTTTACCTAAAGCTGTGTGGACTTTAGAGGGCGTGGGTGTGGAAGGCTGGGCACAATCCACTTCTTTGTTAAGTGGACGGACTTGAGACTAAGGTGATTGGGAGTGGGTCCCAATCCCTGTAGGGCAGCAGCTCCCAGTGTAGTGTCTGGGACTGGGTGTGCTTGCGTGGGGACCAACGCCTGTGTGGCTAGTGGATTTACACCCACTGCCTGGGACCAATTACACGCTGGTGGCTGGTGTGGACTGTCTCAGCAGTGAGTGGTCACCCAGCAGAGCGGAGTGAATTGGGGTTCAGGAGTGGGGTTCAAGCGGTCATAGCAGCACACCAGACTGGATTTGGGGAGCAGCCTGTCACACCTTGCACCTCTAGACCTATTGCTCACGAACAGAGAAGAATTGATCGGGGATGTTGAAGTGAATGGCAACCTGGGCAGCAGTGACCATGAGATGGTAGAGTTCAGGATCCTGATCAATGGTAGGAAGGAAAGAAGCAGAACACACACCCTGGACTTCAGAAAAGCAGATTTTGGCTCCCTTAGGGAGCTGATGGGCAGGGTCCCAGGGGAGGCTGATCTGAAGGGGAAAGGTGTCCAAGAGAGCTGGCTATATTTTAAAGAAACCCTGTTAAAGGCACAGGAAGATAACATTCTGATGTGCAGAAAGAACAGCAAATGTGGACGCACAAAGTGTGGCTTAGGAGAGAACTCTGCAGTGAGCTGAAAGGTAAAAGGGAAGCTTACAAGAAATGGAAGCTTGGACAGATGACAAGGGAGGCATATAAAGATATTGCTCGGGACTGCAGGGATAAAATCAGAAAGGCCAAAGGACAACTGGAGTTGCAGCTAGCAAGAGATGTGAAGGATAACAGAAAAGGGTTCTATCAGTATGTCAGCAACAAGAAAAGGATCGGGGTGGTGTAGGTCCCTTACTGAATGGGGCAGGCATCCTCGTGGAGGATGATGCGGAAAAAGCTGAAGTACTCAATGCTTTTTTTACTTCAGTCTTCACAGGGAGGGCCAGCTCGCAGGCTACTACACGGGGTAACGCGGAAAGGAGAGAAGAGCAGCCCTCGGTGATGGAAAGTCAGGTTAGGGACTACTTAAAGAAACTGGATGTGCACAAGTTCATGGGGCTGGATGAACTGCATCCGAGGGTGCTGAGGGAGTTGGCTGAAGTGATTGCAGAGCTGCTGGCCATTATCTTTTAGAACTCGTGGCAAATGGGGGAGGTCCCAGAGGACTGGAAAAAGGCAAATATAGTACCTATCTTCAAGAAAGGGAAAAAGGAGGATCCAGGGCACTACTCAGCCTCACCTCATACCCTGGGAAAATCATGGAGCAGGTCCTCAAAGAATCCATCCTGAAACACTTGGAGGAAAATAGAGTGATCAGGAACAGTCAACATGGATTCACCAAGGGCAAATCATGCCTGACCAACCTGATTTCCTTCTATGATGAGATGACTGGATTTGTGGATGCGGGAAGAGCCGTTGACGTGATATACCTTGACTTTAGCAAGGCTTTTGATACGGTTTCCCACAGCATTCTTGTCGACAAGTTAAGAAAGTATGGGTTGGATGAGTGGACCGTAAGGTGGATAGAAAACTGGCTAGATCAACAGGCTCAGCGTGTAGGAATCAATGGCTCGATGTCTAGTTGGCAACCGGTAACGAGTGGCGTGCCCCAGAGGTCGGTCCTGGGGCCGGTTCTTTTCAACATCTTTATTAATGATCTTGATGATGGAATAGACTGCGTGCTTAGTAAGTTCGCAGATGAGACCAAGCTGGGGGAATGGTAGATACTCTGGAGGGCAGGGACAGGATCCAGGGAGACTTGGACAAATTGGAGCACCGGGCTGAAAGAAACCTCATGGAGGTTCAACAAAGACAAGGGTAAAGTCCTGCACTTAGGACGGAAAAATCCCATGCACTGCTACAGGCTGGGGACCGATCGGCTAAGTAGCAGCTCTGTAGAAAAGGACCTGGGGGTTATGGTGGATAGGAAGACGGATATGAGCCAACAGTGTGCCCTTGTTGCCAAAAAGGCCAATGGCATATTGGGCTGCATGAGTAGGAGTATTGCCAGCAGATCGAGGGATGTGATAATTCCCCTCTATTCGACACTGGTCAGGCTGCATCTGTAATAGTGTGTCCAGTTTTGGGCTCCCCACTACAGAAAGGATGTGGACAAATTAGAAAGAGTCCAGTGGAGGGCAACAAAAATGATTAGGGGGCTGGGGCACATGACTTATGAGGAGAGACTGAAGGAACTAGGCTTATTTAGTCTACAGAAGAGAAGACTGAGGGGAGATTTGATAGCAACCTTCAACTACTTGAAGGGGTGCTCCAAAGAGGAGGGAGCTAGGCTGTTCTCGAGGGTAACAGAGGATAGAACAAGGAGCAATGGTTTCAAATTACAGGTGGGGTGGTTGAGGTTGGATATTAGGAAAAACTTTCTCACTAGGGGGGTGGTGAAGCACTGGAATGGGTTACCTAGGGAGGTGGTGGAATCTCTGTCTTTGGAAACATTTAAGGCCCAGTTAGGCCTGGCTGGGATGATTTAGTGGGAGTGAGGAAAGCATCCTAGGGAATAGACTAATTTTTGTGGTGTGGAGATTGGAGGGAGGTGGAGGCCTCAGTCGAGGCTAATAGTGTCCCTGGGGTCCTGGAGAAGAGGGTGGGCCAGGGCCTTGCCCTGCTTTCCCAGAGCACTAGGAGCAGCATGGGTCTCCCCAGCAACTGACTAAGTAGTGGCCAGGAAGAGGGAGACGGACTATACCCTGCAAGGGGTGGGCTTAAGGTCCAAGACCTGAGAAGAGGACTCTGGACAGGAATCTGGTGTGAACAGAGGGTGGATTACCGATTAACTGCAGGGGCCACGTGAGCATTCCCCAGTGTTGTCACCAGGAGGTGCCCTCCAGGTGGGTCAAGTGCAGTGAACTCCCTACAGGCCCTTGAGTTTCTCAACAGCATAAGAAAATGATGAGCCTGGGGAACCAGGCTGAGAGAGAATTTGGATGGAGGTTTTCAATGTTGTTGATAAACTTGTTGCAGAGTTGCATTGCAGTTCTGAAGCACACAAAGGTGTATGCGGCTAATTCAGCTTTATGAAGAATCTTCATCTATGTTCTGCATCAGAACTGCATGATTCAGCTGTTAAACCACAAAACAAATAGAACACCAACTTACAGGAGGATTTTGCAGAGGAACTAGTACAATTTAAGGATATCACAAAAAATGAGGAAATGAAAACCTCAAATACACTACTTCAGATTTTAAGACAACAGCTTCTGCAGTCTGTGTTTCCCAATGCAGACGCTGCCAGTAACTAACACTGGAGGGGAACACTCGCTTTCAAACCTGGCGCTAATAAAAGACAAGCTGCGGTTAAGCAGGGATCAGATGAGACTGAATAATGCGACTCTAAGGCCAATAGAGAACGACCTGCTCGGCCACTGCATTGAGTTCATAGCAGCAAAGACCAGAAAGAAACTAATAGAATAGTTGGTCTAAGACCAAAAGTAGCCTCCAGCCCCCAGTGCCAGGGCCCAACCGCAACCGCCACCGCCACCGCCACTGCACAGGCCCCCTAACCTCCTCCCTCTGCATCTCTAGCCTCCCCTCTATCCCCACCCATAGCTCTCTATGCTCCGCCCTCTGGCCCCTCTATCCCTGCCCGCAGCTCTCTATGCTCCGCCCTCTGGCCCCTCTCTCCCCGCCCATAGCTCTCTATGCTCCGCCCTCCGGCCCCTCTCTCCCCGCCCACAGCTCTCTATGCTCCGCCCTCCGGCCCCTCTCTCCCCGCCCACAGCTCTCTATGCTCCGCCCTCCGGCCCCTCTCTCCCCGCCCATAGCTCTCTATGCTCCGCCCTCCGGCCCCTCTCTCCCCGCCCATAGTTCTCTATGCTCCGCCCTCCGGCCCCTCTATCCCCGCCTCCGGCTCTCTATGATCCGCCCTGCCAGCCTGCGCGCTGCTCTCGGTTCGCTCTTCGAGCTAGCGAGCCCGTTTCCGGGGTGGGGCTGGAGGCTGACGGCGCGGGGCAGGCGCCGCTGGGCTCGAGCTGGAGAGGTAACGGGACGGGTGGGTTCACTCGAGGAGGAGGGAGGAGGACTGGGGCTGTGGGGCTGTACGGCCAATGGGTGGATATGAGGGGTCAGGGCAGGGCTGGGGCAGGGGCTGTGGGGCTGTACGGCCAATGGGTGGATGTGAGGGGGGAGGGCAG
>VOCT01078357.1:0-13868 GCA_007922175.1 Pelusios castaneus
CCACTGCAAAATCTACATCTACCTCCTGGGACCTTTCTAATCCTTTTCAGGAATTATGTTCTAAAACTCCCAACATCTGGGCAACTGACAAACTATCCTGCGGTTTGGTGCCCGATCACCTCTGCCCACCCATCCTGGTTACCGGTCAAATTCCTCCACCCACCAAACAATATCCCCTTAAGCCTGAAGCTGTGAATGCAGTAGGTGACATCATTCATTCCTTACTTCAAAAAGGTATAATTGTTCCCTGTTCCTCTCCCACCAACTCTCCCATATGGCCCGTAAAAAAGCCGGACGGCTCTTGGCGCCTCACAATTGACTATCGGGTTGTTAATCAGTATGCGGACAAGCTTGCACCTATTGTTGCGGACCCATCGGTGGCTCTTTCAGGTTTGGATCCCTCTTACCGTATCTTCACTGTATTAGACATTGCCAACGGTTTCTGGAGCCTCCCTGTGCACCCCGACTCTCAACCCTGGTTTGCTTTCACTTTTGGTCCCACCCAACTTTCCTGGGCCCGTCTGCCCCAGGGCTTCTGCAACTCACCCACCTTATTTCACCGGGTCATGGCCAAAGCCCTCTCCTCGGTAAATTGGGACTCGGCCAACTCATCCTGCTTACAATATGTTGATGACTTGTTACTTGCTTCCTCGACAGTATCCGATCATCTACAGGCCCTTCAAAGGCTGCTGCAGGTCTTGGCAAACGCGGGCTTAAAGGCTAATCCCCGAAAGGCTCAAATAGCCCTCCCACAGGTTCAATATTTAGGATACACGGTTTCACAGGACTCCAAGGCTCTAACTTCGGATCGCCGAATTGCGATCGCCAGGGCACCACGACCAACGACAGTACGGGAACTGCGTAAGTTAATGGGGCTTCTTAATTTTTGCAGGCAATACATCCCTTCTTTCTCCTCCCTCGCTCAACCCCTTAATGATCTCCTTAAAGGGGCTCAGGCCTCCTTGGACCCTATCCCATGGTCAGTAGAACATGACCAGTGCCTGTCTAAACTTAAAATTGCTCTTCTATCAGCACCGGCACTTGGGTTCCCCCGGCCTTCCGCCCCCTTTGAGCTTTGGACTCATGTCCAAGATGGGCATGCAGTCGCCGTCCTTACCCAGTTTCATGGTGACAGGCGTCGCCCTGTGGCTTATTATTCCACTCGCTTGGACACAGTGGCTTTGGCTCTCAACCACTGCCTCCAGGCTGTCGAGGCAGCGTCCTGGGCCGTTGTCATCTCGGCGCCCGTAGTCTCAGGAGCCCCCCTCACGATTTTTGTGCCACATGCAGTTCACAAAATTTTGGATGGGGGACGTTTTTCAAAAGTCACCTCAGCCCGATGGTCCAAGTGGGAGTGTACTCTTCTAAGCCCACACGTTACGGTTACACATTCTAACCTTCTTAACCCAGCCACATTAATGCCCACCTCAGGAGAGCCTCATCAGTGCTCCCTGTTTGAGGATGCAAAAACTCAAGATAAAATGGTAGCCGAACAGCCTCTCCCCACCTCCGATCTTGTGTTATTCGTTGACGGATCCCGGTACTACATCTCTGGGCAGCCCCACACCGGCTGGGCGGTCTGTGATCTGACAGGTACGTGCCTTCGTTCGGGTTCCTTGCTGCCCTCCTGCTCAGCGCAAGTAGCTGAACTTGTAGCCCTAACACAAGCCTGTCTCCTGGCTGAAGGACAGACTGTAACTATTTACACAGACAGTCGCTATGCGTTTGGAGTGGTCCACGACTACCTTGATTCCTGGGCTAATAGGGGATACCTCACATCGTTCGGTACCCCTCTCAAAAATGGGGGATATGTTAAAGATCTACTGGAAGCAATTCAAAAACCCTCCAAGTTGGCTGTGGTAAAAATCAAGGCCCATACCAGAAATAATGACCCCCTTTCTCTTGCAAATTCAGCTGCAGATGAGGCTGCTAAAAGAGCTGCAATAAATCCTCAGGAGAACCACCAGATAGCAGCCACTCAATCTACAAGCTTAAAACAGATCTCACTATCTGAGATCCAAGAACAATGCACAAAAGAAGAGAAATGGACATGGATCGAAAATGCCTGTAAACTGGATAGTACACACACCTGGGTCACACAAGACCAACAGTTTGTGGCCCCTAAAGCAATTGTGATTCACCTCTGCGATCTTTACCACCTACCAGCTCACCCTAATCCAAAAGCTATGCTGTACCATCTAAAAGGAAAATGGTGGTGGCCAAAAATGACAGCAGATGTCCACGACTACTGCCGACGATGTCTTGTATGTGCAAAATGCAATGAAGGCAAGAAGCTTAAAGTAGCGATGAGACACCAGCCTCGACCCACAGGCCCTATGCAGAAGATTCAAATCGACTTTATAGGACCTTTGCCACCCACAAAAGGAAAAAAATATTGCCTGGTCATAATTGATCATTTCACTAGGTGGATTGAAGCCTTCCCCACCTCTAAAAATGATGCAAGTACAGTGGCTCGAATACTGGCTAATGAATTCTGCCCCCGGTGGGGCTTGCCATGCTCAATAGATTCAGACCAGGGGACCCATTTCACAGGACGAATCATGAAGGAAGTCTGTTCCGCATTAGGAATCAAACAGAAATTCCACTGCCCATACCACCCTGAAAGCTCTGGATTAGTCGAACGAGCCAACCGAACACTAAAAAAGAAAATCACAAAAGCTCTACTTTCCAGAGGAACGAACTGGGTAGCACAGCTACCTGCCGCCCTCCTCTCCATGAGGGCAACCCCCAATGCCACCACGGGAGTATCCCCATTCGAACTGATCACTGGAATGACCATGTCTCTGGGGGAGGGGTGTGTAATCCCAGCTCCCCTCCCTCTGGTTTCTGACACTGCCCGAGAATACATCAAACGACTAGATGAAGTGCTACAACCCCTGAGGCTGACTGCTCAGGACAGGCAAAAGACACAGGATTCCCCGGAACCCCCTTCCTGGGTGGACGTACAGGAAGGAGACCAGGTCATGGTAAAAACCTATAACTCTGGCGTATTCCAGCCAAAGTACTCTGGTCCCCATATGGTGCTGGCGCAAACCGACACCTCTGTGAAGGTGCAGGGGATACCCTCCTGGGTCCATAAAACTAGAATCAAAATGCACAAATAAGATTAATTTTACTTTCATGAGTGTTAATTTTATTTTTCAGGATGTGGCTTCTCTCGCTGACCGTTCTGATGATTTCGCATGGTGCATATCCTTGGGAGCCACCGGTGATGCCTGTCTCACAAAGCATGTGTCTCAAGGCTGGACAATACGCACAGCTCCCTGCCGGAGGCCGTGATGAATGGGTAAAGAAACCGGACACCTGGCTTACCCCCCATCTGGGCTACAAGGGACCTGCTGTCATCGTGCCCAACCAATTCAAAGAACATCCGGGCTCCGAGATTCAGACCACACTCCCTCAGCCTGGAAGTAGCCTGCGGCTCCCTCCCTGTCGCGCACCAGGCTTCAACTGTCACTGGGTATTCAGCTTCTCGGGGTGTGGCGATACCCACATTGGACCCTTTCTTCCAGGTTGTATAATTGACAAATGTTGGACAAAAGAGCAAATCACCCCATCTGCCGGTCTCTGCCAATTCAGGGCCCTCCCCTTAGAACGGACCAACCTCTCAATCGCCAGGGCTTCAGATGGATCTGTTGAAGTCTACAATATCTACGAAAATGTTAGCGGGGTGGGAGAATACCGGTGCGATTGTGTTGAAAGGGGCCCCATTTGGATAAGTCATATTCTCCAAACTGTGCTTGTCAATGCAGGCTGGACAGAGGTTCCTCCCTTACTGTGGGAACCCGGGATGGAGGGTCAGTACTGTCAGGAATATTGCTCTGACCCGGTCAGACGATCACACTGTGTTGATGTAAGATGTTACAACCTAACGACCTGCGGGTACTCCCCACCCACTACGTGCCCTATTTTACATCCCACCCCCCCCGATGGTATCCTCCAAATAGGTCCGAACAAGACGCTGCTACATGACGTCTTGATGATCTCTGTTCAGGTAAAATATGATTTGTCCAACTTTCTGACCCCCTTACGAAATGCATGTTCAGACCACCCCAGTTCCCTACAATGGTTGCAGGATCAATTAAGATTTCTTATGCATCAATATGCTGTCAGAGCGCGTGCTACGAAAAGACCAAAGCGCAGCATTCTCGGGGATGTGGGTGGACTTTTTGGAAGCATCAACTCCCAAATGAACTCCTTTAATATGGATTCTGACCGATCATACAATGCTTGGGTTAAAAGCCAAACTACTCAGGCCATCAAACACACCAATGCTGGTTTGCTGTATGCTCTTACAGCCATAGATGCAGCCACGAATAATTTTTATAATACTCTTGAAAAGACCTCTGACGCCATAATAGACATAGCCAAAGCCCAATCCAAGGGTTGTGCCTGTGATATGCTGGCCCGAGATCTGTTTAACATTGCAAGAGAAGACATGCTAGATGTTTGTTTGGGATTTCCTCCCTCCCATACCCTCTCCTCCCCCACCCTGGCCAATATTGCGAATGTCTCAGCCCAGCTGATAATAGCCTCCCCCCTTCCCCCAGACTCCGCCTCCCCCTTTAAATTCCTTCTTGTTTACCCTTTTGCTATCCCAGCCCATATCTTCCCTTCTGCCTTTCGTTTCAAATCTATTGGGTACGTAGCTAATAAGACAGTACATAGGATAGGCTCCTCTGGCTATCTAGCACCCTCCAGACACAAGACTATGCTAATGACTACTTCTGACTGTTGCACTGAAACTGCAGACTATATCGTATGCTCTTGCTCTACCCTCCGCCCTTTAACCCCTTCCTCTCCCATGGTGGTAGACACTCTCCCTCTTAAAGACGCTGAAACTGCGGTACAAGTCTCCAGTACTCAGTGGTGTTTCGTTACCTCTGCCTCATACTATACCTATGGCACCCTGCGGTGTCGGGCTAACTCTTCCATGTGCCTGCAAATTACAGATTCTTTTATTCTAGGCAATATGCACATCCCTGGTCGGGTCACTAATGGAATGACAACGGCTCCCTGGTGGCATGATGATTTGTATCTGGATGATACTCCAGCTCAGCTGGCCAAGGAGTTACTCTTCAAAGTAGTCCTTGCTGCCGCGGCAGCATCTGCCACCGTTCGGGACAATGTCAATAAGGGCCGCGTCCAGGTTGTGCTCTCCAATCGAAGTGTTGTTGCTCTGGAAAGCTCGGCTTCTAAGGCATACCCTGCTCATATTGCGTGGTGGACAATCTTACAAATAGCAGCGGCAGCTGTTTCTATTCTTGTGTTACTAACCTCTTGTATCTTGTGTGGATATTTTAAATACTTAATCAAAACCCGAACCTCCCCTGTCCTTTCTACCGTAACTTTTGCATCTCACCAACCCCCCTATCCCTCTCCCCCTACCCCAATCCACTTCAGAGACTGTGAACATCTCAGTATTTAGATGTTGACTCTAATCTCACTATGAGTTCGATATGTCAAAGAGGAGGGAATTGTTAGGCTTAAAGCAAAAGCCCAGCTAAACATCCCCAGTCAGCCTACCTCCCCCCCCCCCCCCACCTGGCTAACAGACCTGATAAAGACCAACACCCTCTCCTTAACTCCCTCGACAAACCCACCTCCCCCTCCCTTCTTTCATAATGCCCCCTGCCCCCCTCCACCCATCTCCTCCTCCCTTCTCCCTCCACCCATCTCCCCCTCCCTTCTTTCATAATACCCTCTGCCCCTCCACCCACCTCACCTCCCGCATTCATAGTTTGATATAATTAAAGTGCCTCCGCCCACGGGACGTGCTGCTCCCCACTCCGTCCGGGCGTGATAAGTTTCGTTTTAAATAGAACAATGATTTGTATTAGTATGCTAATCAATGTTAAGTGTAACCTGATTGAAATGAAATAGTATATATTCTGTGCTGTACCGATATCTCTCTGAAGCTGTTTGGTCAGTCTTCCCGGTATCGTGAAATAAAACCTCTTCAGTGTTACCTATACTGCCTGGTTCTTGGGGAAAGAATCTTTACGAGCTTTACATTTGGCGCAGCGAGCAGGGTGTGATCGGGAACCTTTGGAGAGCCTTCCACCACCAAGGATAGAGGTGAGTACTTTTTATACTTACCACCTCTAGTGCACACCTTGGTCTGGGGCTCCCCAGGATCTCCCCTTCACACCTCTTTTTTCTTCCAAAACAATACTAAGCAAGGCACATAGGTAAGCGGACTGAATAGGATTGTGTTGTGGCCAAGGTTTGTGAGTTGCAAAGACTGCGAAGGCAGAAATTGCAACACCGAATACTGAGCACCCAAGTGTGTGTCTCAGTAGGGTATTTTGTATTCCCTGAATTAAGTTTCAGGAAGCTGGGAGCAACGCCTGGTGACTTGCCCCAGGAAACCTTAAACTGAGCACCCAAGTGTGTGTCTCAGTCGGGTATTTTTGGTTTCCCTGAATTAGAATTTCAGGAGGCTGGGAGCAATGCCTGGTGACTTGCCCCAGGGTACCTCAATGATGCCTTTAACAGGAGGAAAAATCATTGAGCATTTGAAAGGAAAGTATGGTAAGGTACAGAAGGCTATGGTGAAAGAAGGTTGGAGTGTTGAATCAAGTGTGAAAGAAAGTTTGATGTGGTGGTCTGGTCAGACGAAAGGAAAGACAGAGAAAGGGGTGGTGATATTGTGTTATGAATATGAAAAGAAACTGAGGGACGTTGCGGGACTTCAAAGTGCCCTAGCCCTGGAGCGACTTCAAAAATCAGACTTGCTCCAGGAAATCTGTAAACTAAAAACAGAAAATAAAGCCCTGACAACTAAGGATGAGGAAGGGCATTCTGCGGCATGCCAGATTGCAGCAATCCTGCGTCCTACGGCTATCGAGCCCGACATCAAGGGTCCTGAAAGTCAAAGTGAAACTGATTGGAAAAGCCTTATAAAACAAATTCAAAATTGGAAATGGTCATATGCAAGGGAAAATCCTAATCCTCCTCCCTTTAATACTGACTTGGTTGCCAGTGCCCCGCTTGCTCCACTCCAAGTAACCACGCGGTGGACAGGACAAGGGGACAACAAAGTGGCTCACAATACATACAAATATATCCCTTTAAGCACGGAGGAAATGAGGGGACTCTTAAAAGACCTCCCTAACTTAAAGCCTAAAAACCCCAATACAGTTTTTTTGGAGGAAAATAAATCAAATGATTAGAACCTACACTTTGCACCCAAAGGACCTGCACATCTTAACCAGAGCCAAATGTCCAGATACTTTGTGGTCCAGAGTCTCCTCAGACTTAACAAAAAATGGTGGATGGGCTACTATAAAATTTAAAACAGAAGATGAGATGACTAGAGCTTGCACTGATTTCCAGGACGCTATCCAAACCGCACTGGGAAACGGGTCTGGCAACTGGGGACTAATTGTAGGATGCGTGCAGGGCAAAGATGAACCAGCAGCTCAATATTGTGAGCGAAAATGGGAAACATACCTCAACAATGCTGGAACCCAAAACCCGGATAAATCGGATCCAGCATTTTTAAAAATGTTAAAATAAGGTTTTAACTCCCATTTACAAGCCGCCCTTAGTCTAGGAGTGAATCCCGGCTCGGATTACGACTCCATCTGCATGTGGGCCGTGGAATGCGAGGCAATTCAAGCTAAGGAGAGGAAGGAGAAACCTGTCCGCGTTTCTGTGGTGAGGGACAAGGGCAGCGGGACTTGCCATATTTGCGGCGGTGCCGGCCACACTCAAAGAACTTGCTGGCAGAAGGGTCCAGGTTCGGGACGAGGACAGTTAAAACCTCGTAATGTTCCCCTGCCATTTCAACAGCCCTCTAGGGCTGAGCCCTCCGCTCCTCTCTCCTCAAAGTGCTTTGTGTGCGGGGGTATCGGACACTGGGCAGCCCGTTGCCCCAAACATCCGATTCTAAGCAGCACTGCACCACCCGCGACAACTCCAACCGATAACTCCCCAACCCCCGCGGACGCTCCTTACGCACATTTAAGCCGGGAAGAAATGGCCCGGCTCTTAAACTCTCTGATCCGGTAGGATCCGGCGGCCCCCATTTCAGCCAGTACTGTGGGAACGGACATTAATCTCTCTAGGCCACATATGCAGGCATGGATTAGGGGCCGGCCATGCACAATCCTTGTGGACACCGGAGCGTCCGTCTCCGTTACTGATCTCCCCCTCCCCACTACTAAGTGGCATATTACTATTGCAGGTGTGGGTGGTGCGCATATAACTGCATACCAAAGCCACCCTGTCCTTATAGAATCCAATTCATTTTTTTGGACTCAATCCTTTTACGTTGCCCCGAATGCAGAGGGCACCATCCTAGGAATGGATGCCCTTCGCGAGCTTGCAGCCACTCTTGATTTGGCCCGAAATACAGCCACCTTCACGGACAAGCTCATGCGGACTCACACTATTCCCCTCCGCAGCAACAAATCTTTTTCCTCTATTTCCACTGCAAAATCTACATCTACCTCCTGGGACCTTTCTAATCCTTTTCAGGAATTATGTTCTAAAACTCCCAACATCTGGGCAACTGACAAACTATCCTGCGGTTTGGTGCCCGATCACCTCTGCCCACCCATCCTGGTTACCGGTCAAATTCCTCCACCCACCAAACAATATCCCCTTAAGCCTGAAGCTGTGAATGCAGTAGGTGACATCATTCATTCCTTACTTCAAAAAGGTATAATTGTTCCCTGTTCCTCTCCCACCAACTCTCCCATATGGCCCGTAAAAAAGCCGGACGGCTCTTGGCGCCTCACAATTGACTATCGGGTTGTTAATCAGTATGCGGACAAGCTTGCACCTATTGTTGCGGACCCATCGGTGGCTCTTTCAGGTTTGGATCCCTCTTACCGTATCTTCACTGTATTAGACATTGCCAACGGTTTCTGGAGCCTCCCTGTGCACCCCGACTCTCAACCCTGGTTTGCTTTCACTTTTGGTCCCACCCAACTTTCCTGGGCCCGTCTGCCCCAGGGCTTCTGCAACTCACCCACCTTATTTCACCGGGTCATGGCCAAAGCCCTCTCCTCGGTAAATTGGGACTCGGCCAACTCATCCTGCTTACAATATGTTGATGACTTGTTACTTGCTTCCTCGACAGTATCCGATCATCTACAGGCCCTTCAAAGGCTGCTGCAGGTCTTGGCAAACGCGGGCTTAAAGGCTAATCCCCGAAAGGCTCAAATAGCCCTCCCACAGGTTCAATATTTAGGATACACGGTTTCACAGGACTCCAAGGCTCTAACTTCGGATCGCCGAATTGCGATCGCCAGGGCACCACGACCAACGACAGTACGGGAACTGCGTAAGTTAATGGGGCTTCTTAATTTTTGCAGGCAATACATCCCTTCTTTCTCCTCCCTCGCTCAACCCCTTAATGATCTCCTTAAAGGGGCTCAGGCCTCCTTGGACCCTATCCCATGGTCAGTAGAACATGACCAGTGCCTGTCTAAACTTAAAATTGCTCTTCTATCAGCACCGGCACTTGGGTTCCCCCGGCCTTCCGCCCCCTTTGAGCTTTGGACTCATGTCCAAGATGGGCATGCAGTCGCCGTCCTTACCCAGTTTCATGGTGACAGGCGTCGCCCTGTGGCTTATTATTCCACTCGCTTGGACACAGTGGCTTTGGCTCTCAACCACTGCCTCCAGGCTGTCGAGGCAGCGTCCTGGGCCGTTGTCATCTCGGCGCCCGTAGTCTCAGGAGCCCCCCTCACGATTTTTGTGCCACATGCAGTTCACAAAATTTTGGATGGGGGACGTTTTTCAAAAGTCACCTCAGCCCGATGGTCCAAGTGGGAGTGTACTCTTCTAAGCCCACACGTTACGGTTACACATTCTAACCTTCTTAACCCAGCCACATTAATGCCCACCTCAGGAGAGCCTCATCAGTGCTCCCTGTTTGAGGATGCAAAAACTCAAGATAAAATGGTAGCCGAACAGCCTCTCCCCACCTCCGATCTTGTGTTATTCGTTGACGGATCCCGGTACTACATCTCTGGGCAGCCCCACACCGGCTGGGCGGTCTGTGATCTGACAGGTACGTGCCTTCGTTCGGGTTCCTTGCTGCCCTCCTGCTCAGCGCAAGTAGCTGAACTTGTAGCCCTAACACAAGCCTGTCTCCTGGCTGAAGGACAGACTGTAACTATTTACACAGACAGTCGCTATGCGTTTGGAGTGGTCCACGACTACCTTGATTCCTGGGCTAATAGGGGATACCTCACATCGTTCGGTACCCCTCTCAAAAATGGGGGATATGTTAAAGATCTACTGGAAGCAATTCAAAAACCCTCCAAGTTGGCTGTGGTAAAAATCAAGGCCCATACCAGAAATAATGACCCCCTTTCTCTTGCAAATTCAGCTGCAGATGAGGCTGCTAAAAGAGCTGCAATAAATCCTCAGGAGAACCACCAGATAGCAGCCACTCAATCTACAAGCTTAAAACAGATCTCACTATCTGAGATCCAAGAACAATGCACAAAAGAAGAGAAATGGACATGGATCGAAAATGCCTGTAAACTGGATAGTACACACACCTGGGTCACACAAGACCAACAGTTTGTGGCCCCTAAAGCAATTGTGATTCACCTCTGCGATCTTTACCACCTACCAGCTCACCCTAATCCAAAAGCTATGCTGTACCATCTAAAAGGAAAATGGTGGTGGCCAAAAATGACAGCAGATGTCCACGACTACTGCCGACGATGTCTTGTATGTGCAAAATGCAATGAAGGCAAGAAGCTTAAAGTAGCGATGAGACACCAGCCTCGACCCACAGGCCCTATGCAGAAGATTCAAATCGACTTTATAGGACCTTTGCCACCCACAAAAGGAAAAAAATATTGCCTGGTCATAATTGATCATTTCACTAGGTGGATTGAAGCCTTCCCCACCTCTAAAAATGATGCAAGTACAGTGGCTCGAATACTGGCTAATGAATTCTGCCCCCGGTGGGGCTTGCCATGCTCAATAGATTCAGACCAGGGGACCCATTTCACAGGACGAATCATGAAGGAAGTCTGTTCCGCATTAGGAATCAAACAGAAATTCCACTGCCCATACCACCCTGAAAGCTCTGGATTAGTCGAACGAGCCAACCGAACACTAAAAAAGAAAATCACAAAAGCTCTACTTTCCAGAGGAACGAACTGGGTAGCACAGCTACCTGCCGCCCTCCTCTCCATGAGGGCAACCCCCAATGCCACCACGGGAGTATCCCCATTCGAACTGATCACTGGAATGACCATGTCTCTGGGGGAGGGGTGTGTAATCCCAGCTCCCCTCCCTCTGGTTTCTGACACTGCCCGAGAATACATCAAACGACTAGATGAAGTGCTACAACCCCTGAGGCTGACTGCTCAGGACAGGCAAAAGACACAGGATTCCCCGGAACCCCCTTCCTGGGTGGACGTACAGGAAGGAGACCAGGTCATGGTAAAAACCTATAACTCTGGCGTATTCCAGCCAAAGTACTCTGGTCCCCATATGGTGCTGGCGCAAACCGACACCTCTGTGAAGGTGCAGGGGATACCCTCCTGGGTCCATAAAACTAGAATCAAAATGCACAAATAAGATTAATTTTACTTTCATGAGTGTTAATTTTATTTTTCAGGATGTGGCTTCTCTCGCTGACCGTTCTGATGATTTCGCATGGTGCATATCCTTGGGAGCCACCGGTGATGCCTGTCTCACAAAGCATGTGTCTCAAGGCTGGACAATACGCACAGCTCCCTGCCGGAGGCCGTGATGAATGGGTAAAGAAACCGGACACCTGGCTTACCCCCCATCTGGGCTACAAGGGACCTGCTGTCATCGTGCCCAACCAATTCAAAGAACATCCGGGCTCCGAGATTCAGACCACACTCCCTCAGCCTGGAAGTAGCCTGCGGCTCCCTCCCTGTCGCGCACCAGGCTTCAACTGTCACTGGGTATTCAGCTTCTCGGGGTGTGGCGATACCCACATTGGACCCTTTCTTCCAGGTTGTATAATTGACAAATGTTGGACAAAAGAGCAAATCACCCCATCTGCCGGTCTCTGCCAATTCAGGGCCCTCCCCTTAGAACGGACCAACCTCTCAATCGCCAGGGCTTCAGATGGATCTGTTGAAGTCTACAATATCTACGAAAATGTTAGCGGGGTGGGAGAATACCGGTGCGATTGTGTTGAAAGGGGCCCCATTTGGATAAGTCATATTCTCCAAACTGTGCTTGTCAATGCAGGCTGGACAGAGGTTCCTCCCTTACTGTGGGAACCCGGGATGGAGGGTCAGTACTGTCAGGAATATTGCTCTGACCCGGTCAGACGATCACACTGTGTTGATGTAAGATGTTACAACCTAACGACCTGCGGGTACTCCCCACCCACTACGTGCCCTATTTTACATCCCACCCCCCCCGATGGTATCCTCCAAATAGGTCCGAACAAGACGCTGCTACATGACGTCTTGATGATCTCTGTTCAGGTAAAATATGATTTGTCCAACTTTCTGACCCCCTTACGAAATGCATGTTCAGACCACCCCAGTTCCCTACAATGGTTGCAGGATCAATTAAGATTTCTTATGCATCAATATGCTGTCAGAGCGCGTGCTACGAAAAGACCAAAGCGCAGCATTCTCGGGGATGTGGGTGGACTTTTTGGAAGCATCAACTCCCAAATGAACTCCTTTAATATGGATTCTGACCGATCATACAATGCTTGGGTTAAAAGCCAAACTACTCAGGCCATCAAACACACCAATGCTGGTTTGCTGTATGCTCTTACAGCCATAGATGCAGCCACGAATAATTTTTATAATACTCTTGAAAAGACCTCTGACGCCATAATAGACATAGCCAAAGCCCAATCCAAGGGTTGTGCCTGTGATATGCTGGCCCGAGATCTGTTTAACATTGCAAGAGAAGACATGCTAGATGTTTGTTTGGGATTTCCTCCCTCCCATACCCTCTCCTCCCCCACCCTGGCCAATATTGCGAATGTCTCAGCCCAGCTGATAATAGCCTCCCCCCTTCCCCCAGACTCCGCCTCCCCCTTTAAATTCCTTCTTGTTTACCCTTTTGCTATCCCAGCCCATATCTTCCCTTCTGCCTTTCGTTTCAAATCTATTGGGTACGTAGCTAATAAGACAGTACATAGGATAGGCTCCTCTGGCTATCTAGCACCCTCCAGACACAAGACTATGCTAATGACTACTTCTGACTGTTGCACTGAAACTGCAGACTATATCGTATGCTCTTGCTCTACCCTCCGCCCTTTAACCCCTTCCTCTCCCATGGTGGTAGACACTCTCCCTCTTAAAGACGCTGAAACTGCGGTACAAGTCTCCAGTACTCAGTGGTGTTTCGTTACCTCTGCCTCATACTATACCTATGGCACCCTGCGGTGTCGGGCTAACTCTTCCATGTGCCTGCAAATTACAGATTCTTTTATTCTAGGCAATATGCACATCCCTGGTCGGGTCACTAATGGAATGACAACGGCTCCCTGGTGGCATGATGATTTGTATCTGGATGATACTCCAGCTCAGCTGGCCAAGGAGTTACTCTTCAAAGTAGTCCTTGCTGCCGCGGCAGCATCTGCCACCGTTCGGGACAATGTCAATAAGGGCCGCGTCCAGGTTGTGCTCTCCAATCGAAGTGTTGTTGCTCTGGAAAGCTCGGCTTCTAAGGCATACCCTGCTCATATTGCGTGGTGGACAATCTTACAAATAGCAGCGGCAGCTGTTTCTATTCTTGTGTTACTAACCTCTTGTATCTTGTGTGGATATTTTAAATACTTAATCAAAACCCGAACCTCCCCTGTCCTTTCTACCGTAACTTTTGCATCTCACCAACCCCCCTATCCCTCTCCCCCTACCCCA
>ML687504.1:3476-22636 GCA_007922175.1 Pelusios castaneus
CCCATCTTCAAAGCGTCTGATGAAGTGGTATTTTCTCCCACGAAAGCTCATGCAATAAATAAATATGTTAGTCTTTAAAAGTGCCACAGGACTCTGTTGTCTTTCTACAATAGACTAACACGGCTACCCCTTTGGAATTTGACTGCATAACAATGTGATCCCACCACTCGGTGCTTGTCTCTCGCGACCAGAAACAGTGTTGCACCATGTGCAGATGATCGGTGAAGGAGCTGAGCAATGCAGTGCTGTTGCTCTGCAGGGCATCGATCAGCCCCTGCTCCTCAGCATCCCCGTCTGATTCGGAGCTCATTGCGTACTGAGCAACCAGCCGAGATGTATTTAGAATGCTGAAGGCGACAGTGGAGATCAGAGCAGGATCCATGCTGTCCCAGTTGTGATTGCTCGCAAGTAGTGCAGCACTGCACTGTTGAAAATAGGTGCGAGTTGCTATTGGCAACGAGGAAGACGCAAGGGGAACACAGTGCACCACGGGAAACAGAGTTTACCCATGGCGCTTTGCATTCCTTTCCTTCATCCCAGGATTCCAAACGCCGATTCAGGGAAAATTGAACTATGGGATAGGTGCCCAGAATTCACTGCGCTACACTGCGATATTGCAAAGAATTCTGTTGCGTTGCAAGGAGCAACGTGTGTATGCGCTATCCCGCAATAAAGGTCACGTGTTTTTTATAGTGTTATTGCCATGTTGCACTTTAATCTGATCGTGTGTACATAGCCTAAGGTCCCTAGACACCATTTGACCCTCTCCATCTCCGCTGTTAAGGCCAGAGCTGATTAAGACTCAATTAAGAGTCTTTTGTTGTGGATCAGTAGCTCTGAACTCACTGATAATGAGATCTAAGTGCTAAGCCTTAGACCTGCTTATGGGACAGTGTCGCTGGTGGAAGAGACTGCCCAGCCTGCTGAGCAATGAGACTCTCCTAGCAGGTGTGTTAATGATACCTCAAGACAACCTAGAGGCAGCAGGAGAGGGAACCACAGTGCAGTGAAGACCAGTGGAGCAGCTGGCTGTGGAGCGAGTGAGGCAGAGCAGTCAACACTGAGGCTATGTACACACGATCACTTTATTGCGCGGTAAGGCTCCTTACCACGCAATAAAGCCAATTGAGTACACACGATCAACTTCTCTGTTGCGCGGCAACACCCTCTTGCCGCGCAACAGTTAAACCACTCAAAACGAGAGTGGTAGGATTATCGAGGAACAGCTGTTCCGCGGTAATGCTCGTGTGTACTCATTTTGCGCAATAGACAGCCTCCGGAAATGTCCCAGAGTGCCAGTCGAGGCCACTCTGGGACATTGGAGCTGTCAAATATGTCAATTTCACTGCTCTAGCTGAGCAGTGAAATTCACATATATGTCAATTTTACTGCTCTAGCAGAGCAGTGAAATTGAGTATTTTTGGGAGCTGCCCGGTTTGGCAGCTCCCCTGGACTGAGCTAGGGGGCTGGGCCGAACTGGCTGCCCACGCCGGTTCGAGCCAGCCCCCAGCTCAGCCTCGGGGCTTTGGATGACAGCGGGGGCTGGCAACGCAGCCCCCGCTGCCACCGGAAGCCCTGCAGCTGGGCTAGGGGGCTGGCTGTGGGCAGTGCATGGTGGGACAGGTGCCCACCATGCACTGCTCTTTTGCGAAAGAAACAGCACGTGTGTACATGAGAAAGCGCTATATTTATAGCGCTTTCCTTGTCCCGCAATAACTTATTGCGGGACAAGTTTCTCATGTGTACATAGCCTGAATGAACAGTGTGGCAGCTGCAACTGAGGCCGTGCTTGACACCTTTCCCTATCGCCTTCCCTCAGGGTAAGAGGTGAACTCAGAAACACATCTGTGAACTCCAGGATAGCTGCTGTGAGTGGGAGGGAAGGGGGAGTGGTGAGTTAAAGGGCTGTTTGTTTGATGGACTTTCACACCTCAAGGTAAGAGACTGAGGAAAAGGACGTACTCCGGGGTGTGTGTTTTGCTCATGGTTCCATGTTTTCAAATCAGGCTCATGGCATTTTCTCAAATTACAGCCATGCTCCATTCCCTGTTTTAGTAAGTTTTCTTTTCCATTGACAGGCTCCGTGTTTGCAGGAGGGGAAGTCTTGCCTCTTAGAGGCACCCAGAGATGCCAGAGGCACCCCAGATTACTAGGTGGAGATTTGAGCCGGTTCTGTGTGGTGGTGTCAAAAGGAACCCCTAGAGATTGAACCTGCTCTGCATAGCAGAAGTGTTACAGTCACTTCCCTCTGAAGTAACCTCCTCCTGTCTCTGTGCAGCAATAGCCCAAGGGCGAGGCGTAGGAGTAAGCCAGAACATTTATCAGGCTCAAAGGAGGGAGTTTTTCATTCCCTCTGGCTAGAGGAAAGTTGGCTGTGTAGGGCTTGGAGCAGGTTCAGCCTTTACTAGGGTGCTTCTGCGCAGCTCTGTAATAAACTGCCACCTGGATCACTGCTTCTTCCCTTTTCCCAGCAGTTCGGGTTGTCTCTACAAACTGCTGATCAGTTAATTAAAGCGACTTGACTGTGCAGTTTGTTGCTGAGACATCTCTGCCTGAGGGGCCGGAGCACTTTTGGGGAACAAAATTAAAAAGGCTCTGGAGAGCTCACCATGCGCTACACAGGCAGCTCCGGAGCCATGCCCTCTACATCTTATTTCCATTCCAGAAAGCAGCTGTCTCATAATAAATCTCTCGGACCCAGCCATACCCTCTCTGGGAGCCTGGCGCTGTTAACATCCATCAGCTGTTCATTACCCTTCTGCCAAGACAAATTATAACGTCTGTTTGTCTGCCACATTCCTGGACATCATTCCCCAGGCAAAGGCAGGTTGAAATAGTGCTGAGTTTCAGCCCATGCTCACAGCATCCTACCTGTCCAACATGGGGGTGCTTTGAGCCCTGCTCAGTGGGGCCAGGTCTGCCAGACAGAGGATATTGATCGTATATGGGAGGGAGAAATTCTAGCACATCACTGGAGTCCTGTGAGCACAGGGGATGAATGTCATACAGACAACACATTAGCAGCTCCTGTTGCTGTTGAGCACTCTCTTCTGTTTGACCCTCAAAGTGGCTTCGACAAAATCTGTAGGGAAAGTGAACAGTGAGGGATGGAGGGGGGATGAAAGAAGGGGATTTTGCATATGTGAAAAAAATTGAGAGTTACATATCCATAGCTGTGTTGGAGCGAAATCAGCTGGGTCTTTTGAAGTGGGGGAAAGGAGTAAGGCCAGCCAAAAGATAGGCAGACACTAATCAGACAGCAGGTGAGGGTGGGGCTGAAGCAAAGAGGCACCATGGGGCACCCATGAATGTTGCAAGGAGAGATGCTGAGATTTGCATTGGGTTCTGACAGCTTTTTCCAGCTCTATGCTTTGCATTCTGAAAGCACCTGCGTGTGTATAAGAGGCAGATTGGTGGTGAGTGCCTCCCTGTGTGCCAGGAGTGGAGGGTTGACTAGCTAGAAGTACTGGTGCCTACATTGCTGTTGCTGGGTTTCAGTGTTGTGTGGGAGTGTGAGGCAGATGTGGAGTGTGCGTGGCCATCTGTCCATCCAAGCAGTGTCTGTGTTGCCAAGTGCCCCACTTTGCATGGGCGATTCTTTTGGAGCATCTTGCATATTTTCTGCAGAGGTGAAGGGCTGTTTGTCTGGGTACATACATCATGGTGTTGCTGCATGAATGGGTTTGTGCAGTGTCTGTGCCAGTGCCCATCGGGATGTGTGTCTGTGTGCATCGGGGCCCAGTGTCTGTGTTGTCAGGCCTGGATCCCTCCCATGGGAAGGAGGCACAGTTTAATTGTTTGAGAGCCGAAGGCAGTGGTCTATTATGCATGTGTCTGAGCGAAGGGGACCCTGGGTATGTGCACGTGCCCTGTGCATGGTTCAGTGTGTTGTGGGGTGTGCGGGGCACGTGATAGGCTGGCTGCAAGGTGGGGGCAGGGGTGTTGAAGGACAGTGGCACTGTGAAGTCCTCAGGTGAAACACCAGTGGGCCCTGGGTTGCTGCTGGGCTCAGCTGAAGGACCCAGCATGGTGCTAGGCTGGTTGATCTGTACCACACGCCGCTTGCCTGTTGGGCCTGGCAGGAGCAAGCTGGGCTTTGCCCTGAGACTCTGCTGCTTTCCAAACTGTGCTGTGTGTGACTGTCTTAATTGGGTGGTGAATTAAGAGTGAGAGGCACGTAGGTGCTGCCAGCAGCTCTGGCCTGATGCTGAGCGGAGACCCTTTGTTTCTCCACTGCTGACCCAATTCCTGCGATTCCCCAGCTGCTCCCTCCTCCAGTGGGGGTGGGGAGCAGGTGCACAGGGCCTGCATGACAGCCTCAGCCAATTGGAGTAATTACTGCCCCCCTCCCTGCCTTGCTCTTGTTTACCAAGTGCCTGCTAGCATGTGCCTTCCATGGCACATGGCCCTTCTCTGTCGTTGGCCTTGTTCATCTGGGGCTTTCTTTTCCACCTTACGCCTGCTGCCTTCACAGGCATAAGGGGCCCTGTCCTGCCCTGCGAGGACTGGGGAGGAATCAGTGGACGAGCCAGAAGGGAGATAATCTGCTCATGGCTTTGAATGGCACCTGGGTTAGCACAGGATTGGGCTGCGCTGCCCTAAGAGTTCAGAGATGTGAGTTCTAGTCCCACCTTGGCCGTGGCCTGACCAGCCAGGGTCCTGCGTGTGCCCCTCAACCTAGGGCTTCTCTATCATAGTGCTCGGAAGCTGCCCATCCCTTCAACTCCTTCCTGGGCTCTGAGCTAGTTTTCCCTGGCTGCTAGGTGAGCATGGGGAGCCCGATCCAGGTTCAGTCAGCCCACTGCTCTTGTGTAAGGAAGGCAAGTGAGTGGTCATCCTCATAAGAAGGGCATGGCACAGCCAGGGGGCCAGATCCTCAGCTGGTGTAGACTGGCCCAGCTCTGATTTCAGTGGAGCTCTGCAGACACCGTAGGGGAGTCTGCTAGCTGGTGCACTCCATGCTTTGCCCAGGTGAAGGGTGGCAGGAAGCTGAAAAGTCCTTGATCTGAAGAAAGGGCTTTGCCAGTGACATGGCATAGGCCAGACAGGGCTCTCCCAAAGCAATAACATTGCCATCTGTTCCCTACTCCCCTGGGCCGTCTGCCCAGAGATCCAGCACTCCCCGGGCAGGGAGAGAGGAAGAGGCTGATCCGGCACTCAAGGGTTTTCCTTTCTACCTTCTGGGATTCAAACCCAGGTCTGAGTTTTGCAACTGGGGCCAATCCCTGCTCCTAGCATAAAGAACATGGACAAAAGCCCGGTTGCTGCCCAAATTAGGAAACCACATTTATTTGCCATTGGTTAGAAAGACACCTCCACAATCTGTGAAGCCCCGTCTCACTCACGTACACCCCAGTGTGCCCACACGTCAAGGAAAGCTGCAATAGAAAGGTGACCCCAGAAGAAGACGCACAAGGACCGCCGTGCACCCATGCCTTGAACACATCTTGCTTTAGGGGCTCTCTGGGGCTGGGGCCTAGTCAGTAAAACTGGCACAGATTCAGGCAAGCTGTCCCAACAGCCTCCAGCCGCCTGCCCCATAGATACTGTCTGCGCCCTATGGCCCCACTTGCAGTGCAGAACAAGAGCCGATGGAGGTATAGGTTGCACTGTGAGTGCCAAGGTAGCTCACACACAAATGCTGTGCTGTGGTGACGGTGGTAATGCCCAGAGCTGGGCCAGTGTCAGGTGTTGAGCTTATGGCAGGGTAAATGCCAAGCATATGGAGGATAGCCTGAGCTGGGTAGGGAGCAGGAGTGGGACAGCGTGGGGCAGTACCATGGATCAAAAGATGAGCACCTGCCCAAGGTCACCGTGACAAGCACATAGTTAGTACGATGGAATCTGCGGGACAGCTGCACATGCACATGGAATGGTACACAAGGGTGCCCCAAGCCCGAGGGACAGGCCGGCACTGTATGTTCCCCCAGGGCATGTTTGAAAGTACATCTAGAGCAGCCCAGGCAGCTTGGCCTGCTGCGTTTCCATGCTCTCTTCTCTGAGCGATGTGCCGTCTCCTATGTTAGAAGGAGCAGCGGGGCAGGAATCTGCCTCCAGCCAGACTGTTTCATGAGCGGGAGATGGGAGGGGATGTTTGCAGAACAAGAAGCCACAGAAGGGAGGCAAAAAGCAGGTCTGCCTAGCTGGGAATTTGGTCCAGTAGGGTTAGGGCTCCAGTGTGAACTAGGTCCACCCACTCCCATGCTGTCTAGGGGGCGTTGCTGTGGTACCTGGGAAACACTAGGCCTGTGATTTCACAGAATAAATTTAAGTCCAATGATAGGAATAGGATTCTCTGGGGATTTCCTTCATGTCCTCTTCATCATCCATCAGAGGGGGAGGCCTCTCCCTGCCACTGGCAACATGGCACAGCCACTGGAGGATGGAGCTTGGTTCTAAGAGATGTGAAGAGGCCTGGAGGAACCTGACTGGACCATGAGGGATCCTGCATCCAACTCACACCCGTTCTGCTGCCCGTTGTTCTCCTCGTTCATCTGGGATACCTCAGTGGAGCCAGCCTCAAAGCCAGGCACCGTGTGGGCTGCATGCACCACATGGACCTTGTTGCGGGCCTTCTTCCTCAGGAGGCAGCTGAAGACCTTCTTGAAGCCCTTGCGGAAGTGCTTGGAGACCAGGGCATAGACGATAGGGTTGAGGCAGGAGTTGGCATAGGCCATGCAGTGAGAGAGCAGCCGGAAGGCATAGGTGGCCTGGTTGAAGGGGAAGTCCCCATAGAGGTAGCGCAAGATCACCACATGGTAGGGCAGCCAACACAGGCAGAAGAGGATGGTCACAATGATGATCATCTTGGTCACCTTCCGCTTGGCCTTTTTGGACTCTGACATGTCCTCCAGGGGATCCACGGCCGTCCACAGGTACTTGATGGTCCTAGTGTAGGAGAGGCTGACAATCAGCACGGGGACGACATAGCCGAAGACAAATGTGCTGGTGTCCATAATCTTGCGCTTCCACTCCTCCCAGCCAGGCATGCAGATGTAGCTGGACTCCCACTTGATCAGGTCGTAGTAGCTCAGGTATGGACCAGCGAAGACCACTGAGAGGCCCCAGATCACAGCCATAGTGGCAACTGCGTTGCAGGGGGTCCGCAGTTCCCGGGAACGCAGCGGGTAGCGGATGGCGAGGTACCTGGAGATGAAACCAAACATGCAGTGGTTAGGGGTATGGAGGACTCTGAGCCGCTGTGAGATTTTTGCTGCCCCGTGGTAGTGGGCATTTCTCTCCCTTTCTGCCTACATCCAGCCTCAGCAAATGGGTACATCATCACTAAGGCAGAGCTTGGCCCTGCTCAGCCCTCATAATCCTGGCTGTTGAGAATACGGGCCAGCGTAGGGCACCATTTTTCTTCATACTGGGCACCTGTATTTTTCTCACCCAGGCCCCATCCCTCCCTCCAGACAAAGAGGACTGGGCCCATTTCCCTGAACACTGGCTGGGGCAGTGAAGTTGGGGAAGCTGATGAAGAGTAACACACAATACTCCCTCTTCCCAGGAATGGAATGTGTTCTTTCCGTGGCTCGCCCAAGCCTGGCTGGAGCTGGGGAGGGACGGACTAAAGAGGACAGCCCGCACTGGCACAGGATCCCTCCTTTGCTGAAAGGAAGAGACTGTGCCTCTGAGAATTGGATGAGAATGAGGGCAGGAGCTGATCAGGCTCCGGGAGACAGAGAGCAGTGGAGTTTGTAAGTGGAAGAACACTGTGTGTGGCTCCCTGGCACGCATCAGCAGGGTGAGAGGATGAGTGGCTGATGGGAACATCTGTCTGCAGCGCCCCAGGAGAGCGGAAACATGCTGAGTGTGACAGTAGCTGCAGGATCCCTGGTGTGGGTGACAGCTAGGAAGGAGGACAGATGGGATCCTAGTTGACTGGTAGACAGGAGGCTGCGGGAAAGGGGGAGTATCTGTCAATGCAGGCAATGCTTCACTGCTACAGTTTTAGCCTGCCCTCTTCAAGCAGGGAGTGATGCTCAGCTGCCACATGCTGTGCCTCTGGGAATAGAGCACAGCTGACAGCCTAGGAAATAACTCAGCTGGCATAGAGGGTCATCCCAGCCAGTATTCTAGCTTGTGTCTGCAGTGCCATCCACCTGGGAAAGCTCCCATAGCACTTCCCAGACGAGGTGCAGGGCTAGCTTAATCCCGTGGGACGTGCAGCCCTCTCTAGGATAGAGCACGGCAGGAGAGGTGGGCAGAATGCTGTGCTGGGGAGCTGGAGGAGTTTTCAGAGATTCTCGCTGATCTGGGCTAGCTGGAGAGATGCTGTCTCTCATCTCCCACGGCAACACCTTGAACTTGTACTTTCTGCCTGCAGTGAAGAATCGCGGGCACCATGAGCCACATTCCCTCCTGTTAGGATTCAGTCCAAGCTGACAAGCTACCTGGGGTCAGCTTTGAGTCAGTACTTGGGTAGGAGACCTCCAAAGACTGCTTACAAGAAATGCTGTGGGAAGCGCTGACAGCGACTCATAAATCACTGCATGGTAGAAATTTCCATCTGACGAAGTGGGTTATAGCCCACGAAAGCTTATGCCAAAGAAAATCTGTTAGTCCATAAGTGGCCACAGGACTCTCTTTGTTTTGTGCTATAAATCCCTGCGATATAAATCCAAACACCTGAGTGCATATGACCATTGATCTTCTCTCAGCATCTTTCTCAGGAGTACTGGGGCTGCACTGGTCTGTCTTAATGCCCCTCCCTTTTCATTTGTGTGCTCTTCTTCTCTTCTTACCCCAAACAATGCACAGCACAGTGGGATCCTGGCAGTACAGTAATAGTAATATCAATACCATATAACTGCTGGGGGCAATCCCACAGAAGGGGCCATTTCAGTGGTGAACATAAGAGTGGCCACACTGGGTCAGATCAATGGTCCCACTAGCCTAGGATCCTGTTTTCTGACAGGGCCCCCTGCCCCCAATGCTTCTGAGGGAATGAGCTGACCAGCGCAATTATCAAGTGATCCATCCCCTGATGTCCAGCTCCAGCTTCTGGCAGTCAGAAGTTTAGGGGTTGTGTCCATCTTGGCTAGTAGTCGTCAATGGACCTATCACCCCTGAACTTATCTAATTCTTGTTTGAACCCAGCTATTCTTGTGGCCGTCACCACCTTCCATGGAAACAGGTTCTAGGAGTTGGCTGTGCATTGTGTTTGTTTTAAACTTGCTGACTCTCAATTTCATTGGGTGACCCCTGGTTTTTGTGTTATGTGAAGGGGCAAATAACACTTTTTCTCCACACCATTCACGACTTCCTAGAGGTCATCGCTTTCATTGCAGTCTTTTTAATCTCTTTTCATATGGAAACTGTTCCATACTCCTAATCACTTCTGTTGCCCTTCTCTATACTTTTTCCAATTCTAATATATCTTTTTTGAGATGGGACAGCCAGAACTGCACACAGTATTCAAGTTGTGGGTATACCATGGATTTATATAGTGGGATTATGATATTTTCTGTTTTATTATCTATCCCTTTCCTAAGGTTCCTAATATTCTGTTAGCTTTTTTGACTGTCACTGTACATTGAGTGGGTGTTTTCAGAAAACTGTCCACAATGACTCCAAGATCTTTCTGGACCAGTAACAGCTAATTTAGACCCCATCATTTTGTATGCATAGCTGGAATTACATTTTCCAATGTGCGTTCCTTTGCATTTATTAACACTGAATTTCATCTGCCATTATGTTGCCCAGTCACTCAGTTCTATATGATCCCTTTGTAACTCTTTGCAGTCTGCTTTGAACTTAACTATCTTGACTAAATTTGTATGGTCTACAAACTTGGTCACCTGACGGTTCATCCCTTTTCCCAGATCATTTATGAATACCCTGAATAGCATGCATCCCAATACCTATCCATGGGCCACCCCACTGTTTAGCTTTCTCCACTGTGAAAACTAACCCTTTGTTTCCGAACTTCTAACTAATGACTGATCCATGAGAGGAACTTACCTCTTATCCAATGACTGCCTACTTTGCTTACGAAACTTTGGTGAGGGACTTTGTCAAAAGCTTTCTGAAAGGCCAAGTGCATTGCAACCACCAGATTACCCTTCTCCACATGTTGGTTAACCCCTCAAAGAATTCTGATAGATTGGTAATAGAGCTTCTTGTATGGTTTGAGAAGCATGTTAGGATAGTTCAGAAAGAAAGGTGCTATGTAGGTAAAATAGCAACAGTCATGAATTACCTGTGTATGGAATATAGCTTTTCTATAGTGCACTTCATCAATAGAGCTCAAAGTGCTTTACGAAGAAATGCAGCATCATTATTTCCATTTTACAGACTGGGAAACTGAGGCACAGACTAGCTCGATCTGTTTGTAAATATTTATACAGTACCAATCAATGTAGTATCTGCAGGACTCTTGACACCTTTCTATCTTCAGTCCCTGATGTCAATGTGGGTCTCTCAATCAAAGGGGTAATGTGCCATGCTTACCCCCACCAGCAGTGAATGTAACAAATAGGAGAAAGGAGGTAGCCCAGCCACACCAAAGCTTGGTCCATGGAAAGAACATATACTTCCCACTCTGTTGCACAGAAGTAGGGACAGCAAAGCCAAGACGGGGCAGGTGTCCTGTCACAGACTGATGGGCTGACTCTGATCTGCCACATTGCAGTACATCAGGAGTAGCTCAGCTATAATCAATAGAGTTACACGGCTGTCTGGCGACGTGAATCCAGAAACAAGGCCCAGTGCATAGCATGAACCACGTTTTCGGAATTCTGCCTTGAACACACTCTCTGAGCTGCATTTCAGGCAGATCCCCCGGAGGTAGAAACCAGCAGAGCTTTTGAGGTCAGCAGAGCTCTGCTGACTTACTTCAGCTGAGGATTGGGCTCAGTAGTTTTGTGACACGAAATTGAGTCCATTGTTAGGTAGACCAAGGGCCAGACTGAGCCCTGCTCTAAGCAGGCAAACCTGCACCGGAGACAACTGAGTCGTCACTGATTACACCAGACTTGAGTTTGGCCCCCAGGTTGAATGCACCGACTACATTCAATGTATTATTGGCACAGCGGTTGGGGCTTCTACACTGTGTTTTCGGGATGGTCCGACAGCTGTGCAAAGACAGGCCCACTGTTTATCCACAGAGTTAGTATCTATCTAGCTTAGGCACTTCTAGCTGGCCCCTAATACCATGTGATCTGAGCACTTCATAAGCTTTAAGGTATTTATCCTCACAACCTCTCTGTGAAGGCGGGCACAGTTAGTATCCCATTGTACAGATGGGGAAACTGAGACACAGAGTGGCTAAGTGATTTGCCTGAGTCCCACAGGGAATCTGTGCCAGAGAAGGGAATTGAACCCAGTCCTCCACGTTCCAGGCTATTGTCCTAATTGCTGGACACTAGAAAAACATATGCAGTGGCAGCACCAGTTCTGGTGGGGCTTCTTCCAGTATGGAGAGTGCAGATGCTCCGTCTCCTTGGCCTGGAAGAAGGGGACACCTGGCTAAGAGGAATTGTACAAGTCCCTCCAACCATTTTGGCACAAACCACATAGGAACAGTTTTATGTCCTTACTGATGCAGGCTGGGTTTGACCTGCTGGTGATCAGCCCCCTTTTCCCCATTCCCTGAGTCACCCAGCTCCAGAGGCCAGGCACAGGGCATCCAGCTGGGCCTTGTTTACCTGTCCACTGAGACGGCAGCCAGCGTGAAGCTGCTGGCGTACATGGTGAGGTAGATGAAGAAGTGGACGGCCTTGCACATGAAGGAGCCGAAGACCCAGCCCTCCAGCGAGTAGATGGTGGCCTGGAAGGGGACACAGAAGATGATGAAGAAGAAGTCGGCCAGGCTGAGGTTGAGGATGAAGAGGTTGGTGGTGTTGTGGCCCATCTGGCCGTTGCGCAGCAGCACTGCCAGCACCAAACTGTTGCCCACTGTGCCCAAGAGGAAGATGAGGGAGAAGACCACTGGGACGATGACGCTGGCGGGGCTAAACTGATAGCTCTCCGAGGAGTTCCAGTACCCAGCCAGGCTGGCAAAGTCCTCGTGCTCTGTCATCCTGCCTTCAGGGGAGATGCAGGGAACCTGGAGGGTGCAGAGAGAGGGAAGAGATCTTACTGAGGGAGACAAGAGACACACATCCGGGAGAGTCAGACAGCTCGATGGCCACATGCTCTTCGGCAGGATCTGCTAGTTAGTATTGTGTCTTAACAAAGCCGGCGCCTAAGAGCTTCCACTCCCTCCTTGGCAATTCCTCCCCCACAGCCTTGAACCCAGAAGCAAGCTACAGTACGCCCCCGGCTGTGCTCCTGGACATCTCCTTGGGAAGCCCTACCTGCCCCCAGCACAGATAAAGCAGGACTCCCAGTAGCTGAGATGTATGCACTGGCCGCTGCAGCATCTCTGTCTCCCAGACAGCCTGACTGATTATAGCATCCCCGCTCCAGCAATGAGACTGCCGTGGTAAATCAACACACTTGCAAAGCCAGGGCCTTTTATTATACTGTATAAATATAGTGTGTTCCCCCGCCCCACTCACTAAATTAACTGTAGTGCTGCTGTAAATGCCTCTCTCCAACAGGGCACATAACAGAGTTGGCTTGTCCCTAGGGGCAACTCCAAGTGATGCAGCTTGTTCTAGAGGAGACTGATGGGCTGTGTTTGCATGCTTGCACATGGTGACGTTGCTTTTTGGGTTTGTGTTGTGCATGTTTACTGGCTTCCCTGCTTCTCAGATAGGTCGCTCAGACAGAAACATAATGGGGTGCGTGTAAGTTGGAAAATCTAACTGAAGGGGGTAAGGGCCAAGGCAGTGAAGCAGTTAACCATATTGCTGTGTGACACGATCAGTCGGCTTCACTGTTAACTCCCTTGCATCGACCAGGACGGCTCACACCTCAGAGCTGGTCTGGCTGCACAGCATTGCATCAGGCTGATTCGGAAGGGTTTCTCCACAGCCATCAGGGCTGGAAAATTAATCTGAGATTAAAATAAACCCCAGAGCTGAGGAGTGTCGGTGAGAATGGCATGTCCGTGCTGTTTCAATAGTACTTAGAAACATGCACATGTTTCTGGATTAAGGTTTGGCCTTTGATCTTGAGGTTGGATCAGGGCTACCACATTAGGTTTAAATCCAGCAGTGAAATACATGCTAATAAGAGTAGTAAAGTGGGATATGCTGAGCAGAAAGCCTCTAGCTGGAACTGGGGCAAGCCTGCACCAGTACACTTGCAAACAGTAATTCTTATTTCAAACCCACCAGCCTCTTTATCTCCCTTCTGCAAACGCCTGTACCAGTCGCTTGTTTGCAATGTGCAGCACCGTTATCCCATTCACAGGAGGCATGTTGGGCTATCTGTCAGCCTTGGCAGAGCCAAGATTTCGCCATTGTTTTCTCCCTCTTGCTCAGGGAATTGATGAGTTCCCAAGGTTTCTTCATGGGGAAGGCGCTAGCGCAGGGGTAGGCAACCCCCGGCACGCGTGCCAACCGTGGCAAACAAGCCCATTGGGAGCGGCACTCGGCATCCTCTGTGGGGCCACAGAAATTGCCACTCCTGCCACCAAGACACTCCAAGTGGCTTCTTTCAGGGGCTGCTGCAGTGCAGAGGTCCCTGCCATGTCCATGCCCCAGGATACTGTGTAAAGAAGCCGCCCAGAGCGGCTCCTCTCTGTGGTGTGTCGCCACCAAACGGAGTGACTCCAGGCAACTTCTTTCCATGGTGTGCCTGGGGATAGAGGTCCCCAGGCACGCTGCTGAGAGGAGCCACTTCAGGTGGTTTCTTTCCACGAGTCGGCCATCGGCACCAGCTGAGGGTCGAGGAGGAAGGGCCGGCACAGGGGTCAGCAAAGGTTGCTGAACCCTGGCTAGCGAGTGGAAAGAGGCCTATCTGAAATGTTGCTGCCCCCGCATATGGAATGGCACCGCACAGAAAAGCGTAGGTCTGGGTCTGCAGCTCTCATGGTGTGTAGGAAAGGCAGATGTGGCTTGTCTAGATTATGGATATTTGTGGTGTAGCGTCTGAAACCAGAGTAAGTCCCATTTCACATCAGCACAGCACGTTTACGCTGTGGGTTCGCAGGAATGCATCAGTGAAGTAGATATGCTGGTATAAACAGGGCTAGAGAGGAATATGACAGAGTCCCATCTTTCTTTGTGGCAGGCACACACAACTTGCAGGTGTGCTGGGGGAGTCCTTTGCTAGTGGCTGGTGCTCAAAGGATAGAAATCTCGAATAGGTAATCACTAAAGGAGCTACTCTTTTAGCTCACAGGTCCTAGATAGTGCTACCTGCGCCCATGTTGATGTTCCTCTGAAGAGTCAGTTGGTACTAATCGATTTGTTTTGAATTGAAGCATTGAAATGTTCAGACTCTTATGGGGATTTTTTGAGGAGATGGCCAAACAGTTCAGCAAATTTGACACAAATCTGTGAAATGTTTGTCAGCGCGAATGGGCTTTTGGAAAACTTCTGTCGGCTCTGCCCTGTTCATGCCAGGAATTTGTGGCGCTGGAAGAAATTCCCAGTAAGGGCTCTAGCCATGATGGTTTGAAAATGGAACTTCTCACATTGTGAGCCCCTATTGGAATTGGCTCTCACACCAAAACATCAGGTCCAAGTTCAAGCTGTTCTGGTTTTTCGAAAGGCTGAGATGAATTTGAGTCTGATGAAGGCGAGATCAGTTAGAAAGAGAGACAGACCCCTTTGCAAAGATAGGATGGCTAGTGCTAAAACTAAGCCCTTTATATTTGCCCAGTGTGATTTCAGGACCCTCTCCCTGCACAAACAAAGCAAATGTTACAGCTGTGGGTGCATCTGTTGTTACCCTGGTGGTAGAAAAGTGAATGAGTGGCCCTGTCTCTCTCTGGGATAACTCTCAACTCACACCGGGGCCGTATGCTTCTCCCTGGTGGAGTTTCTGCATAAAAGGGTAACTCCGATAGGGTGTAGCCATGGAAGTGAGGTGATGCAGGCTGCACCCCGTTATTTGATCCACCTATATATTTACTTAGAATGGGCCAGATTCTGACCTGCCTTACACCTCTTTGAAGCCAAAGACCGTGGCCTTAGTGTGGGCTTACACTGCAGTAACTGAGATCCACACCTGGCCCTGTGTATACACTTTGGAGCAGGGCTATTAGCAAAATCTGTGCCCAGATTGCCTCTCTTGGCCTGAACTCCAGAGACCTCTCCTGTTGCCATAAAAAATCCACCTCCACGGGCAGCATAAGCTTCTCTTGCTGACGTAGCACCGTACACACGAGCCCTTATGTTGGCGCAACTTCTATCGCTCTGGAAAGTGGAATATTCACGCCCGAGTGACATAACTTTTGCATACACCGTGTGTAGTGGAGACACATCCTAAATGATGCACCCAAGTCCCACATGGAATCTGTGACAGACCAGAAAGTTAAGCCCAGGTCTCCCTCTACCACCCCAGTCACCAGCCCATCTTCCACATGTGCTGTCTGTTCCCAGGGGTTTTGGGTGAAGCGGTTTCCAAGTATTTCACATCTCTGATGTCTGATAGTGGATTGTCTACACTACCACTTCTGCCGATATAACTTTTGTTGCTCATGGGGTGTGAAAAAACACCCCCCAAGCGACCTAAGTTACACTGGTGTGCACAGCACTCTGCTGGTGGGAGAGCTTCACCTGCCGACACACCTGCTGCTCATGGAGGTGGTTTTATTATGTGGACGGCAGCGCTCTCTCCATGAGCAACCTTATAGCAGTGCAGCTGCGTCGGTACAAATCAGCTGCTGTAAGCTCCCTCGTGGCAAGGGGATGTAATGGCTTTCTTACGTGGCTGTGGTGTCACCTGCACTTACTTCTGACAGCAAGCGTAACCATGGTTGAGCGGAGAAGTGGGAGGGATGGGAGAGAAATGAACACCGAGAAGCAGGATGGAGCCACAGGTATACCCTGTATCCATGGGGGATACTATTCTGTCTGCCTGCCCTGCCTGACTACCTTGGCCTGGTACCTGAGATTCTACAAGGCACTGTTCTCCCCATTTTACAGGTGTGGCAGTGGAGGCACCAAGGGGTGAAGTGACTGCCCATGGAGTAAATGGCAAGGTTAGGAACAGAACCCAGGAGTCCTGAGCACCAGGATAGGAAGCGAGAGACAGGCAATGAGGGAAATGGCCCCTGATCTGCCCGCACCAGCTAATGGGCGTCACAAGGTGGGAGAAAAGTGCAGGAAGGACCCAAGCTTGGCCCTTGCCTATAGCAGGGAGTTGGTGTGAAGGGTATGCAGCCCTGCTCTCTGCCACAGTCAGAACCTTTCCTCCCCCCATGAATCTCTGGGCCCTGGGAGGGCCAAGGGTGAGAGCACACAGGGGACAGCCTTCAAAGTGGATCCAGTTGGTCCGAGATGCAGCAGGACGTGGCTGCAATGGGTGGTCGTGCTACCATGGCTGGCTGCCATCAGACACCTCTCCAGATCTGGCACAGGCATCGCAAGGATCATTGTACGGGCCACGCTGGAGCCAGGTCAGCGGTTACTGGTCCAGGCAAGGGGCAAGTGGGGCAGGCACAACCGAACCAGAGCTGGCTGAGGAGAGGGAAGCGTAGAGAGGAGGAGAGGAAAGGAGAGTTGAGAGGGGAAGGGGAAAGGACAGTTCTGGTATTTTGTTGGGGGCGAGAGAGAGAAGGAGGTACTGACTCAAACACCTCTCTCGCCCAAGTCCCCCTCATGCCTGGGTGGCAAATAAAACCCTGCCTGTCTTGAACTGAAAGAGCATGCCCTCCTCACCCACCTTTGTAATGCTTTCTGTCCCCTCAGATACCACGTACCCCAACCCCTCCCTCCAGCCCCCCACAGACCCAGGGCTCTTTCTCCTGCCTTACCGCAGCCCACTGCTCTTTTTAATGGCACTTGCACCCTTGCCCAGCCGTATCCCTGTTGCCCAGTGTAATAGGGGGTACACTGGCCCTTGAAGAGCAGAGGGGGCAGAAGATCCCATTCCAGGCAACTGCAAAAAGGCCCAGGAAATGGCCTGAGGGAAGCGGTCCTGGACCCTTAAGCAGGCAGGTTCCTGGGGTTTCCTTTGTTCATTCCAAGCTGCTGGATTGGGTCTTCTCCCCCCTTCCCCGAGCGCCATGCAGCCTTTGTCCTACCCTGCAGAGGCGAAGCAGGCGCATGCCTCGGGCCCTGAGCTGTAGGGCCCTTTTCCTACCGCAAAAGACACATCTGCCTCCTGCCCTGCGGGACACCTGGCAGGGAACCAGGGCCAGTGGCAAAGACCAGGAGCTGGGGGGGGGGGAGTGCGTGTTGGGGCCCGTGCTGGGGCTACAGGTGGGGGGGGGTTGGGGCCTGCAGGTGGGGGTCCACCTCAGGAGCCAGGGCCATGGAGCTGGGATCATGGGTGGGGGCGGTCCAAGTCCGCGGAGGGGAGGGCAGCCAGGGCCCCTACTGTGGGGTGAGGGCTGGCAGCGGGGAGCCTATAGGGGGTCCCTCAATGGGCCCCTGTAAATAGCCCAAGGCCGCCTCTGCGCCCCCCAGTCCTCCCGTCTCTCCCCCCGCCTGTGCACACAGCCCCCTGCGGCTGGCAGGCCAGTGCCTGGGGCTCAGCCCTGCTCAGTGGCTCCTGTGGCCACTTGTCCCTTCCCCAGTGCCCAGGGCTTGCAGGCGGCCCCGGCCGTTCCCGAGCAGGGCTCAGGCGGGCCCGGCTCCACGTGCCAGCGGGCTGCTGGTGTTGGTCCACCGCCCCCTGCTCACCCCGCAGGCACCGGGCTCACCAGCGCGGCTCTGCGCCCGGAGGAACTCAGAGCCCGCCGGGAGGGATCGCTCCCCGCCGCGCAGCCCCGCGCTTACCTTCCGCTCCCGGCTCCGCGCTGCCACCGCGCCTGGCACCATCCCTGGCACTGCGCCGCGCCTCGGGTCTCAGCCGCTCGCCGCTCCGGCCCCGCCCTCTCGCTCCGCCCCTCGAGCCGCCCTCTCGGCACGCTCCTGTGTGAGGGGCGGCCCCGTGTGAACACACTCACTTCGGCGGAGTCACTCCGGATTTACACCGGGGGAACCGAGACCAGAATCTCCCACAGCCAGCTCCGGGGCTGGGCACGGGCAGATGCTGGGGTGGAGCAGGGCTTGGCACTCGCCTGGCCAGAGCCCCTCGCTGCCAGGGCTGCCATCTGGCTTGGGGCATCGGGAGAATTGGCAGGACGCTGGCCGGCTCACCCCACACTGGAGACGCCCAGGTGCCTGGCAGGGGACATCGGCTGGCAGAGCTGGTTCTGTGCGCAGTGTACCAGCGTCTCTGTGCTGGCGCTATTCACTGCCTATGGCACAGCCCAGGCAAAGGAACTACAAATCTGGCCACAGATGTCCTCATTGCAGCTTCCAGCTGTTGGCAGCAGATCACACCCCATGGGCCCGTACTGCCCCATACACGCTCGGCCAGCAGCCCGTCCCAGCCTGCATGGCCACTGGTATCTGGCCCCGGTATCCTCCCCAAGGTGAGATCTCTGAGACTAGAGGCAAAGCCTTGTGCCCTTTGGGAGGCTGCAGGATACAGACAGGGTATTTGGGCACATCAAACCCCTGGGTATGGAGAGGAAAGGCTAGGCCAGTGCAGAGAAGGCTGGGGGCAGGACATGATTTGGGAGAGAGGGCAGGAGGAATCTGGGATGGGGAAAGGTGTGAGCTCTGATGCTGTCCCCACCATCTCATCTCTCCCTCAGGGCTTGCCTACACGAGCACCGTAATCCGCACTAAAAATCATTACCGCGCGTTAATAAGCGAACTGTACACACGTGAAATGGTTTTCCTTCGCACTAAGCGCCTTCTTGATGCGCATTCCAACCACCACTCGGCCGAGAGTGGTAACAGCTGTTCCGGATCATCTGTTGCGCGTTTGAGCTCGTGTGTATGCTCACCGCGCAATGATTGGCCTCCGGAAATGTCCCAGAGTGCCAATCAATGCCACTCTGGGACATCGGAGCTGTCAACATGTCAATTTCACTGCTCTAGCTGAGCAGTGAAATTGACATATGGGCTCCGCAAGCCGGGCTGGGGCTCCAGCTGATTGCCGCCCCAGCCGGGGGATCGGGTGGCCGCAGAAGCTCCCCCGGAGCTCCTGCCGCCACCCGAACCCCTGGCTGGTGCTGGGAGACCGGCTCCGATTCGAGCCGGCCCCCCAGCACAAGACCCAGGCTCCAGGTCTCAGCAGGAGCCGCCGCGCTTAAAGCG
>VOCT01078472.1:0-18248 GCA_007922175.1 Pelusios castaneus
CCCCAATCACCCAAGGAGTCCCCCTCCTTTACTTAGCACATTGTCAGGCTGAGGGGAAACCCCCATCCCATCCAGGTAGGTCAGGGAACTTGCAAGCCCTAGATGCTTCTGGGCTGGTGTCCCCATGTTGAGCTCTAGGAGGCTGCTGGGGGAATAGTTGTAGCCCCCAGCCTTGCCCTCCATGACTCCTTTGGGGCTGGAGGCAGCTTTTCAGCCTCACCCCTGTAGCTGAAAGCCTTGGGGGGCAACTCCTTCCCGTTCCCTCCCAGGCAGTCCATTCCAGTAACTCCAGGTCAATTCTTATCTCCTCCCATCACCTGCTCAGCTGGGGGTCATTGTCAGGCAGCCAGGACCAGCAGGGCAGGCACCTGCCACCGGGCCAAGCCACCTTTGCTCATTGGGGCCTGGCCCCACCTCATTCCCCCACCACAGCCACAGCTCAGCTGCCTCCGCACACCACCCGCACTGCCTGGGCAAGAGAGGGAGAGTTTTAAATTTCCCTCCTTATCTTCAGCCCCGGCCATGTGATGCAAAGGGGGCAGGGGAGGGAGGGCCCGGCAGCTCCTCCGCAGAGCTCAGAGCACGAGAGCCCATCGATGAGAGTCCAAGCAAGGAGCTGCTACAAGACACTCGTCCACTTAGGCAGAAACAAGCAGTTGCACAGCTACAAATGGAAAAGGACTCTCTAGGAAGGAGTACTGAAGAAAGGGCTGAGGGTCAGAGGGAGGATCACAAGCCAAAGAAGAGTCCACAAGGTAACACTCTTGCCAAAAAAGCCAATATCATCTGGAACATTTTAGCAGGAGTGTTCTCAGCAAGACATCAGAAGGAAATCGTCTGCTCTATCCCTGCTGATTAGGCCTCAACTGGAGCACCGTGTCCTGTTCTGGGCACCACATTTCAGGAAAACGTGAACAAACTGGAGAAAGTACAAAGAAAAGCAACTATAAAGATTAAACAAACAAGGAGTTTGGTGGCGCTTTGAAAGACTAACAAATTGATTTACCGCATGTGTTTTCCTGGAAGAAAATCCCACTTTTTCACATGCTTGAAGATGGGGAACCTACAGAACGGGAGAAAAGGTCTACAAAACACGACCTATGAGGATAGATTGAAATAATTGGGTTACTTCAGTCAGGAGAAGAGAAGACTAAGATGGAACAAGGGGGGGCGGTTGTTGTTGCTCTTGGGTTATTTTTGTTTTGTTTTTGGTTTTCAAGCAGATAAACAATTGGGGGGAAGGGAGACGGGAGTATCATTGTTCTCTTTAAACGTCCGAGGTAAAAGAAGCAGTGGCTTAAACTGCACAAGAGTGGTTTAGGTTGGACATTAGGAAAGACTTCCTAGCGGTCAGGGCACTTAAGAGCTGGAATAAGTTGCCCAGGGAGGTTGTGGAATCTCCATCACTGGAGACCTGTAAGATCAGGTTAGATCATCTCAGGGATGGGCCTTAAATCATAGGAAGAGAAAAGACAGCTTGTGGCCTTTCATCCAGCCCACCAGCTGGATCTGGCTGGCGGCCCAAAGCGTGGCTGCTGCTCCACCCTCCCGGTCCCATGCGGGCCCAGCGGCACCATATACTAGGCCGCGCACAGCAGCCACTCCCCACAGGGCCCAGTGGCGTCCTGACTGGAGCACGGTGGCCACTCCTCCCTGCTGGCTCCACCCCTCTTTCTATCTTTATTTTTCTTTTAGATTATTTTACCAAAAAAATATTTCCTTTAGCTTATTTCTCCTTTATTATTTACTTCCTTCATTTCCTTTTACCTCATTTTTCTATTCTTTAGTTTTATATAAAGTTATTATTTTATTTATTTATTTGATTTTAGTTCTTTGCTTTGTTTAGTTTACTTATTTATTACCAACTATTTCATTATTTTATAAGCTCTGTCTCTTCCCCCACTCCTGCCCCCCGCTACACCATGTAGCTTGCCCTACAACAGAAGCAGCCCAGAACCCAGAAAGTTTGCCCAGCCCTGCTTTAGACAATGCAGTAGGTGATAAGTATATGGGGAGGTGCTGGAAACCAGGGCAGATAGCTCGCAGCCATGAGAACATCTTAGGGCAGGGGTCAGCAACCGAAAAGATAAGAAGCGCCATTTTTTAAAAGTCCTTCAATAACCAAGTGTTTTGAGAGCCGCAATGGGTAGACGCCTAGTTAAGAAACTGAATAATACAACAGAGATGAATATTGATTTTTAACAACAAAAAACGATCTTTAATGATGTTAATAAACAATTTCCATATAAACATTTTAATGGTGGATAATGTGTTTTAATGACTCCATCCTCCATTGAACGATGCTTCCTCTCTCCCCCTCTCTCTAGCGTGAGTCCCTCCCTCTTAGGACGTCAGCAATCACATCAATATGCCTGGAAATATGTTCAGTACAAATAGGAATAATTAAGTATTCATTCTAAAAAACTATTTTTTGTGAACATGAATTCACACCAATGGAACTGGGGTTGGGGGGCGAAGGGGGGAGGGTGGTTCTCTGTATAACATCTTTGGTACAGTTATTTTAAAAAATCCTTAAGAATCTCCAGTCAGCTTACCAATTCAGTGTGATATCTGTTTAAGAGTCTCTTTGAAGAGCTGTTGAATATGAGGCCTATATGATGTTGTTTTCATTTTCAAGCAGGACTGTAAACTCTCATTATTAAGTCAGCTTCAGAGTTTGCTGTTGATGTAATTCATGCTTGAGAACACTTGTTCACATAGGTATGGTGATCCAAAAATGGAAAGAATGCCAAATGCATATCTCTTCAGGTTGCTGGAACTGTTTGGTAAGGAATTCCACACATCAAACACAAGCTTTTTGCGGAGTTCGTGCATTTCTTTCCACCTGTGTTTTAGAGCCAGGGTAGACTTTTGTCTTTCTAGATTTTCAATGTCTGTCTTTAAGCCACTGAATTTTGAAGTCCACAACTCCTTGGTCTGCAGATCAGCCAATTCCAGCTCAAAATCTGGTTGCTTCACACCCACAAAAGCAGAAAAGTTAAGTGAAGACATGTCAGCATTAAGGGGGTTCAAAATAACCTTTAAAGTTGCCCTCTCCTCTCCAAACTCCTGAAATCGCACAGCAAACAATCGTTGCATGTTTAGAATCACATCTCTGAGATTCTTATTGTCAAGCTCATTGTTCTGCTCTTTGAATTGTTTCAGAGATGGAAAATGATCCAGCAAGCAAGTTTCCAGGTCTCTCACAAACAGAGTTAGTTTTTCCTCAAATGACAGCACTTCTTCCAAAAGTGAGATAGCCGTGTTTCCCCTTCCTTGCAGCTTTCTGGTGAGGTCATTTAAATGTGAGGTGATCTCAAACATGAAGTAAAAGTTCTGCAGCCACAGAGGATCTTCAAGTTCCGTGTATTCTTGGCCTTTTTGACACAAGGACACCTTCACTTCTTCAAGACAGACAGCAAATCGCGTCAGCACCTTTCCCCTTGATAGCTAACGTACCTGATTGTATAAAGTAGGTCGGAATATTGAGAGTTCACCTCTTCCAGAAGATCACAGAACTGTTGATGTTTCCATTCTTTTGCCATTATTTTGTTGACAAGTTGCACAAATAGGGTCATCACTTCCATGATCTCAGGTGGAAATGTTTGTGTGCAAAGGGCCTCTTGGTGGATTATACAGTGAATTGGTCTCACCTTTTGATCCGACATTTTCGGCAGCAGAGTCATAATCCCCTTATGTGCTCCTCTCATACTCGGCGCCCCATCGGTCGCCACAGAGACCATGTGGCTTGTATTGATTTCTTTGGCCTTCAGAGAATCTACAATTGCTGTAAAAATATCCTCTCCTCGTGTCTGGCCTTTAAGTGGCAATAGTTCAATGAGCTCCTGTTCGGGACCCTCTGAATTCACATACCTGCAGAGGAGGGCAACCTGTGCTATGTCATCAATATCACATGATTCATCACACGCAATTGAGAAGCCTGGAACTGAGTTTATGTCCCTGATCTGCTGGCTGCTAATGTCTGTGGCCATTTCGAATGATAACTGTCTTTGCAGAAAACGGCATATCTTACATTTCTGAATGACTTCTTTTTTGTTTTGGGAACCCTACCATGAAGCATTCCTTTATATAATCACCGTCTGTGAACGGATGTCTGTGTTTCACAATCACTTGGGTTATCGTGAAGTTAGCGGCAGTAGTGCTATTTGATGCATTCATCCATTGTGAGAAGCTGTTCTTGCTCTGCTTCGCTTTGTGCAGTAGCTCCTCAATCGCCCTCTTCCTGAAATCTCCAGCTGGACACTTCTCAGCGACTAAAGCATGTCTGTGTGCAAAATGCCTCTCGAGATTCGACTTTTTGTTGTTAGCCACTTTTTCATTGCAAATTAAACATGACGGGAACCCAGCCGACGTGGGTATAAATGCCAACAATTCAATCCATCTCTTCTGAATTCTCGTCTTTCAGCCTCAATTTTCCTCTTTTTTGAAGCCATCTGACCCTTCATATAATTTCAGTTTAATTTGGAACTGAATGCCAGTTTTTATTGCTGCTAATCTTTGTTGGACACACAATGAAACACCTTTGTCTAAACTAGAACACTCATGCGATGCATCAAGCAGAAGTAGAGATTTTGGGGAGGATGCTGAAAACAGAGGAGATTTTGGAACACATTAAGAGCTCTTACCAGGGCTGCAGCTAGGTGAAACACGAGCTGGGGTTAGGCCCCAGTTCCAACTCCCCTGCCGCTCAGCAGCAAGGCCAGGGGACCTGAGAGCCCCTACAAATACCCCCAGCCTACGGCAGCTGAGGGGTAGCACTGGGGTCCCTCCAGCCCTGTGGGGGGGTGCACAGTGTGTGGAGGCATGAGAGAGGGAGGAGCTCCAGCACCAGCTTCTCTTCACTCTGACTTGCCTTTTCTCTCCCCTCACCCCTTCACTTCACCCCAGCCATGCTCCAGCGCCAGCTGCTGCACACACCATGGGGGCCTCAAGTGTTGAGCTGGGCTCAGCCACCCACGGCCAGCACACCGGACCCTGATCCATGGGCTGGGATACTGCACCCAAAATGCCTGGCCCTGACTTAAGGAGGCTGGGCAGCTGCATGTATCAGATTGTTGGATTCCTGTTAAAGCCTTTGTCTATGTGTCCATTGTTGAATACCTATTAAAGCTCTTGTATATGTATCAGATTGTTGCAGGTGTAGTTCTCTATCAGAGGGATGGGGGAGGGTGGGAAGCCACAGCCTCGGCTTCCCAGATCAGAGCGCGGGAAGCCAGGCAGCCACAGTGAGAACGCCCAACCCCAGCTCAAGGAGACAGGGTGTTCTCACTGCTGGCACCAAGCATAGGTGGGGGAGGGCTGCTTTCTGCTCTCTCCATCCCCTGCTCGGCACCCAGGAGCCGTGGTGAGAATGCTGGGTCCCCTTCTGCCGGGGCCAGCCATTCTCGCCGTGGCTGTCCCAGCTGTGTCTGCTCGTCTTCCCCCAGCCCATGCTCGCCACCCAGCAGCCGCAACAAGAACAGCCAGCCCCGCTCAAGGGGATCGGGCATTCTCGCTGCAGCTGCTGCGTGCTGAGCATAGGCTGGGGGAGGGCGGACAGCCGCGGGGGGAACGCCTGGTCCCAGCTCAAGGGGACCTGCAATTCTCACCGTGGCTGCTGCCTGCCCTCCCCATCCCCTGCTGGGAGCCCAGCCTTCGCGGGGAGAACACCCGGTCTCGTTGAACTGGGGCTGGCCATTCTCGCTGCGGCTGTCCAAGCCGTGATTGCTCGCCCTCTCCCAGCGCATGCTAACCACCCAGCAGCCGCGGCAAGAACGGCCCAGCCCCAGATCAAGGGGACAGGGAGTTTTCACCACAGATGCTGGGCGCCAAGCAGGGGATGGGGAGGGGAGAGAGCAGCCACGGGGAGAACACCAGGTCCCTTTCACCTGAGACTGGGCGTTCTCCCTGTGACTCTCCGGCCTCTTCCAGCCTATGCTCGGCGCCCAGCAGCTGCAGAAAGAAAGCCTGATCTCCTTGAGTGGGGCCGGCCGTTCTCACTGTGGCTGCTGGGTGGCGAGCATGGACTGGGGAAGGGCGAGCAGCCACAGCTGGGGCAGCCACGGCGAGAACAGCCGGCCCTGGCTGAAGGGGACCCGGTTTTCACCCAGCAGCTGCTGGCCACTAAGCATGGCTAGGAGAGGGCAACAGGGGGCGAGAACCCCCAGGCCCAGATCAAGGGGACAGTGTTGGTGCGGTGGACCATGGGCAGTGGTGTGGGGGGTGGGAACGTAAGGCAGCAGCTACAGCTGCAGGCGCCATACTTGTCGCTGAGCCCTGGGGAGCCAGGGCAGGAAAGCTCAGACCCCTGGGCTCCAAGCCAGCAGCAGCATCTCTGATGTTCGGCCCCGAGCCCAGCAGGCCGGCAGCCGCCCTGAGAATGCTCAGCTTGGAGCCAAGGGGGCCCTGGCAGTTTTGGCCACAGCTCCCGCCCTGAGTCAGGCTTGGTAGCCGCGTGGCTGTCACTGGCTTCCTGAGCCTGGGTCAGGAGCCCCTCTCCCTGCTCTACTTTCCCTCCCCTTTCCCCCTTCCTTCTCTTTTACTCTTTCCCAGCTCCTTGCTGCTTTCCGTAGCCCCGGTACTCACCTGTGCTGATCCAGGGAGAGGGGAGAGCTACTGCACACCTGGCTCCCTGAAGGAGATTGCCAGGAAGCCAATAGGGGGCCATCCAAGAGCCACATGCAGCTCTCGGAGCCACTATTGCCAACCCCGGTCTTAGGGGAAAGGAAGAAATGGAGAACTGACTGAAGGGACTCGCTCTCATCCCACTCCCTGCAACAATGGGTGTCTCCTCGGAGAGACCCCTTCCTGACTGCACACCATGCCTCTGGCAGGTGAGGTCAAGAGGTGGCCAAACAGGGAAGGTCTGACTTCTCTTTTGCAATTTGCAGATGTGCCATTGAGCTGTGGAAGGGCTTGGGTGAAGAAGCACAGCTCACCAGACAGGTGCTGCGGCAGCTGCTGCACAAACTCCAGCAGAGACACAGAGATGAGGAGAGCCGCAACATGACTCTCGCTGTAAGTGATAATTCAGGTGTCACTTAGTGAACCCGCCAGCACAGGGAGGGTTAGGTATCTGTGTGTGGGGCAGAGCGCACCCCTTCACCGCCTCTTAGCTTCAGGCCAAGTCTACACAACAAAAGTCAGTCGACGTAACTTACTTTGGCATTCAGCTGCTGCAGTAATTTCATCATTTGCATGGCTCTACCCTTCGCTCCATTGGTTAGTCGAGTCTGCCCTCACCTGAAGTGGTATCTCCATTATACTGTCAGCATGGGGCATTGTGGGAAGGCTCCCGAAAGACAGTGGACGGAAGCGATTCTGTGTCTACGTTGACTTAACTACAGGGACCATGACCCCATGCCACTTGTAGAGCTGGAGTTATTAATTCAGCAAAGGGAAGCAGTTATGTTGGGGACAGGGACATTGAAGTGTAGATGGCAAGTCAAAGCACAGGGTCTACATGACTGAGAGAAAGAATGGAGAACAATGTCACCCAGACTCCTCTGATCTTTCCAGAGGCTTTGGAGCTGCTTCTGTTCCAGGAAAGGGGGAACGTTCAGGAGCTTCCAAAAGGTGTCCTTGGCCCTCAGCGACTAATCCTCCTTCTTCATGAGATGAAGAGGAAATGACAGCAGGACAATAGCGAAAGACAACGGGGGAGGAGGGCAGATTTGAGTATGTCACTGAAATCTCTCTCTCATTCCTAACCACCTCCAGGCAATGAACACCATTTACGAGATCCTTTTCCTCTGGGGATACCGAGAAGCCATCCTGGAAATGTATCCCCAGATGCTCCTCCTCACAGTCAGCCACGTGCATTACGTCATGGAACTGCACTTGCCAGAGACACACCAGGCCAAGAGGAAATCCAGCCCTGAGGAGGAGGGATCCAGCTGCCTCGGCCCTCTCAGGTAAGGACTGAAAGGAACAGAAAACACCAGATTTTTTCTGCTAATCACATGTGGGGCTCTTCATGGCCATCCTTCTCCCTGTGATGCAGTGAGACCAGGCTCACTCCGTGTAGGGTCTCTCATGAAGAAAAGCCCTCAAGAGCGAGACACACCTTTTTCCGACTCACACTCTCCCATCTGACTCAGTCCAAGGGCAGCTCTTGTCACAACACAATCAGGCAACAGCCGCGTTTGGACATCCACATGTGCCAATGGCCAGTTAGTGTCAGTGCTCTGATTAGTGCATGAAAATCAATTTGGTCTCTGATCCACAACGCTTCAGCTCAGGCTAGCATCCCCACGGGACATGCAGACAGAGCAACTCCTGCCACACTCCTGGTGCAAGACATACAGGATGTGCGGCCTCACAGACAAACAGGAGGAAGAGGGACAGGTTCAACTGCTTATATGGGCACGGTTCAAGGACTCCATCTCCCTGGGAAAACCAGGGGGCCGGAAGGCACCTCCACTGCTGTCAATTGCCAGAGCTTTCCTCTCCTACTCCAGCTGAGGCTCTGGCCCCACTTGCCCATGTTTCAGACCTCTTACTTGCCATAGGAAATGCTCATCACTTTAACCTTGTGGAGCGATGACACAAAGCATCTTAACGAGCTCCTGTGTCGCTGGCTGCTCAGAAAGTCAATTTAATTGTAGTGCAGACAGGGCCCATTGGGCAGGGAAGAACCACCCTGGGACACTGAATCCACCCTGGGGAGAAGGATGAGATCAACATCTTCTAGAGCAGATCACGTTTCAAGGCTTGTACCCATTCTTCTCACTGTGTGGAGCGGGAGGCTGATGTCCTTTCCTGACACTACTATTTGCTGTTTTTTAGCACTGCGGTGGAGACAGTGAAGACTCTTTTCTCCATGCCGGGATACTGGAAGGAGTTTGCCACCATCCAGTTTCAGCAGGGTTGGGACATGCTATCGTCCCGATGTTACTATTCACAGGGAGTTGGTCTGCTTGCAAGGTAGGAGCCAAACACTTGCTCTTTTGTGGGCTTCTGTTCCTGGGATTTCAGTGCGAAAGACCTCGCTGTTCCAGCCGGCCTTCTTAACCCACTGGCTAGAGAGGAAGGAAGGAACTCTTCCCCTTGCAAACCAGAAGGTGTTTTCTCTGTTGTGTTCCAGAGCCATGACTGAGTTTGATAACCCTCAGCTGCCGGCAGTTTTCGGAGAGGCAATCACCATCCTCAAGAGTCAGAAGGAGGATGTGCTGAGAAACATTGCCATGATCTTCTTCACTGAGGTGAGACTCATTCCTTGGGAGGCATCAGTGGGCTTCTGGAGAGCAGATCAGTCCCCTCCTGGTTGCACGGGCGATGGGGCACTTTGTCAGCGTCTCTGCACATTTACAGCCAGCTAGCTCCTCTCTGCACACGGTCTGCTGTGGGGAATGGCAAAGGGAGGCAGGGAGGGAGGGACGGATAGTGTGAAAGCTGCTGGCTGGATGGACAGACATAGGCTTATGTGACAAGAGGGCCTGTTTCTCCAGCCCCCAAAGCCATGTTTCTGTCCCCCTTTTCTTCTGCCCCAAGGTTCTCTCCATAACACTCACAGACACCTGCACAGTCCCTTTCTCTGGGCCTTCAGTTCTCACTTATGGATTGCTCCAACTTCGGGCAATGAACCAAGTGAAACAGTAGCAAATGGTTCCTTACACACTAGAGATCTCCTAGCCGAGCAACTGGCCATTCGAGAAAGAGGAGTGTGCAGGGAACAGACCCCAAAGGGAGACCTTGGCTACTCAATCTGATGGGAATTTGGCTCTTTCCAGCTGCTCCAGAGTCCTTCCATTGCCACCGCTCCGAAAAAATCACACCTCCAGGCCCTGCTCATGGAATGGACCGAAGACCCAAATCCAATTGTACGTCAGCTCAGTCTGAGAGGCCTTGGCAGTCCTGTGATCCACCCAGAAAAGGTGAGAGGCGTGGGTTAGCCAGTGAGCCAAGGAAGACAAGGTCTCTAGAATAGGGGGATTGGGTAATCAAGTAGAAAGGTTACAGTGAGAAGCAAGCACAGCCGATCGCTTTTAACAGGTGCACATCTGGAGGACTCCATTTTATAGAAGTTGGACTGTTTTTGATCAGGGCAGATGAACGCATCTCATGTAGGCGACCCTGCGGAAAAGTGGGTTTGCGGGTGGAGACAACGTACGACAAGGATTGGGAAGCTGTTCCATGCAGAGGGGCCGGCACAGGAAAAGTCAGAGATGGAAGTGGGAGTGGAACAAAGGATGTCCAGACCAGTGTTCACGGTTGAGTGGAGGTAGAGGGGACACGTGTCAGGAGTGACAGTCAGAGGTGTAGGTTGGGCAGAGTGTTGTGGGGCCTGAACGAAGGAGAAGGAGACTGAACTTGTGGCACAGGCCAGTGAGGAGTCAGCTGAGGCAGGGAGACAAAGCCCAGCTAGGCAAGAGCAGAAGCAGCAGAGTTAGAGTCTCTCAAAGCTCGCTTAGTGGGATTTTGAGACGCTCCAAGCAGGGCTCAGTGAAATGTCTGCTCAAGGACCGGGGGATGCAAAGCACATGCAAGAGTGAAAGGAGAATCATTTTCTCCTCCATTGTGGGGCTCAGCTATCCGTGCTTTGTGACAGGAAAGAGTGGGTTGGATCAGCACATCTCCCATGGTGTCCTCCAGGATAGTAAACCTCTTTCCTTCATGCAGGTGCAGTTGTTGCGAGCCCAGCTGACAGAACTCATGGACATTTTCCATGAAAATGTGGGGAGCAGGGTCGTGGCGGCCATGAATAAAGCTGTGGATGTCATCTACCTCCTCAATGGGGAGGGGATCGGCTCCCTCTCCAACAACATGGCGGTCATACTTCGCCCCTTCTTTGATGACGTAAGGCTTCAAACCCCAGGTTACCCATATTCACCCTCTCCTCCTCTCTCGGGTGCCTTGTATCTCACTACTGATCCCTTGGCCTCCCCACCCCTCAGGCTTCCCAGGGACTTGGAAGGAGTTCCCCTGTCAGGGCTGGGGATATCCTGCTCAGCCCCTTCCCTGCTCCAGCCCTTCTCACCAGCCTCAGCTAGGTGCTCCCAGCCCTGCTGCAGCCTGCTCTGAAGGACAGGGTGCCCGGCACTGGGCACAGAATGACCATTTGTGCTGACACCATAGGCCCTGTCCTAAACAAGATGTCTGTGGTGTTGTCCTGGTTGTCTCAGGCCCTCCACAGTCCCGGTCAGGTCACACACGGGGAACTGAAGCAATGTGCGGATGATGACTTATCGGTCATGTTATGCTGTGACACTGCCTGGCTCTTGTCTGGGCTTCACCACCCCTATGTCGCTTTGCCAGGAGAGAGACAGTGTCCGCACAGCTGCCATTTCGCTGCTCGGAAGCGTTTTGAGTGGGGTGAAGGACCCAGAAAAACCCACGGTGCAGCGGGAGGTCATCAACTGCCTGGTCCCCCTGCTGCTCCACCTAGAAGACAGGGACGACAGAGTGATCTTGGTAAGTGTCATGCTGGGTATTTCCTGACGAGCAAAGAATCTGAGTCCCCTGTGCCCCCACTACATAAATTTCAAGTGCGCCTGATCCCAGCCTTGTCCCATCTTTTCCACTTTGATTTACTCCATGCTGGAGCCTAGGGCCGCTTACATTCTCAGCACAAACAAGACAATTTGTTAGAAATACCTCCTTTGGGGAAAGATTCCTCATCATCTCTTCCCAAAATGGGCTCCACCCTTTGAGCTGCTTCATCCAAAGCTTTACAGCAACAGGCTACAAAACCAAAGGCTGCATGGATCTGCAAGTGCCCCTTCAGTTCAAGGAGCTCAGATCTGCCCACGGGAACTGCAGCCCTTTCCAGGCTGCTCTGGAGAGTAGACAGCCTTCTGGAAAGTGGCTGCATCTGCCCTGTCTTCTCCCCTGGAGCCCCTCAAACACTGTCTCAAGTTCTTACCTTCCCAGCCTTTACGCAGACCTTGCCTTCTTTGCTTGGGGAAAGTGGGAAATGGAGGGAGGCAAGATGTGAGGGCCCCTTTCTTTATGCTCTTTGGGATCCAAAAACTGTCGCACTCACGCCCTTAGGCAGTCTCTTTGCACACAAGGACTGAGCTGTGTGGAGACACCTGCTGGCTCTCAACAGCAAATCTCAGCTCCAGCTCCTGAGCACAGTCCTTAGCTGTAGAGAACAAATTGCAGGGACCCTTGTTCACAGGAAAAGAAGGTGAGGAGGGACAGGGGAAAGTGAGATGACCCCAAGACTATCCATCTCTCAGTGAGAACCCTCCCGCTCTTCCCTTCTTTTGCAGAGATGTAAACTGACGCTCTTCCGCTGCGCAGTGTTTCTCGGGTGGGCTCGTTTGAAGACCCTGTTCCGCAGCATGGTTTGGGATGGCTCCTCCCAGTCCCTGAAGAATATCTTCAATTGCTTGGTAAGTCAATCCTTTCTGCCTTCACAATAGGGATGGTGATTGCAGGGAGATCTTTCTAATCCCCTAAGGTGCATCTACACTCACAAATTAAGTCGATTTAAGATTGCTTAAGTCAACTTAATTTAATCTGCGTCCACACTATATTTTCCTTAAGCAGCAGCTTAAGTCGACTTAAGGAAAATTAAAGTCAACTTTATTAAACCTCGTTTTAAGTCAATTTAGCCAGTGTGGATGCAGTGTAGCCCTAAGTTGAGGTTAAGTCGACTTAAAGGGCTTCAGGGCTCCCCCACTGCCCTCCCTGCCAGGCTGGCTGGCACAGGCAGAGACTGGCGTACCCCCCCACAGGGCAGGACACAGCCCTGCCCAACCTGCTCCTATGCCCTGCCAGTGTCCCTGTCCGCCTCTGCCCCAATGGGGCAAATGCTGAGCCCCTGGCACCTGGCAAGGGGTGCCCCCCTGCCACTGTGGACCTCTCCCAGGTCCACCTAGCCCCTACAAGTGTACTTAGGCATCCAGTGTGGACGCTCTAAGTCGATTTGGCAGGATCCCCTTTAAGTCAACGTAATTTTTGAATGGGGACATGCTAAGAGGACTTAAATTAACAAGTGTAGACATAGCCCAAGATTGAGCACAAAGATGATTTTCTCCATCCTTCTCTTCACTCGGAAAAGTCACAGTCACTCCCATCAGGAAGTTCTCAGCTTTTAGACCCTGAAGGTTTGCCTTTGTCATGGGACCGAATACAAGTAGGCATGTCCCATTGGGGACAGGTCGGCTCACGGGATCCTAGTCCAGGCTCTTGGCATCTTCATCTCTACCTCTAACATTCACATCACACCTCTGACAGTTTTCTCCACGACTGTGAGTCCTAGACACTTTTATCTTTTCCAGTGAAAGCTGACATTGCGGAGAACACGACAGTAACTGCAGAGATGTGCTGCTATGGCCTATGGGCTGCTGCCATGTCCTGCTGGATGCTTTCCCTTCCCTGAATCCTTAGGTGCGGGACGAGCCTGCCATTTTATTGTGCCTTTCTTCCTTCTCTTTTCCTAGATGCAGAACAATTACAACAACATCCCCAAATTCCTCTTCCAGGCCTTAGAGTACCTAGAAAGCTCTCAGCAAACAATAAGACATGCCGCAGCAATGTTCACTGGTAAGCAGAGCAATGTCACTTGCTGTCTTTTCAAAGGTTTCCTTCAAAGCCCCTTCCCAGCCTGCTGCTCTATTCCCTCTTGCAGCAGCACACTCCAAAAACAGGGTGGGAGGGCTCAGAAGAAACACGTATTCCCAGAGGAAGGGAGCAACTTAGCTGTCTCGACCCTACCAATTACCTGTAGTCACAACTCTTTGGCTGCACCTCTGGCAAACTTTATAGGGCCAGATGAATTAACATCCTCTGAAAATCGGCCCCTCAGGAACTTCTGGCTCTCTGATGCTTTAGCTAATGTGCTTTTGGGAAGATGTTGAACACATCTATTGAATTTCCCAAGGGCTGTCCTGGGGGAGTGGCCTAATCTTTACCACTTGTCAGCAAAGAATTGGAAAAGTAATGAGGTTCCTTCTATATCTAGGAAAGACTATCCGTCATTACTGCAACTTGCTGTCGGAAACATTGACGGAGGATGACGTCTCCTGTCTGCATAGAGGTAAGGAATGCTTTCTGTGTCTTTCGGGACCTGTGGGTAGTACAGGGAGGCAGCTCAGGGCCTGAATACAAGGCTGAATATGTCTCGCTCCGTCTAAGGACAGCCTTGAAGGGAGAGGGATGGTCTTGTTGGGAGAGTAAAAGAAGGAGAGTCAGGAGATTGGGCAACCATGAGCAAGTCTGTTGGGTTCTCTGGGCTTTATTTTCCCATCTGTAAAATGGGGAGAAGAGAACAAAGACTAAGGCCCAGTTTCAGTTGAAGTTGGAGCCTAAATGTCAATGCTTCTGTTCTTCTCGATTTGCTGTTGCAGCCAAAGAAGAATTGCCCCCCACTGTCAGTGTCTTAATATGTCTATACGTGGCTGTGGCGGGGGAAGAGGAGGTAGGCACAGAATGGGTTCTCCTCTCGGCCCAAGGGTATTCTGGGAGTAGCACACTTCTTCTTGTGCTCCCAGAAACTTGGGGAGATAAGAGCAGGTGGCAAAAAGTCATTCTGAAGAGGACGTTTCTAAGGCACCAGTGACAACAGCACCAAGGGGGATTCAACCTGTTTCCTCTTTCTTTCAGCTTTCAATGAAAGGTCTTCAAAAACTGACAGCACCACGCTGTACATCCTGGACAGACACTACCAATGGTTAGAGAAACTGGAAAATCTCGTGTCTGCTTCTGCATTCAAGTAGGGAACCGGGACTGAACATGCTATGGTACGTACAAGAGACATTTATCAACTCTTTGCAACAAGGGCTGAGCGGTGACGTAGCCTTTTGCAGAGGACACAAAATTACTTAGAAAAACAGAATCCTGTGGTAGATCCTCAAAGTATCTGACGAAGTGGGATTTTCTCCCGCAAAAGCTTATGTGATAAATAATTCTGTTAGTCTTTAAAAGTGCCCCAGGACTCTGTTCCTTTTTCTGCAATAGACTAACCCGGCTACCCCTTTGGAACAAAATTAGTTAGTGAAGACTGAAGAAGACTTTGAAGATTTTGGGAGTGGACAGCACAGTGGTAGATGGAAGCCAGTGTTGATGAATGCTGGCTCATACACATGGAAAGGATGTCTCTGAACTATTCCTAGGTCTCACTGCGGTCAGAAATGGAAGCAAGGCCTAGTGGTTGGAGAGGTGGCAGGGGTCCCTAGGGAAGCCAAGGCTTGGAGCTGCAGTCAGGAGTGAGGAGCAGGGTTAAAACAGGGCAAGAGGAGGACTGGGAGCCGGGCTGCAGGCAGAGCAGGTCTGGAGCAGGCTGAGTCCTGGCCAGTGTCAGGGAGGGGACAGTCCCAGCCGTGAAGCACCCCAGCAGACTGTTCTGCTCTTTCTCTCTCTTGCAGACTTCTAGCGGCTAACAGGAGCCACCCGAGACCAACTCTAGTCCCATCTCGTCTGAGAAGGCCGAGCAGCTGCTCCATGGGGAGGAGGAGGAGGAGACACAACCAGCAGAACAGTAGAGGCAGAACTGACTCACCAGAGCTGTGCCCCCTGCTGGCCGTCTCCAGAGTAGCCACCTTCAGCACACGCACCTCTCCTGGTGATGCCTCTCCACTCTCATCTCTGCCGCCTGCCGACCCACCTCCACCCAAGTGCCACAGCCTGCTTTGTATGACTCTTCCCTGTGGCCATGCCACCATCAAAGGTCAGGGAAGACTAAGCCTTCCCTAATGGAACCGCGGCACCCCTGAATGCATCTGTGGCCACAGCTCTTCCTGTCCCACATGGATGGGTGGCGGGTAAGGGAAGAGCTGGAGAGACAGCCCAGCTGGGACTCCTGCAGGGATCAGCAGCTCAGCTAGAGTTTCCAGGCCAGGGGAGGGGCTGTTTCTTACTGGCAGGAGCCGAGAAGGAAAAGATCTCGTTGACTCTGGATGGGTTGGGTGGGGAGGGATCTACTCTGGCCGGAGTGCGGGGGTGGGGGTGGAGGGATCTGCTCTGGCCAGAGAGCGGGGACAGAAAAGGGATCTACTCTGGCCAGGCCTTGGGGTGGGTGGAAATAATCTTCTCTGGTCAGGGCTCGGGGGCAGGGTGGGATGATACACTCCGGCCAGAGCATTGGGTCACGGGGGTGGGGGAGGAGAGGGGGTGATATACTCTGGCTGGCGCTTGGAAAAGGAGGGAGCAATCTAGTATGGCCAGGGATGGGAGTGGGAGAGTTGGGCAGTCTCCTCCGGCCAGGGGCTTGGGTAGGGGCAGGGTGAGCTAATCCACTCTGGCTGGGATTTGGGGGTGGGGTGGCCTGATCTGCTCCAGCCAGAGCTCGGGGCGGGGGGTGGGGATGCGGTTCAGGATTGTGCCAGAGAACGAAGGGGTAGCAGCCTGGAGTCAAAGTGGCAGGGATGGGGGCAGGTGCTCAGGTGGAAGTGGTGGAGCCAGGTAGAAGGGCCCCAAAGAGGGAAAGCACTCATTGCCCACTGCACATCAGGGTTGATTTCAGCCACATAGAACTGCCCCAAAGATACATTTTTATCAATCATGGAATCTTACATAACATCCCACCCCATCCCAGCAATCATGGAATGTTTCATGGCACAATGACCCATCCAGAAGTGTGTCCTATGACCCCTCTGGGAACACTTTCCACTGCTGACTCCCAATCAGAGTGAGCTTCATCCCCATAGCACCGAATAGAGAGGGGATTTGGCCAAATGGGGCAAATGCCATGGTGATTTGACCCACCCGCAAGAGAGTCATGTGACCCCTCTAAGTCATCTCCTCATCTCCCACGTCAAGAGTTTCACTCCCTCCATAGGCCAGCGAAAAAGGAAAACATGTACCACTCAGAACACAGAAAGCCCAAAAGTCTTGGCCAGAGGCCCCGCATCTCTGGAGCTCTTTGCTTGACTGTCCTGCAGCAGCCTCCTGCAAATGCCAACGCAATGCCATGTGGAAGAAGCGATCTCCGCAGCACCCTCCTGGAAATGCCAACACAATGCCGTGTGGAAGAAGTGACCTCCGCAGCACCGTCCTGGAAATGCCAATGCATTGTCGTGTGGAAGAAGCCATCTCCTTCCAAGAATGCAGATTTCGAAATCGTGGCCTAGACTTTTAGGCTATAGCTGTTCTGACTGGTACATGCTTTCCTTCTGGGGTCGCCTACAGTGGGGGCAGGGTGAAACCCTCGCCAATCAATAAGGACAGTGGGGTGATTTCTTAGAGGGGTCACACCACGCTCTTGGAGGCGGGTCACAGCACCATGGCACTTCCCTGATTTGGTCAAATCCCCTCCCAGGGAGGTCCTAAAGGGATGAAGTCCACTCTGATCGATAGACGGCAGTAGGAGGATTTCCCAGGGTATGTACATACGGGAGACTTGTCCCGCAATAAAATTATTGCGGGACAACCCAACGTTATAACAGACCACCCCTTATAGCGAAAAGGAGCGTTCAAACGCTCCTTTGAATATTTGCAATAAGCAGCAGTGTATGGTCGGCACCTAGCCCCCCCCAGACTGCGGCTGCCAGCTGCTGGCAGCGGTGCTGTTGCCAGGGCTCAGCTGCTGTCAGCTGAACCCCGGGGCCATGAGCCTCAGCCGTAGCAGTTGAGGCCACCCGGCAGCATGGGGGCTTGCTCCTCTGGGGCTGAGCTGACCCTCGACTTCATCTGCCAGGGCTCAGCTGAGCCCCGGCAGCAGGGGGGGCTTGACCCCTGGCGGATCAAGCCCCGCTCCGCCGAGGCTCAGTTGAGCCCCGTTGCATCAAGCCGAGGCTCAGCTGAGCCCCAGCCACTGAAGCCCTGGCGGCTCAATGCCGCTCCCACCGGGGTTCAGCTGAGCCTCGGCTTGGCTATGTCTACACTTGTAATTTTAACTCGACTTTAACTAAGTTGACTTAGTTAAGTCTACTTAGTTAAGTCGACATAGTGCGCCTACACTGAGAATTAAAGTCGACTTGAAGGGGAACTTAGAAAGTCGACCTACAGTGTCCACACTGGACGCCTCGGTCAACTTCTAGGGGTTAGGGGGACCTTGGGCAGGTCCACTGTGATGGGGGGCACCCCTTGTGTAGATTGGAGCAAAGGGGGACAGGGACCCTGGCAGGGCATGTGGGCAGGGTGTGACGCTTTCTGGATTTAGGGAAGCATTTATGATATTAGTTTCTATTCATATCTCATATATTCTATACTCCATAGGAACTATGTCTTGTTTGGTATCAATAGAAAGGTAGTAATTTGCTGGGAATGATTATATAGTTTATGTCTAGGAATTGTATTTGGATTAGAAGTTAGGAAAGACGGTTGCTTACCTGTAACTGTCGTTCTTCGAGATGTGTGCT
>ML687505.1:394-15833 GCA_007922175.1 Pelusios castaneus
CAGTGCAGATCAAAGGTGAAGGAGCTCAGAATTACCTATCACCGAGCGAAGGAGGGAAACCGCCGTTCTGGATCAGCGCCTGCAACATGCAGGTACTATAAGGAAATAGAAGCCATCCTCAGCGGGGACCCCACAACCACTGCCAAAAGTCCCGTGGACACTTCAGCCCCTCCTCGTCCGGTGATTGCCAGAGCCGAGCAGGATGAGGACGTTGTTGAGGAGGAGGAGGAGGAGGAGATGGAGGATGACACGGAGGAAAGCGCAACCGCGTGTAGCCAGGAGCTCTTCAGCAGCCCCGCTGAGACGTCCACCCAAGGCTTGAACTGCAGCTTGTTCTCTGAGGCGGCAGAGGGGGGTTCAGGTAAGTTTCTCCTTCATTCAGCTCTGCTCCTGCTAAAATATCATTGTCTGGGGTGGGGGTGCTTGCGGGTCCCCGCTGTGCACGCTATTTACTCTGCATTCATTAGCAGGGCATCAATACAAGCAGTGATTGTAAAATAATCATCTGCATTTAGGTCAGAAAAGGTTTCCTCGATGTACCTCCAGAGCCTAATACTCAGGTTAGATGGGAGAGCGTTTGTGTCTGCGCTCCCAAAGACGGACACTCTGCCTCTCCAGCTGCAAAGCACAGCCCTGGGAACCATGGCAGCACACAGTGCAGCAGCATACGGTCCCGGCCTGCTACCGGCGGCATGTAGGAGATGTATTCTAGATGGAAGGGGCACTCTGAGGAGAGGGATATTGGGTTCCATCTGTGTGCCCTCTTCCGATTCTTAGCCCCCGGTAAGCCGTCTATTAGAATGTACCTTGTCTGCTTCAGCGCAGCGTAGTGTGTTGACCGCCCTGTACCTTCCAGTGGAATGTGCTACTGGAAGGTTACATTGGCTATCTATGCTATGTGTTAACAATGTCTATATTGTTATTTTTGTATTAGAATTGAGCTTCACAAGGCCGGTGTCTACCCCAGCTGACCGAATGAGAAACATTAGGCGGCGTTCTCGAAGAAACAGGGAGGATATGTTTAATGACCTGCTGAAAGCAACACAAGAATCCGCAAGGGAGAATAGAGCCTGGAGAGAGGAATCCCAGCAGAGGAGGCAGAAACACAGGGACGAACTGATAAGCGTCATGAAGGAGCAAACAGAACTGCTAAAGAACATGATAGCTTTGCAGTCCCAGGCGATAAATGTCCGGGCTCCACTCCAGACAGTTCAGCCGTGTATGCCTCCCACACACCGCAGTCCCTCAAAGCATTTCTTTGAAGGCCACCCTCCACCCCGGTACAGGACAACATCCAGCCCCCCCCCCCCCCCAAGCTACTTTTACGAGACCCGGAGCTACACCAACCTGTAACCCCACCCCCATCTTTCAGGTTTCAATAAAAACAGTAACAAATACTTTGAAGAATGCATTTATTTATACACATTACTGAAATGATCCTAAGGTGCACCTCATGCGTCATGGGACTTAACTAGGGAAGGGCATCATTGAAATGCTCCCTGAGTGCCTCCCTTATGCGAGCAGCTTCTCCTTGTGCCACCCTAATACTCCTAGTGGCTGGCTGCTCGAATGCTTCCTCGAGGCGCTGTGCCTCCGTAGCCCACGTAGGGGAAAACTTTTCTCCCCTACTTTCACAAATGTTATGGAGGACACAACATGACGCAATCACGGCAGGGATCTGGTCCTCCGCCAAGTCCAGCCTCCCATACAAACAGCGCCAGCGCCCTTTTAAACGGCCGAAGGCACACTCCACAGTCATTCTGCAGCGGCTCAATCGGTAATTGAACCGCTCCTTGCTGCGATCAAGGTTCCCAGTGTAGGGTTTCATGAGCCATGGCATCAGTGGGTATGCTGGGTCTCCGAGGATGACTATGGGCATCTCCACCTCCCCCACTGTTATTTTTTGATCAGGGAAAAAGGTGCCCCCTTGCAGCTTCCGGTACAGACCAGTGTTCCTGAAAATGCGGGCATCATGCACCTTTCCCGACCACCCAGCATTGATGTCCGTAAAACGCCCCTTGTGATCCACGAGTGCTTGCAGCACCATGGAGAAGTAGCCCTTCCTGTTTATGTACTCCGTCGCGAGATGGTCTGGAGCCAAAATAGGGATGTGTGTGCCGTCTATGGCTCCCCCGCAGTTAGGGAATCCCATGGCAGCAAAGCCGTCCACAATCTCTCGAACATTGCCCAATGTCACTGTCCTCCGTAGCAGGATGCGATTGATGGCTTGGCACACTTGTGAGAGGGCTAATCCGACGGTGGTCCTCCCGACTCCAAACTGGTTTGCAACGGACCGATAGCAGTCGGGAGTCGCCATCTTCCATACAGCAATCGCAACACGCTTCTCCACAGTTAGGGCTGACCTCATGTTGGTGTCTTTCCGTCGCAGGGCAGGGGCCAACTCTGAACACAGTTCCAGAAAGGTTGCTTTCCGCATTCGAAAGTTCTGTACCCACTGCTCGTCATCCCACAGCTGCATAACAATGCGATCCCACCACTCGGTGCTCGTCTCTCGCGACCAGAAACGGCGTTGCACCGTGTGCAGATGATCGGTGAAGGAGCTGAGCAACGCGGTGCTGTTGCTCTGCATGGCATCGATCAGCCCCTGCTCCTCGGTGTCCTCATCTGACTCGGAGCTCATTGCGTACTGAGCAACAAGCCGAGATGTATTCAGAATGTTGAAGGCGACAATGGAGATCATAGCAGGATCCATGCTGTCGCTGTAGCGATTGATTGCAAGTGGTGCGTTGCGTCACTGCAATGTTGAAAATAGGCGCGAGTTGCTATTGGCAACGAGGAAGACGCTAGGGGAACACAAAGCACCATGGGAAACTGACACTTTACCCATGGCGCTTTGCGTTCCTTTCCTTCATCCCATGATTCATAGCGCCAACTTAGGGGAAAATGGAACGATGGGATAGGTGCCCAGAAGTCATTGCGCTCAACCGCGATAATGCGTGTAATTTTGTTGCGTTGCAGGGAGCAACGTGTGTACGCGTTGTCCCGCAATAAAGGTCACGTGAGTTTTGTAGCGCGATTGCCTTGTTGCGCTTTAATCTGATCGTGTGTACATAGCCTCAGGATGCTACCTCCTACTACTGTGTTTTGGAGCTGGCCATATCTGCCTAAACGGCAGGAAATTCAGGCTCTGTCTACATGAAAATTGCACCAGACTTATGACATCAGTGAAAGACCCCCACATCAACAGACTATGTTGGAACAAAGCAGGATTTTAGACAAGTGTAGTTTTGCTTAGAAATGATGCTGTTTCTCAGCTTTAAGTCCCTTTTATGTAGACATGGCCTAATTCTAGGACCCCCCTTACATAGTTAGCCTCTTTATTTGGGATTATGCTGTTGGAAACAAGGAGAGGTTGCTCACTGCATCCAGTGTCATCTCTGACAGCCAGCCTTGAGTATTTTGCATATCAATGCTGCTACACAGGCCGTACTCGAAGACCCTGCTGGATCAGGTGAACAAGAGTCTGGTTTGGCATTATGTTTGGGTACCGCAGACATAACAGTTGTCTCTGCTCAGAGGGAGACACGGTACTGTGATGCCCCCAGTTCCAACTGCCATCTTGAGAGGGTTCCAAGAAAAAGAGACTAGCGTGCCCCCCCCCCCACTCCTCCCAGCATCAAAATGGACTGTTAAGTCTCATGGCGAATTGCTCTTTTTAACATCCTAAGGCTCAGAGGGGCTGGTGAATCCCCAATGAGTGCAAGGCTGGACAATTGGGGTGGCCCCCAATGGCTCACAAAAGGGACCAAGGATCGAATAAGGTATTTATATGCTCCCACGACCCCAGTACAGTATTGAGTGCTTCACAAATGTTCGTGAACTTCCAACACCTGTGAAATGGAATGAATTATCTCCTTTAGAGATGCGGAAACTGAGGAACAGACTAAATAAGGAAAAATTAGCAGCCACCTCCATGTAGTCTAGTGTAAGTGACTTGGCACCATAGCATAGAGACCCTTTGGCAGGAGTTGGTACAGAACCTAGCTCTCTGGAATCTTTGTCCATTGCCTTCAATATCCTTTTCCTTCCTGCAGGTCCCTTTTTCCTTGAGTTCCTGGGCTTGCCTCTAGGCACTGGAGCCTCTGGGGTCCCAACACCACTCAGGCTTGGTCCAGCTGTCATGACAACAGGAGTCCAGATAGCCAAATTTGATTGAGTGGCACTGCAAGTTGTAACTCCGTGAGCCAAGTCGCTACTCCGCTCACACTAATTTGATCTAGACAGGGGGTGGGGCCAATCCTGAGCAAAGTTGCAACCCTGGAAGTGGCAAAGTCCAGCGCCACACCCGGCCAGTCCTCCAGCACAACTTTGGAGCACACCCAACCAAAACAACCTAGAGTCTCCATCCCCATACTATTTACTGGGTTGCCACAGGCCATAAATATTTACAAACATACTGCTGACATCAGGGAGAAGAGATGAAAGCAGACATGCTTGACACATCACAGGCTCCCCAACACGGGGGGGGGGGGGGGGGGGGGGGGGGGGGGGGGGACAGGAACACTCACTGATGTGAATGAAGCAGTACACAGACCTCAGAGCTATTATTTCAGGCTATAAGGGGTGTTCTCATTCAGCTGCGACTCTCACCTCTGTGAATGGGCCACGTCACACTTCTGTGCCTCCTATGCTTTCAGGATTATCCTGGGCTGGGAATCTGACTATAGCGAACAAATGCTGATAATTTAATAAATATTTCAGCTGAACAGCATCTCTGGAACAGTTAAGACTGAGGGAATTTTTCTGTTTAAAGGACAATTTTTCTAAGAGTTCTAAAATCTGCATGGATACTTAGGCTAGTCTTGAAATTTGCTGTGCTTTAGGGGGTCGCAGGGTAGACTTAGTGATCCAAATTTGAAATCATCTGAGCAAAGAGGTGCCTGAATACAGCATCCCCCCATTCTATAAACAGCTTTTCCTGAAGTTCAGATTCCACCAACTTATTGTGCACACTTAGCTTCTAAAATGCTAATGATTTAATAGGATGGGATGAGAAGGGAAGTGTGAACTGAAAAAGAGAGACACCCCCCTCTTCTCTCATACACTTAAAAGTTAATGTAACCACCACGTAATGACACTGTCGAGTTTTTGGGATGTGTACAGACCATGCCTCAGATTTCTCTCACAGATCCCTTTAGCACACTCCAAAAACACAAACATTATCCCCCAGCCCACTACAAACGGGGCTTGATCTTAAATTAAAAATTAGGCTGACATAGCTACAGTAGGCATTGATGGGACAAACCACACCCCTGACAGACATAACTATGCCGACCCAGCCTCGGGTATAAAATGGTTTCATCGACCCAGTTTAACTTCGTTCCACCACTGATGGACTAACCCCTTCTAGCACTATAGGCTACATCTACAAAAAAGGTTGACATTCTCCATTCCACTCCATCACAGCTATCAATGCCCTACTCACCTCCAGTCAGGAGCACAGGTCCCTTGGGCACATCTACTCCAAACTCAAACTACCGGCACTCTTGGAGCCATATCAAGGAAAACTAACAGAAAGGATTCATTCACCCTTCCATAACCCCAGCAAGGGCCTCAAACTTATTTGTAGCGAACACAGCTCTCTCCGGTCTCATGTGAGCTACTTAGCACTGAACAAGAATACACTCCAAACCTGATATTTCCTGAGCTCTTATTAATGAACTGATCAAAAGCCTCTGTTCTGCCAAGCTCTTCACAAAGTTGAGCTTCTAATAATCTGGTGAAGAAGATGAATGGACCAGGTACGACTACCTTTAATATTTTGTTATGCCACCTGGGTTGTGCAATGCCCTGGGTAATCTTACAGCATTTCATTAATTACATATTTAGACTGGACTAATCTGTCATCATTTAGCTGGATGACATTCTTGTTTTCTCTGAAAGTCTGGACTCTCATCACGTTCACACTGCCAAATACATATCCACGTGAAACTTAAGAAATCCAAGTTTGATAAGGACAGAGTGGAATCCTTGGGCTATTTTATCTCACCTGAGTGACTCACCATGGAGCTGCATAAGATGACTGCACTGTCAAACTGGGGCTCACCCAACAATGTACATGGGGTGCAGCAATTCCTGGGATCCGCCAGTTTCTACAGGCAATTTATTAAAGCATTCTCTAGCCTGGCTGCATCCATAATGCTGCTGCTGCAAAATGGGGACCATTTCACCTGGTCCACCGTAGCTCAGTCAGCCTTTGAGCAACTGAATAGCATGTTCACCTCGACACACATTCTGATTCACCCACAACCCACTAAACCAACAGAAGCCTTAACGCAGGCCCCACAACCAATTCCACCTGAGCTTTTTATTCTCAGAAGCTAACCCAAGGAGAAAAAATAATATTTGGGACAAGAAGCTACTGGCTTATCAAGACGGCTTTCAAAGAGTGGCTCTACCGACTAAAGGGAGCCCAAGGCCCAGTCCAAGCCCTGATGGATCACAAGCATCTGGAATACTTACGAACTGCTAAACACATTAACCAACACCAGACTTGCTCCCTTTGACCTTGTGGTAACCTATCGCCCGGGGACAAAAAACAGGAAGGCAGTTGCTCTATGCCTCAAAGGCAAATCTCTCCGATCTCGTGAAGAGCCTTCTGCCACCATGCTCAGGGTGTCCAACTTTGTCAATGGGATGATCGACAGCAGTCCTCCATCCGTTCCCTGATAACCCATTTGCAACCCACCTACACCAGACCTGAACGATTCAGTCTTCTCAGCTAACTTCAAGTTCCAACAACAGGGCCTTCTCTGCCACACGGGTTATATTTATGTTCTAGAGGGGTAACCTAGACTTCAGGTAGGGCCCCTATGCTATGGTTTACCACTTGTGAGCCATTTTGGCCAATTCTAGACTAGGAATCTGACCTCAAATTACTTTTAGCATCCAGGTTAATTATTATATAACATTATATATAGTTTATATTATAGATATAGATTGATTATATAAAGGTCCTACAATCTCTGTGCCTGTACCAAGACTGCACCATCAGAACCTCTACGTCTCCTCCAGCCTCTGCCCACACTTCCACAGCCTGGCTACTATACCAATGAACTGTCATGCTCCTAGCGGCACTCAGTAATCCTGGTTGCCACTGACCTACCAAAGATGCCATACTTCATTCCGTGCTATTACTGTTCCTACCACATGGGAAATGGCTCAGCTCTTCCTGGAAGATATCTTCCACAACCACAGGTTACCAAGATATATTATATAGGATGGGGAACCCCAGTTCATTTCCCAGTTCTAGAAGCACTCTTTGGCATCGAGGCCTTCGCCCTTGCCCATCACCCACAGCCTAATGGGTAAAATCTTGGCACAGCATCGTAGTATCTGTGTTACCAGGACAACTGATTCCCACTGCCATGCTACACCAAATTTGTATACAGCAATGAAATCAGCACCTCAACCCAACATAGCCCATTCTTTGCAAACTATGGCTTCCAACCCTGCTTCCACTGACTTACCAGTGAGTTCCCTAGTATCAGCCTCCAACCTATGGACCAGGAGCTCAAAACCACTTTCAATCTGCCAAAGAAGCCTATAAATACCGGGCAGGCCAAGACTGTTAGGCTGCCTCAGTCTGGCAATCAGGGATAAGGTGTGGTTCTCTGCTCCAAGCCTTAAATCAAGCCAGTAATTTGCCAACCTAGACCACCTGGTCTCTTTTAATACTAAGGGGTGGGTAAACCCAAAGACCTTCAGGTTACAGCTGCCAAAGTCCTTGAAAATACACCCATCTTTCACATTTCACTTTTTAAAGCTCTAAACTGGGAACCTATACCCAAGCTGAGCAACACAGCACACACAATACTACGGACAGCAGTACTTGGTCCACCAAATTCTCAACTCTTGGTGAATTAGGGGAAATCTCCCCTAACTGGTGGACTGAGAAGATTACAGTCCAAACAAGCAACCTTGGGAATGGGGAGAAAATATCCATCCTTAGACATATTGAGCAAGTTCCACTGGCAGTACTCTAAGAAACTGAGCCACAAAGTCCATAGGAGATGCCCTTTAGTGGGGGGAGTACTGTCAGAAATCAAGTCCTGCAATAAAGCCAGTCTCTGGGCAATCTAATGAGCGCAAATGACCTTTAGTAAACTCCCTAATTGTCTACACCTCCTGACTGGGTGGAAGACTCAGCAAATCAGCTCTTCTGCTCAGAAGCAGTTTGGTGGCTGCTCAAAGCATTCACCCAAGGGTAATTCCTGTGTCTGCTTGTTTCCTGCCTCGCTCCCACCTTGTTCCAGCCCCCAACACAGCCCTGCGCCCAGCCTTGCCTCAATACAGGTTACTCAGCTCTGATTCCAGCTGTGATCCTGGGCTCCAGTTTCTGGCTACCACTCCTACTCCAATCAGTAGGCCCAGCCACCCATGTCCCAGTCTCTGACACTGGCCTGCTGGATGACTTTGGTCAAGTCACTACATCTCTCTGTGTCTCAGTCTACATATCTCTACAATGAAAATAATGATGTTTCTCTCCCTGAGGCTTCTGATAAAAAACACTAAGTAAGAGCTAGATATTACAATCACCTGGCCACAGAAACATCTGAACTGCACTCCAACATAACTGCAACTGCCTCCATGTCCACTACCTCCTACCAACCATTTGTTCAAAGAGCTAGGAAATTAAATGGCAAAAGAATTTGTTAATGCATCATTGCAGAGTGAAGGTTGCCCAGCGACAGATTATGCCCTTTCACAATGTCTTGGTCAGTGAAACTCAAACTTATGAAAACCTCGAAGGACGGGGTCATGGTACACACCCACACCAACTTAACTCTATCCTCTTCGAGCAGTGCGCCAATAAGCCCATAAGACACGTACTTACACTGCCTTTGTCCTGTACTAAACAGGCCCTCCCTACATTCATACATTGAGTAGATGTGGTGGTCTTTTCATGGAGCAGCATCAATTATACAACGTCTTCTAATCCTTTACCCTTATCAAACACTGAAGTTTTACTTACTAACATTAAACCCACAGGCCACACTCATCTCACACCTAACTACTGACAGCCCCACAGCAAGACGACTCCTGTGCCCTGCTACTGACACAGCCTATACAACACAGCACTGAAGTGAGGCATCCTGGATCTCTCATGGTACAGATGCACGTTTCCTTCTGTATGTGAGAGACCGAGAAGAGGGGCTCAAATACACCCACAGAGGGCTATAACCACCCAGATCACCTCATATCACGATCACAGCTCTTCCAAGCTGCTCCAACTAATTCTTCTACCATTCAGTACAGCTACAGACAGCACTGTGAATGCAGCTGGAGTTCAAACAACAAATTCCTAGTGCTATTGCCAATTTCAGGAGGGCAGAGTTAAGCTTGACCTTAATCTTCATTCTGGATTTCCTTTTCATAATGCTCTTAAAATGAAGGAAACTTCTCTACACCTACAAGAGTCTACTGTCAAAAGCTGGTTTAGCACACCAACTAACTGGTTTTAGGTGCTAAGCCAGTGACTTCCTCCAGTTGAGGGCTTTGACTTTCTTTAAATCTTGTAAGCATGTACTGCTTGATTTTTTTAAAAAATATTTAAGTGATTTTAAGAAATTATATACAAGGAGTTCTGTGAAACTTTTAAAGACTAACAAATTTATTTATCTCAAACTTTTGTGGACCCAATCCCACTTCATCAGATCCATGAAATGGAGACTATTTCATGTTAGCTGTAAATGTATAGATACAGAGAAGGGTGGTCACAAGGTTAACTCAAACAGATCTAAAGGGATAGACTGCTAGCCTATTTCTTTAAAGTAAGTATGTTTTGCTCTCCCTTGTGCATTACTTTGCATTTATCTATGGTGACTTCCCTTGCCATCACATTGCTTGTTCTCCTACCTTGGTTAGGTCCCTCTGAAGTTTCTCTCCAGACTTGACTAACCTGAACAGCTTTGTATCAACTGCAAATTTTGCTTCCTTGGTGCTCAATCTCTGCTTTCCAGATCGTAAATATACTAAACATAGGATACAGCATGGAACCTCAAGGCCTAGCTCTTAGCCTTTGCCCTGATGAAAGTTGATCATTCCTATTCTTTACTTCGTGCCTCCTAGATAATTTTTGATATATGACAACAGGGCATGTGTCTGGCAGGGAGACACGTGCTCTGACATGGCTTCCAGCTCCAAACAGCAGGTGATCAACACTGTTGCCATCTAGTGTTTTATTGCTTAAACTGGTTTCCCTAATAATATGAGGAAAGGTAGAGAAGGTCTTTGGTATTTGTATGGTACCGTCTGTTCCTATTGTCAGAGAGTCCCTTTTGCTAGGGATTCCTAGCTGGTCCGCAATTTGTTTGTACACCTGTTACTGGCTAGTTGCTAGATGTATATTTTCTCTATTTAGCCAAACCACCATTTCATTTTGGATCTCCCAAAAAGTGACAGCTTGCACAGATGGTAGGCTGGTTTCTGTGTAATTAATCTGAATCAAGGTTTCTATTGTGAACGTGGTTCTCATCTTTTGCCGATGTGTGAGCTCTGGAATCACTAATTCCCGTTCACTATTTCAGAATGGGAGTCAGAGGTATATCTAGGTGTGACTGAAGCATGGTAAACATACCCAAACTAGCGCTCACCTGTCCAGTTCAGGGAGCTAGTAGCTCTGGAGCTATAGCAGCAGAGACTTCAGGCTAGCCACTCAAGCAAGTGCCCAGGGTCCCAGTGGGCTTGGCAGCTCACATTAAAGTCACTGCTGGAGTACTTGCACTGAGAGGAAATGCAGTCAGACCAACAACTGACAAACCACCATAGAAAGGAGACAGAACGGAAGAAGCCAAAAGGTAATTATGACATGCGGGACAGAGGCCAATTTGGAGCGTGCCCTTCGAAGGCTCCAAACCACCGCCTATATAAAAACGTCAGAGGAGAACACTCAGGCACAGGAAGAAGTGACATGCTGAAAGACAGCTACATTTGGAAACAGCTTATTTTGGACCAGCAGGAGAGGGAAAATACAGAGACATGTTATACAGACCCAGACTCAGCAGGATACAAATTCACTACCTTTGAAATACACCTTATCCACTCAGCTACACAAGCTAATTACTTCGAAGGGGAAACTCAGAGGAATTATTTTGGCCACAGGAGGAAGCCCATAGTTTTTTATTTCAATAATGCATGACACATAGAGAATGAAACCAAACTCGGAGTACAAGGGCCACAAAGCTAAAAGCATCATCCCTGAAGGAAGCCATGTGCCAATGAAATATAGAGAGCAAATTCCATTTACTGTGGCCTGATTCTGCTAAAAAATGAGAAGCATTTCATCCCTTTCTGGTTCACCACAAGCCAGGCTTCTGTCTCTAAGCACTTAGGCCTGACCCAAATCTCCCCACTGGAGACAGGCCTGTGTGTCTGCAATAGGAATGTGGTCAGCTGTGCACAGGAAGAATGAGGGCACTTGGCAATGGCAGGGCCATCAATTTGAACCTGTCTAGCGAGCGATGGGAGAGCTTGTGCTCCCATGCAGCCCAGTCACTGTTGCTTCTAATTACGTAGGGCAGACAAAGTGCAAGATTCAGAGTTTCAGCAAGCAAGAGTGCACTCAGCGTTTCCTTTAACACTGCGTGGACAGAGACGCTCTGCTGGATCACCTGGGAAACAACATAAGGAAGCATGTATAATGACCATTACCCACATTACCAACCTCACTCTTCAGTGGGTGAACATTATGAACTGGCCTTGTTAGGATTTGGGGTGTTGATGGGAGTTTACACTCATTCAGGGTCCACCCACCCAAGTGGGGGTGCTCAGTAGAACTCAAAGGAACAGAGCCTCTGGGTGCTCACCCTTCTTAGATCAGGCCCATATCTGAGGGACAAAAGGACTGCTAAGACCCATCTTACATGGCTAACCCAGTCTGGGCTGTAAAATAACATCCAAGCAGGCTGCTGTGTATCGTCTGTATAGCTGCAGAATGTGCTCCATCAGCCTCAGGAAAATTCCAAAGGGGTAGCCGTGTTAGTCTATTGTAGAAAGACAAAAGAGTCTAAAAAGTGCCACAAGACTCTTTTGTCAGCCTCAGGAAAGTTACTGCTGCCCCATGAAGGCCAAAGGGCAGGGTTCTTAAGTGATATAAACCACAGGGCATGGAAAAGCAAGCTCTCTATCCTGTTTCCCCCCCCCCCCCCCCCCGAGCCTCAGTATCCTGGCATTCAGGGTATTTTCCAGTATCCTTTGGTGAAATCTAAGGCTATTATATATCTGGCATCAATCAGACTTTCCACCAGCTTATCTACCCTTGGCATCGGCTACGTGTTAAATTTTGATATTGCATTTGATCTGTCAAAAAAAAAAAAAGAATTGATAGAGAAACAAGTTTTGCCTTCTGGCTTTGGCACAAACACAGTGGGACTTTTCCACTCACAGTGAGACTATTCCATTATTCCCAGGGTCAGCATACCCCTATTTTGTCCTAAACTGTCCCCCCATTTTACAGGGGAGCAGTCATGGAGTCTAGCAGACATAGTGTCACAATGCCATCTTGATATGGGAATATGCCAAGAGGGTTTGTCATGGTCATGATGAGAACACAGTGGGGAATGAGTCAACTAGCTGCTGCACCTAAGCTTTTTGTTTGCACAGAACCACCTCTCCCACATGTACCGGCTTAGATGTTGGGTCAACAGTATCCGGGGTTGTAATTCAGGATCTGGAGAATAAATGGAGAAGCCCCTTGCAGACCTTCTAGGCTTTTAAAAGATTCACATGGTATACTTTTAGGTTTGTACGGGTTTTCCTCCTCCCATTTTCCGGTGCAGCTAGACCTAGGGGCTAACCTGTTTCACCACTTCAAATGACCACTGCTATCAGGCTAATAATTTGGATTCTGAGCTAGGCAGCAGTAATAGGATCCAGGTCACCTGGTTTGAACACCTGCAATCAGGTCCTTCAGTTGTAGGCTTTTGGGGGGACTGCTGGATATTTAAGCAGGTTTTCTTTGGTGTATACCCCTAAAGTTTTATATTTTTCTTTGTTGGTGAACATATTGTAGCATGCTCATTGTCTGTGCTCCTTGCTCTTCCATGTTTCACAAAGCAGATCTAGGATACGCTGAGGCAGCTGGCTATAGAGGAACTTGAAAGATTGGGGATGGCAAAATCAGTGCAGCCTTGGGGTACCTCCAGTATGGCAAACAGAAATGAGGAAGCAGCTGGTCCCAGTCCACAAATCAGAGGATACAAATATCTTCATCACTTTCAGCATTTGATGAAATTGTATACACCTCATCTCTCTAGGAGTTGTATAGTAATTTCCTTGTTGACTTGACCTTTAGTAGGTTGCACAACTCTTTCATCAGACAGGACATGAAGTTAGTCCCCTCATGGGTCAGGATCTCCCATGGTATTGTTACCTGGACAAAAAGCCTCATGAGTTCCACCACAATAGTAGCCATGTTTGCAAAGTGCAGGAGGCTGGCTTTGGGACACTGGGTCACGTAACTGAAGATTACCAGAATGTGCTGACAGGCCACAATACTCTTCTCTAGGGTCTGCATGAAGTCCATCTCTAGTATCTTGAGTCATAAGGGACCTCAACTATAGGAAGCACAACAAGGAGCACCTTGGGAGATTTCTTTAGGCCTGGCAATTGGCATGTGGTACAGTACTCAAGCATTTCTGCATACACTGGGCCAGCAGATGTGGACCACTATCAGAATGATTTTTTTTCTGCTCCCCAAGTGTCCTGGCAAAGGGAATTAAATGGGCTAGTTGTAAGACAGTCTTTAACTGCCAGGAGCCAAGTCCTTTCCTCCCATGTGCCCATCTTGGTCAAGACTGTAAATCTGTTCATCTATGACCTCAAAGCCCAGCCACTGCCTTAACCATTGGGCATTCTCCCCCATTCAATTCACTACAGCCCAGATTAGTGTCTGATCAGCTCACTTGTCTTGGACAAAACTGGTATTTTGGGCTAGATACCATCAGGAGAAAGTCCCTGGGCCCCAGGAGCATTTGTGAAACTACAGCTGTTCTATCAAGTAACCAGCTAGCCAGCCAGCCCCCCCATTCTTTCAGGATCTTGCCAAAGTGTTCCCATTTCCTCCTGAAGAAGATCAAATAAGCCACAGCAGAGACCAGTTAGACACAGAAGGTCCCTGTTTCCCCACAGTTGGCTGTACCTACCTAGTGGATAAGGTCTCATCTCGCTGCACACACATTTCAAGAGAATACTTTTCCCTGCATTGCCCCCTGAACCAACTAATTGGCTCTTCACTATGATCTGGCTATCTTCCCAGTCCAACAGACCAGTGACTTTATTCCCATTATTCCATACTTCCAAGTCCATCAGACCAGTGACTTTATTCCCATTATTCCATACTAATTCAATCAGGTTGGTAGGTGCCCTTTTCCACATCTGAGTTTCTGCCATGCAGATTTGATTGTAGCTACAATCCATAAAGGGGTAGTCTCAGCATAGACATCCTAGTTGTGCATACTAAAAGCAGACACCAAGGACTGGACAAGAAGTATGTTCCATGTTTTGGGAGAGGCTTTCCCCAATAGGGTGGCTCTTTTTTTATGCCCAGGTGCCCCAGTCTTTATCCGTCCATACAGATTCAGCCCTAAGATAAAAAAAGGTGTTTTTAACTTCTGTTAGCTAACATGGTAATTAATGAGAAGATAAGTCAATTTGATTTTATCTCGAGTTAGTTAACTCCTTTTCCCCTAATGTGACGATGCCCTAGTGTTTTGCTAAGCTTTGACCTCCCCTTTAATGACAGGAATTGCCATACTAAAAGATCCATCTAAGCTAGTATCCCATCTCTAAGAAAGGCCATTTACAGATCCTTCAGAGGTAGGCTCCACGGAACCTACTCACAGAATCACAGAACCAGAAGGGATTGCAAGGGTCATCTTGTCTAATCCCCTGTGAAGATGTAGGATTTGTTGTTCCTAAATAATAAGAAAAAGAATGGACAACTCAATTGGCCTTAAAGAAAAAGAATTCAGCATTCAGATCATATGTGAGCCAGACCAAAAGTGGAGAGTTTAAATAGAAACTGTCAACAACTAAAGTTTGTTCCTCAGAAAGATCAATCAACAGAGCAAACTCTACAGAACAAGAAGTATCAAGGACTTCAAACCTAACATAGACAGTTGTTGCAGCTAATAGACAGTCCAAAGATGAAGTTATTATGAATTCTGGTCACTTCATTAGAAAATCAACATAATCCAGAGACACTTAGATTGATCCATACTGAACTTCAACAATAGACGACTAGTGTAGATTTTGTAACAGATAGCAATGTAGAACTTGAGAGGGAGACACAATCGAATGCTAAGATGTATTATACAGACAACAGAGTCCTGTGGCACTTTTAAAGACTAACAGATTTATTTATCGCATGAGCTTTCGTGGGAGAAAATCCCACTTCGTCAGACGCTTCTTCAAAGCG
>ML687535.1:430-24063 GCA_007922175.1 Pelusios castaneus
GGGCTGCCCCCCCCATCCCCTTCCCCTGCGCTCCTGCTGTCCTTCCCTCCCATTCACTCTCATGGGCAGAGGGACCCTGACCCCCCTTAATGGGTAACACCCCCCACAGCCATTAATGGGGACACAGGTTAATTTCCCTTTGATCCCCGTCACCTGCCCCTGCCCGGCCCTGACTCTGTGATCTCTCCCCAGTGGACGTGACTCTGGATCCAGACACGGCTCATCCCAAACTTGTCCTGTCTGAGGATCGGAAACGTGTGAGACTCGGAGACAAACGCCAGGATCTGCCCGACACCCCTGAGAGATTTGATAAATATGCCATTCTCCTGGGCACTGAGCAGTTCGCGGGTGGGAGGCGTTACTGGGAGGTGGAGGTGGGAGACAAGACTGGGTGGGACCTGGGGGTTTGTAGGGAATCTGTGAGCAGGAAGGGGAAGGTCACATACACACCTGGGAATGGATACTGGGTCATGTGGCTGAGGGATGGGAAATACAAGGCCCTCACTTCCCCCCCAACCCCCCTCCCCGTGAGCGTCAGGCCCAGCCAGGTGGGGATTTTCCTGGACTACGGGGCAGGCGAGGTCTCATTTTACAATGTGACGGACGGGTCCCATCTCTTCACTTTCACTGACACCTTCTCCGGGACCCTCCGCCCGTATTTCTATCCTGGTAACAATGCTGGGGGTACGAACGCGGCTCCCCTGATCATCTGCCCCGTCCCAGCCCAGGCCGGAGGGAATCTCTAGGCAGGTTTACAGCCCCAGCCCCATCGGTGACACTCGCACGGGTGTTAATGGGGAAGTTATTTTAAATAACTCGTGTATCTCAGTTCCAATGTCCAACGCCCGGCTTGTCTGGGGAGAGAGGGTTGGATGGGGGCAATGTGAAGGGTGGATGCTGAGGGTGGGGAGGGGGCTGCAGCAATCGGAAGAGCCCAACTGACATGAGGAAGACTCTGGGGGGATGTAATGGGGGAGAACGGGGAAGCGCCAAGGAGGAAGACCCCTGGCAGAAATGCGGGGGAACCCTGTGAGTTTGATGGGGCCAGTGAGCAAGGCCGACATTTCCTGTCCTGGGGAGTCCATGGGGGGAGGGGAACGGCCACAGGGGGAACATGGGGGCAGGGTGAGAGCCCCCAGGCCCCTGCTGTATGGGCCGCTCTGTGCTGCAGCCCCAGCCTGTGGGGGGAGCTGGTCCCAGCGCAATGGAGGGAGGGTGGGGAGAGCTGGGGAAGGGGATTCAGTAGCTGGGGCGGGGGAAGGGCAGTGAGAGCCCAGCCCAGGGCTCTATAAGTTAGCAGCCAGGCTGGGCGAATGGGACCCGCTCATGGGAAGGAGACTGGGCAGCTTTTCTCCCTCCCCATGCATTTGCCCACCCTGGTGCAGTGCTAGAAAGGGCTCCTGGCCCAGGGCGACACTGGAGGAAATATGGACAGACAGCTTGTGTCTGCTGCTGACCCATCAGTAGATGGAGCCTCTCCCTTTCCCCGTCCCCTGCCTCAGGGGGAGCAGATGGTGACGGACAGGATCAGTGACTCCTGTCCGAATTTCTACATCTGTGAAATCTCAGTGTAAAATCCAGAGAGGACAAAAGAGCTGGTTCTAATTTAGAAAATGTTAGTGCTGTTTCCAGGTGTCTGTATGTTACAGCCTGACCTGATCCTACGTCATACACTCCCCTGCATTTAATTTCCTCCCATTCTGTAAATTTCCCATGTTCAAAACGTCCGACGAAGTGGGATTTTCTCCCAGGAAAGCTCATGTGAGAAATAAATCTGTTAGCTTTAAAAGTGCCTCAGGACTCTGTTGTTTTTATGCTTCTTAACAGATTTGTAGAAATGGGATTAAGATTTATTTTTTGTCTTAATTCACATGTACATTAAAATGTAACGTCAACAGCATTGTTCGTATTTCAATAGGGTAATTTCCAGAAACGCCAAATATTTATCCTACCAAAACCCTCACAGACCTGTCAGACTGGGCCATTAATTCCACATGCATCATAATGACCACGTGTTATAAACAACCCAGCTGGACGTCTTGTGCCACTTCTCTCTCCCGTCCCACTGTGTATCGGCTTGACTGGTTCCCGCTGGAAGGCGTGAGAGATGCACCTGCCTTCTGCAGGACTCGCCCTGCACCATTGCACAGTATTAAGGTGAAAAAATGAACTAACCGAGGTATTGTATTTCTGTGACCTTCACATTATGATTTGACGTCACTGCTCCAATCTTGCTGCTTAGAACAAGTTGCATTTTGACTCTTTTCCTCTGGGTCAGGCACATTCAAGTATCAGTTTCATTCAGTTGTTTCCTGGCGAAAACAAAATAAAACAGTGGAGCAGAGTCTGTGGCCGTGGTCTGAACATGGAGCCGCGCAGGCTGAGACCCATGAGGTGGGCTCCTGGCCTCCTCTAGGGATCATTATGAGTCACATTAAAGTCTGCTGAAGTAACCAGTTGCATCCTCCGCTCCTGCGGCTGATGCCGAGTCTCCAAGAACAGCAGCCCTAAGCGACTGTAACAACACAACTCAACAACTCTCCAGGGCGCTGACAACACCAGTAAATAATCATCAGCAACCACCATCATCATCATCATCATCTAATTCCTGCCACCGCTTGTTTCCTCGGCTATGTCTACACTGGCAAGTTAGTTCCAATGAAGGAAGCTTAATTCCAACTAACTTAAGCCTTGGCCACACTAAGGGCTTCCTTAATTCGAACTAATAAATTCGCTTATACTTTTCGAAGTAACGGTTAATTCGAACTAGTTCATACAAATTAACCTAATGTGGCCATGTTAGTTCTAACTAAGCGCTTATTTCAAACTAACCGGCCCATTGAACTCATTGCAATTGACTAATTTGAACCATGTAAGTCCCACTTTCAGTCGATTTAGGAGTCCTGTGTGGACTCTCTAAGTCGACTTAATACGGTCGACTTAAAGTCGACTTATTAAAGTCGACCTAAATCCCTAAGTGTAGACATAGCCTAAGAGAGAAAGAGCGTGTGTGGTCTCGCATACTCAGCGCTTCGTGCTGCTATGATAACGTCAGGTCTCGCAACATCGCGGCATGCTGGGTATGTGAGATTGAGCTCTGCAAGACCACACGCTCTCTGTAACAGAGAGAGGGAGTGTGGTACCGTGGAGTGCATCTTGCGTACCCATTGCTCTGTGATGCTGAGAGAGTGCTGCAGTGTTTCCATTTACGGTGTGTACGGCCCACTGGAAGTACATTTAAGTCAAATCTGGCCTCCCGTAGCCAATGAGTTTGACACCCCTGTGTACTCAGACTGGGACTCATGAACCACCAGTGACTCTTTAATGTCTCCTGCAGCTCTTTGCAGAGCGTGATATTAAAACACCGTCACTTCAATATTAACCACCCATAATACTTTTACTGAGTCGTAATCACCCAGCTGTCAGCTTGCACTACGTTACCCTAACTTATTTTCTGTGAGAATAATATACCGTAAATTAAATATGTCCTCTGGCGTACTGTTTAAACACGAACAGTCCTATGGGAAAAGGAAACAATGAATTCACACATCTGTGGCTCTTTTGGGTAATGCTGATCCATACTTTGACTCCTGAATCACCTCAGGTTTGAGAATCACTGATCCAGAGACTTTTGAAATGTAAGATTGTAGTTTATTTGTGTGTCCGTGTGTACCTGCTTTAACCCCGAAATGAACTTTTTATAGCCTTTTGAATGAATTGTAATCTAATACATGGACACAAGTGCTGGTTCGATGCGAGAGCTCTCTGCTGCAGTTGACATGGCGTAAATGGCTGGATCTTTGGATAACCTGAATATTGCCGATTGCCAGAGGGGCAGCCGTGTTAGTCTGTGCACAGCAAAAACAACGCGAGTCCTGGGGCACCTTAAAGACTAACAGATTTCTTCGGGCAAGGCAGCTCACGTGGGTGGCGAGACAGACGGCGTACCCAAGGAGCCTGTCTGCATGGTCACGCTGGTACAGTGCGTGAGGAGTTTACAGTTGATCCTTGGTAGGTGAAATCTGTATCTAGAGCCCTCAGCCAGCTGACCGAAGGATGGATGTGAGGTCACACTCAGGAGCTAGGAACCCAGTGGCTGTTGCTACCATTGTGAGATGTCTGTATAGCTAATAGATAAAGAGGTCTCGCTATACCGAAAATGATGCCCTTTAAGGTCCTGGAGTTCAGGCAGGTCACCAGGAGGTGAGATAGCTCAGATGTTCCCTGTGGGCAGATGCTAACTCAGGCTGTCTCGATTTGTCCGGTGCTGGCTGCCTGTTTGAACACTGAGCAAGGTGAGGAATTGAAAATTCCCCAGAAGAGGAAATCTAGAGGGAAAACCAAAGATCAGGGGGTGTTCTGTTCAAGGATAAAGACACAGTAGTGTGGAGGTACACAGGGTCCTTCTCAGATCCAGACTGATGGCACATGTCTCATGAAAGCAGGGTCATGGCCTGCCTGGCTGTAAAGCACTGCGAGGTTTTAGGGTGAGCAGTACATGGCTAGATAGTCTCCTATTTGTTAAAGAAGTCTAGGCTCCACAATGCATGTTATGATTCGCTTTTATATGTAACCGTTTCTCTCCAATATTTCTGGTTGAATCTCTGCTGTGTTGAACTGATCTGTGATTTCACAATGAACTCATGTGAATGCCGCATGTTAAGCGGGATGGTGATCCGATGCGGTACTGGTAAGTGGCGTGGTGAGAGAGGATACGGCACGTGTGCTGTGGACCAGAGGCAGGATGCTTGGAGGGTTTAAGGGTAGAGTGAGTCTATTCCAACCCAACGCTCCAGCCTGGGAATCAGGACCAAGGGGAGGCGAGGTGTGTTTCCTGCGTTCTGCTCTGCCCTGGTTTAGAGCTCTGCCCTGAGACTAACCGCTGGTTATTTCATGTCACACGTACACAGAGGCGGATCCTCAGCCCCACTTTATATCACAGCAGCTTCTTTCTGGCAGATCCATTTGAGCTCAGCACCACACCGCTCAGACTGAATCTGGCTGCCTTTTAGCCGACCACAGCTGTTCCCTTCAGCAGAGCCTGAGAAGCTGCAGAATTGGAGAGAGAGTCTCTGTCATTGTGGTTCCCTTTACCAAGGAAAGGCCTGTGGGTGATGTCTTTCCTCCCCCTCATGCTAATGGGAATCTGGGTTCTGGTGATGCCCTTCATGCCTATAACTTTCTTGCTGAGCTTCAGCGGAGATGACATCCCAGTACGTGAGATGAGTTGGGGGGTCTCAATCAAGGAGTGAGGTAGGCTGAACCTCATGGAGCCGGTAGTGGCTGGTTGGAAGCTGTCACCCTGAGCTCCAGTCCCTCAGCTTCCCTTTAAACACCAAATCGTCTCCTGCGTGAGGGAAACCTGCACACTGTGAGCAGTGGAATGGCCGGCTGCAGGGACCCTGAGGGCTTCCCTAGATGCTCAGAGAGGGCTGGATTAGGAGAGGGTCTGAAGAACCCACTGGCCTCTTTTGGTACCGGAAACACAGATTCACGGCCCCTGGGACTCTCAAAACCCAGCTCAGCTGCCACCGGACTCTGGAGGAGCCACTGCTCAATGGCTCCCCTGTTAGAGAAACAGAGTCCTGCGGCGCTTTTAACGACTAACCGATTTATTTATCGCATGAGCTTTCGCGAGAGAAATCCCACTTCGTCAGCTGAAAAATCTGTTAGTCTTGGAAAGTGCCGCAGGACTCGGTTTCTCTGCAGCCGACTAACATGGCCACCCCTCTGGATCTTTCTACACCATCAGCGTGACAGATCACAGGTGCCTTCGCTCCCACTTCTTGCCATGGGCGCTGCTGGCTCCCGCAGGCTGTTCGCTCTCTACTCCCCAGGGTGATCAGGCACCCACGGAAAGCAGGGGTCAAAGTTCCTAACTCACCTGCAGGCCCCGATTCAGCAGGCACGCGCAGAGGTCACTAATGGATTGGGCCCCATCGTCCAGCTCACACAAACAGCAGGGAGGGGTAAGCGCTCTCTGGTGACTTCTATCTCAGGGGTCGGCCCCGGCCTGGAAAGTGGGGGACCCCAGTTCAACTCCCCCATGCGCCTGCAGAGGAGCAGGGATTTGACCAGGGGTCGCCCATCTCCTGGGAGCAGCCGTCTCCGACACTGAGCTGGGGGTGGTCTGAGTGGGGGCTCCTCACTCCTCTGTTGATGCTGTCACAAGGTAAACGCCTCCTCGCAGCCGGGGGACGACGGAAAATCACCATGAGAGGCTCAGACTAAGGAAATGTCTGACAGCGCTGGCCTCAAAACTCACCTCAGCGTCTCCCCTCACTGCAGGGCTGGGGCGGCTACGCGAAGGGCGGAAATACCCCGAGCCAGCGCGGCGCGGCTGGTAAAGCTGGGGGTGTCGGCCAGGCCTTACCCAGACGTGGGGCATTGAACATCAGCAGGTCACACAATGGAGCTTCCCCCAAACATCTCTCCTATGCTACACACCAGGCAGCACTCACCGCGTTGGGTCTAACGGGGACCCGTCCACCCTGGTCCACCCCCCGGGGGTGTCACTCTGACTCCAATCCAGACGTAGCCTTCGGCTCGTATCACACCCTGTATGAAATCCTGGGGAGAGCAGAGCAGGGGGTGGGTGAATGGGCCATAACAGGCTGGATTCCCTTAGTGCTGCTCCCGTTAGATACCTGCTCTGGGCTACAGTGACCCATGATGCCAGCCAGAGAAACCATCCACACCTGAGCTAATCCACTCTCTCCCCTGGGTGGGCAGAGTCCCAGTGCAGGGCGGGGAAATGTGGCTCTGTCTGTGCAGACATGGGAACACCAGCACCTGTGATGGGTGTCCCGGGGGAGCTGGTCCGTTAAAGGCGTCCTGGGTTCAGTCCCACCAGCGACCCGGCGCCCCTGGCCTGAGAGGTGAAGGGGATGGAAGCAGGTGACCAGGAGCCAGGCCTCGTGGGGTACAAAGGCAGCCCAGGGTCAGACAAGGCAGGGAGGGATGTGGTGTCTTAGGAGGTCTGGGTGAGCAGCTCCCTGCAGAATGGCTCTGCTGAGCTCTCAGACGGGGCAGGGGTGCAAAGCCTGCAGGAGCCAGCTGGGAAGGGATATCAGGGATGGACAATCTGTGAGTTCTTGTTCTGAACTCTGTGTTCATAACCAGATGCCAAGAAGGAGAGAAGACACTCAGAGTGATTGATTAACTGGGGGAAATGAGAAATGAGGCAGAGGCAGGCTGGATATAAACCCCACTGCACTGGGACTGAGCAGGAGTGAACCATCTCTCTCCAGCTGGAGTTTTATGAAGCTGTATTTTTTGTTACCATCTCCTCCTGGTTCTGGATCACCAGCATTTGAGACCTCCTCCGCGGGCACTCGTCGCGGCTCCGATTCCAGGCTTTGCGCTCTTTAGACAGCCAGGAACACACGTCCCCATGTGGCCGCCAGTCCCCAGGGCAGACTTCGCACCCGGAGCCCTCTGGCAGGAGAGACGGGAACAGGGGTGTCGTTAGTTCTGAACATTCAAACTGCGGCTGGCTCAAAACTCTTGTTTGAAGCTATTTTTAATGGAAAATGCCACTTCTGACCAAAATGGAAGTTTTTAGCTTGGCTGGCATTTTTCATTTTTTTGATGGCGGGAAGGGACTCCAAATAGAAATACTGTTTGGGGGCGGGGGAGTGAGGGAGGATTTCATTCTGGTTTGGAGGGGAAATAAACACTCAACATTCAGCTGGGAGTTAAAAGCAGTGTCCTCTATGGTCATCACAGCTCCCATGGCTCCTCTTTAATGGCAGGGTCTGAGTCTGTTCAAATCATGTTAATTATGTTAGATTTGTGTGCAAACTGCATTAAAGAATAGAATGACATGTTTGTAAAACTCTTTGGGATCCAACCTCTCTAGCAGTTGTCTTATTCCGCTGTCATTAACATTGTCTGTACTCTAGCAATGGGAATCACTCTGACCACTAGGTCTCACTGCCGAATGTCTGCACACACAGCTGCGAATTATTAGTTATTGGAGGTAGATTGTAAGCAATGAGCGGCTCACCCGCAACAGAACACACCCCCTGCTGGCCAAACTTTATGTTCCTACTGTCGTTATGAGAAGAGGAGACTGAAAATCTTGTGGCCAATTGACCAAACACAAGGTCGTTATTTCTGGAAGGAACCACTTCCGAAAACGTTTCATCTGAAAATTTCCAGGTTTTGGTTAAAATAATAATAATAAAAAACCATGGGAACTGAACATTCCCTCCCACATTTCGCCTCCTTTTTGCTGCCTGTGTCGCCAACTCTCGCATTTCTATCACAAGAGTAATGATTTTTTTTCTTCGAAGCCCCAGCTCTTGGAATCTGGTGATTAAGTGATTTGTTTAAGGAGGGGGGAGAAGAAAGGATTGAAAAGGTGACTTTGATGTGACCCAGAAGCTCAGAAATCAGAAAGTGAATAACAAACAAAACCCAACAAAACCCAACAGCCCGAACCCCAAAGTTTTATTTTTCTAAAATTTCATGATTTTGAGCATCTGACTTATGACCTTTGAAGAGCAGGGGATGAAGTGCTGGAACGGTGTAAATAAAGGGACCTTAGTGCAAATGATAACCTGGCCCATTGTATTTCAAGCTGACAGCATCCGTTTAACTTGGTGACCAGGTTTTTAGTCACAGCAAGAGTCCTACAAACTTTTCCAGGGAGAGCGACTCATGGTTCTGGGACAGCAGGAGCCGGGGTTACCTGCCAAGCTGGCATTGTAGGGTTCACACAGAATTGATTTCAATTGAGATCGGAAAATCCTGCAGGCAGGAACTGCATTCAGTGCTACTGATGGGTCTGGTTTCCTTATTCTCCAATGTGTTTAGAGCTGCTCGAGTCTGTCCTTCGCCCGAGATACGCACCTGGAAAACTTCAAACAGCATCACAGCCACTTCTAAGGCAAAGGTGTAGGATTAAATAGCAGCCCATGGAAAGTGTCAAATCATGAAGTGTCCATCAAAGCTAGGGTGATGCACATACACATGGTACAATCATCTCCAAAGAGCTCCCAGGTGAAACAGGTGGAGACAAAGAGGAGAAGGATGGAAAAAATTATAAAATAACCATGATATTGGTGCTGTGACATTAATGTTGCAGCCGCCAACTGGAATTGAGGAAATAACAGAAGACAGAGGCTCTGGGAACGTATAGCCCAGGGGCACAGAGAGAGAAACTCAGGTCTTGTCTACACTAGAAAAATAAGTCAACACATTTATGACGACTTTCAGCCATTATAGCGGTGGCTGATGTCCGCACTGCTCTCCTTGGGTCAGCGGAGAGCGTCCTCACCCGACGCACGTCCACCCACCTAAGGGGCAATGTGAGGGGATCTGAGAGACCCGCCTCTTGGCTCCCTGTGGCTGCTCCCTCCCCCCTATTCCTGGTCCCCACCATGAGTTGGGGCAGCCACATGGGGGAGCTTTTCTCCCCAGTCCCAGCTGAGAGCTGATTGCAGCCCCCTGTGTCCTGACTGACCCCAGCCTGGAGCCAGGAGTAGCCTGCATCTGTGTGGCCACCTCCTGCCCCCTGGCTCGCAGCCAGACAGCCACCTCCCGCCCCCTGGCTCACAGCCGGACAGCCACCTCCTGCCCCTTGCTTACAGCCAGACAGCCACCTCCTGCCCCCTGGCACACAGCCGGAAAGACACCTCCTGCCCCCGGCTCGCAGCTGGGAGCAGGCAGCAGCTGCTCTTCTCAGCGTAAAGCAGCCACCCGCGACTTGCCCTGTCCCAACTTGCAGACAAGATCCGGGCTCCATTTACCCACACCTTGCTCAGCCCGCGGCTTGCCCATTGCTGGCGTGCGGACTGGCTGGCTGCACTTACTGTCAATTTGACGCATACGACAGCCCCTCCACTGCTCTCCACTGATATCTGAGTCACCCCAGCTCTGCCGCAAAACCCCCCATGCCGCTCGTCCAGCTGGTTTATTTTGTCAAAGAATCGGGACAGTTTTGTCAATGGGGGGTGGGGACCACGCGTGTCCTGCACTAAGCTCCTCACTATCCTGTCTGTGCAAATAACATACGTGTGGCTGCATTAACAACTCAGCAGCCTTGAGTTACTCCCCCCAAATTCCAAAGGGGTAGCCGAAGCGTCTGACGAAGTGGGATTTTCTCCCACGAAAGCTCATGAGATTAATAAATCTGTTAGTCTTTAAAAGTGCCACAAGACTCTGTTGTCTTCCCCCCAAATAGGCAGCCCTGTCACAGCCCCCAACAGGATGAGGACCCCAGCCCCAAACAGCCCTAGAACGACCCACACCGATGGGAACCTGTAAGAGTAAGTGCATCAGGGATTCTAATTTTCCAAATGAAAAAAGCAAAAATTTCTGATTAAAAAACCACTAAAATCCGGATTTCTCCATGATTAAAATGAAATGTTGAATTTTAGTTTCCCTAGCCACAATATAGACAGGTATCAGTTCAACACAGTGTTTTACTGATCTGTATTTACAAGTGCTAAAGAAATCTGAAGTCTATCAGCGCATTCTCTATGGTGGCATTCTCAGAAATGCTCCCAGTTCCACGCGCAGGGCCAGGTAGGCAGGCAGAGATTCAGAGTCTCAATGCGTGGATGAGACGATGGTGTAGAGAGGAGGGGTTTACGTTCATTAGGAACTGGGGAAACTTTTGGGATGGGGGGAGCCTATACAGGAGGGATGGGCTCCACCTAAACCAAAAGGGAACCAGACTGCTGGCGCTAAACATTAAAAAGGTTGTAGAGCAGTTTTTAAACTAGAGGATGGGGGAAAGCCGACTGCTGCAGAGGAGCAGGTGGATCAGACACAGACTTCTCTTAAGGGAGAGTCTGATGAGAGGGAATCTCCAGGTAATAGTTATAGTTATAGTCAGGAACAGAGGACAGAAAAGGATGGTGAGGGGGCCGGATCCGATGATAAACAGCCACATGACAAAGAATCTGGCACATTAAAAAAGGGCAGACAAATAAACAGGGACAAGTTTTTAAAGTGCTTATACACAAATGCTAGAAGTCTACATAATAAAATGGGTGAACTAGAGTGCCTAGTGGTAAAGGAGAATATTGATATAATAGGCATCACAGAAACCTGGTGGACAGAGAGCAATCAGTGGGACACAATCATTCCGGGGTACAAAATATATCGGAAGGACAGAACAGGTCGTACGGGAGGAGGAGTGGCACTATACGTGAAAGAAAATGTAGATTCAAATGAAGTAAAAATCATAAGCGAATCCACTTGTTCCATAGAATCGCTATGGATAGAAATCTCATGCTTCCATGACAATATAACATTAGGGATCTACTATCGGCCACCTGACCAGGATAGTAAGAGCGATGATGAAATGCTAAGGGAAATTAGGGAGGTTATCAAATTTAAAAACCCAATAATAGTGGGGGATTTCAACTATCCCCATATTGACTGGGAACATTTCACTTCAGGACATATTGCAGAGATAAAATTTCTCGATACTTTGAATGACTGCTTCATGGAGCAGCTGGTATGGGAACCCACAAGGGGAGAGGCAACTCTAGATTTAATCCTGAGTGGAGCGCAGGAGCTGGTCCGAGAGGTAACTGTAGCAGGACCGCTTGGAACTAGTGACCATAATACAATAGCATTCACCATCCCTGTGGGGGGAAGAACACCTCAACAGCCCAACACTGTGGCATTTAATTTCAAAAGGGGGAACTATACAAAAATGAGGGGGATAGTTAAACAAAAGCTAAAAGGTAGAGTGACTAAAGTGAAATCTCTGAAAACTGCATGGGCGCTTTTTAAAGACACCATAATAGAGGCCCAACTTCACTGTATACCCCAAATTAAGAAACACTGTAAAAAAACCAAAAAAGAGCCACCATGGCTCACCAACCATGTAAAAGAAGCACTGAGAGGTAAAAAGACTTCCTTTAAAAAGTGGAAGTCAAATCCTAGTGAGGCAAACAGAAAGGTGCACAAACAGTGCCAGCTTAAGTGCAAGAGTGTAATAAGAAGAGCCAAAGAGGAGTTTGAAGAACGGCTAGCCAAAAACTCCAAAGGTAATAACAAATTGTTTTTTAAGTATATCAGAAGCAGGAAGCCTGCCAAACAACCAGTCGGGCCCCTTGATGATGATAATACAAAAGGAGCGCTTAAAGATGATAGAGTCATTGCAGAGAAACTAAATGGATTCTTTGCTTCGGTTTTTACGGCTGAAGATGTTAGTGAGATTCCCAAACCTGAGCCGGCTTTTGTAGGTGACAGATCTGAGGAACTGTCACAGATTGAAGTGTCACTAGAGGAAGTTTTGGAATTAATTGATAAACTCAACATTAACAAGTCACCGGGACCAGATGGCATTCACCCAAGAGTTCTGAAAGAACTCAAATGTGAAGTCGCGGAACTGTTAACTAAGATTTGTAACCTGTCCCTTAAAATGGCTTCGGTACCCAAAGACTGGAAGTCGGCTAATGTAACGCCAATATTTAAAAAGGGCCCTAGAGGGGATCCCAGCAATTACAGACCGGTAAGTCTAACGTCGGTACCGGGCAAATTAGTTGAAACAATAGTTAAGAATAAAATTGTCAGTCACATAGAGAAACATAAACTGTTGAGCAATAGCCAACATGGTTTCTGTAAGGGGAAATCGTGTCTTACTAATCTATTAGAGTTCTTTGAAGGGGTTAACAAACATGTGGACAGGGGGGATCCAGTGGACATAGTGTACTTAGATTTCCAGAAAGCATTTGACAAGGTCCCTCACCAAAGGCTGTTACGTAAGTTAAGTTGTCATGGGATAAAAGGGAAGGTCCTTTCATGGATTGAGAACTGGTTAAAAGACAGGGAACAAAGGGTAGGAGTAAATGGTAAATTCTCAGATTGGAAAAGGGTAGCTAGTGGTGTTCCCCAAGGGTCGGTCCTAGGACCAGTCCTATTCAATTTATTCATAAATGATCTGGAGAAAGGGGTAAACAGTGAGGTAGCTAAGTTTGCAGACGATACTAAACTACTCAAGATAGTCAAGACCAAAGCAGATTGTGAAGAACTTCAAAAAGATCTCACAAAACTAAGTGATTGGGCATCCAAATGGCAAATGAAATTTAATGTGGATAAGTGTAAAGTAATGCACATTGGAAAAAATAACCCCAACTATACCTATAATATGACGGGGGCTAATTTGGCTACAACGAGTCAAGAAAAAGATCTTGGAGTCATTGTGGATAGTTCTCTGAAGATGTCCGTACAGTGTGCGTAGGCGGTCAAAAAAGCAAACAGGATGTTAGGGATCATTAAAAAGGGGATAGAAAATAAGACTGCAAATGTATTATTGCCCTTATATAAATCCACGGTACGCCCACATCTCGAATACTGTGTACAGATGTGGTCTCCTCATCTCAAAAAAGATATTCTAGCACTAGAAAAGGTTCAGAAAAGGGCAACTAAAATGATTAGGGGTTTGGAGAGTGCCTCGTATGAGGAACGATTGAAAAGGCTGGGCCTCTTCAGCTTGGAAAAGAGGAGACTGAGGGGGGACATGATAGAAGTATATAAAATTATGACTGATGTGGAAAAAGTGGACAAGGAAAAGTTGTTTAAATACTCCCATAATACAAGAACCAGGGGTCACCAAATGAAACTGATAGGTAGCAGGTTCAAAACAAATAAAAGGAAGTTCTTCTTCACACAACGCACAGTCAACTTGTGGAACTCCTTACCTGAGGGGGTTGTGAAGGCTGCGAATATAACAATATTTAAAAGGGAACTGGATAAGTTCATGGGGGCTAAGTCCATAAATGGCTATTAGCCAGAAAGGGGTTAAGAATAGTGTCCCTAGCCTCTGCTTATCAGAGGATGGAGACGGATGGCAGGAGAGTGATCACTTGATCATTGCCTGTTGGGTTCACTCCCTCGGGCACCTGGCACTGGCCACTGTCGGTAGACAGATACTGGGCTAGATGGACCATTGGTCTGACCCAGTACGGCCTTTCTTATGTTCTTATGTTCTTATTCAATCATCGTAATAAAATGAAAATAGAATTGCCATTTGTATTTTTGGCATACTCCAAATATTTCTATGTCTGTGTTGTGCATTTCCTGCAAATTGTTTGGTTTTTAAAACAAAATGCACACAAAATAAAGTGAAAATTGCTTTTATATCAACATTCCTCACTTTCTGAGTTAGTCCTAGAGGTTGAAGTGAAAGCTGAGATGCATTAAAACATGACCCCATATATGCCATTGAGTAACCACTATACAGCAGAAACAATTTCCTGGAGCACATTTAGCTACTTATGTACATTTAAAGTGCATTTAAAAAATCAACCACACCAGGGGGAGGTTGTGCACATTGAATAAACGAACCTAGGACTTCCTGTTAAAACTTAGTTTATAGTTAACATATGTTTTGATTTTTTCCCAAAATGTAAAAATTAAAGATTCTCTTTTTAAAAAATGCAAATTTGATGTTATTTCCTGGCAAACAGGTTTGTCAGGTACCTGCTGCTGATGCACCGTCAGCCCCCAGCATGAGGGACAATAACAGATGTCCCAAGACAAGAAGAATGAGTTAGACCTCCACAAGACACCTTTGCACCAGGCTAACCAGATCCTGCCCAGGAGTTGTGCCAACGTAACTATGTTGGGTTTTAACTGATAGTCACAGATAGTGGCGGATTACCGCACGGGTCTAAGGGGCCTGAGCCCTTGCTCTTATGGAAAACACAACATTATTCTTCATTTAGGCCAAGACCCCAAGCTCTGAGAACTTCCTGAATGAGGATGCACATTCAGATTTCATAATAAAGCTACAGCAATTTCCCGTTGTCTTTCACAGCAGTGTCATCTTATCCAATTGCTGGCATTCAATGTCCTCTGAAAATACACTTACTGGCGGTCGGTCCAGCACCACACCTGGGGATTTGTCATAGCCCTAAAATGTCGGGGTGCTTGGCTGGTCTCATACTTTCCCCTTATAGAATCACACTGAGCCATGCTGAAGAAAATACCAGAAGTCAGAGGTGCTATTTGTGGTCGTAAATCCTACACCTACGAGTCAGTATTAGCTGGATCAAGCTCTTAGCAGTGACATTGGAAATACAGGGAGTATTTTCACAAACTCTCTCTTGCTGTCGGTTGTGGTTTACTCCATGGGGCATTTGTTCATCCTGGGATATTTTCCCTCATCCCCTCTCTGAACCACTACACGCAAAGGCCCCGGCTGGGATTTTCAGAACTGTTCAGTGGAGTTGGGCACCCAACATTCCTAGTAAATTTCAGGTCCCTTGGGCCTCTTTGAAGCCCCAGACACTTCCTATAATTGCTGTGTTGTGAAATTAGGCATCCTGAGAAGATGCTCATCCACCACTCACCTTGAGTCCCAGCTCTAAAGTAGTGGGCTGGTTGTCTCTGCTTCGAATGCAGATTAAATACCGAGTAGCCTTCTTCGTCCTCCATTGGCCAAGTTCGTCCCTGGTTTGATTTCCCGGTAGGTGGCATTGAGGGAAGGAGGCCCGTTAACCAGCCATCACACTTGCTCTGTGCAGCTCAGGGCTCCCATCAGCATTGACCGTTCTTCAAGAGAAACCAGACAGGAAATGCAGCCACCGAGTGCTGGGGTGATCTCTCGTGCACTCTCCTCTGAGCTGTGCTGGAGAACGGAACTGGTTGGACAGAACGGCTTTCAGCACAGGCCGGTCACTGCCCCTCTGCTAGCTGAGCTGAACTGGGTCTCAAACTGAGGCAAGTTCACCCTGTATCCACACTAGCGGCCGCCTAAATAGTTTCCACTTCAGTGACCTCTGGGTACCTATCCTACTCTTCCCAGCTCAGCCCGCAGAAGCAGTGCATTTTGGGAAATGGAGGAAATCAACCAGGATGTTGAGGGCTGGCAGTGGAAAGGGTTACATGGACATGTAGAAATCACTTTGAGCAATGCACTTCTGTCTTTTGGCGGCGGCAGCAGGGGGTGACGCGACCCATTGTCTGAGGGTCTGCGACCCAGTTCTGGTCCCAACCCTAATGTGAAAACCACTACTCAGGGTGGTGAGATGGGGCCCCTGCGTCTAAGGGTTAATTGAGCTCTGTAGAAGCTGTGCAGGAGGCGGCACTTAGAGATGGGCTGAGAGGCTCCACCCCAGAAACAGCCTCTTCTGGGGTTCGTTGCACTTTCACTGTCCCCCTGAGCTCAGAGAATCCGGTTTGGCTGGCGCTGGCTGGGGCGTTTCCCTGCTGTTCCCAGCAACCCTGTGCTGAGCTGTGCTGTTCACCGCAGTGTCACTCACAGCCACATAGGCAGCCCCTGCGCAGGGTCAGAGCCAAGGGAGAGAAGTTCCTGTGGGTGTCTTTGATTTTTCATATATTTTTATTACACTTGGAAATAGCTACAAACAGACAGAGCCGATGCTACCAGTTACCCACAGATTGCCCAGCCCGCGGCTTGCCCATTGCTGGCGTGCGGACTGGCTGGCTGCACTTACTGTCAATTTGACGCGTACGACAGCCCCTCCGCTGCTCTACACTGATATCTGAGTCACCCCAGCTCTGCCGGCAAAACCCCCCGCGCCGCTCGTCCAGCTGGTTTATTTTGTCAAAGAATCGGGTCAGTTTTGTCAATGGGGGGTGGGGACCACGCATGTCCTGCACTAAGCTCCTCACTATCCTGTCTGTGCAAATAACATACGTGTGGCTGCATTAACAACTCAGCAGCCTTAAGTTACTCACCCCAAATAGCCAGCCCTGTCACAGCCCCCAACAGGATAAGGACCCCAGCCCCAAACAGCCCTAGAACGACCCACACCGATGGGAACCTGTAAGAGAAAGTGCATCAGGGATTCTAATTTTCCAAGATAAAAAAAGCAAAATTTTCTGATTTAAAAAACACTAAAATCCAGATTTCTCCGTGATTAAAATTAAATGTTGACTTTTAGTTTCCCTAGCCACAATATAGACAGATATCAGTTAAACACAGTGTTTTACTGAACTGTATTTACAAGTGTTAAACAAATTTGAAGTCTATCAGTGAATTCAGTCGTCGCAATAAAATGAAAATAGAATTGCCATTTGTATTTTTGGCATACTCCAAACACTTCTATGTCTGTGTTGTGCATTTCCTGCAAATTCTTTGTTTTTTAAAACAAAACACACAAAAAATAAAGTGAAAATTGCTTTTATATCAACATTCCTCACTTTCTGAGGCCTTGTACACACTACAGAGTTATTGCATGGTAAGGCTCCTTACCGCACGATAACAATCAAAGCGTCCACACATGAAAGCTTCTTGCCGCGCAACAGGTAAACCACCCCAAACGAGGGTGGTAAGGCTTACCATGGAACAGTTGTTTCGTGGTACAGCCTGTGTGGACGCTTGTTACGCCGTTGACAGCCTCCGGAAATGTCCCAGAGTGCCAAACCCGGCCACTCTGGGACATTGGAGCTGTAAAAAATGTCAATTTCACTGATCTAGCTGAGCAGTGAAATTGATTTATTAAAATGCCAGGTTCCGCGGCTGGGGGATTGGCCGGCTGGACTGGCGAGGGCAGCCAGCTTGGGCCACCCCCCTAGCTTAGCCGCGGGGCTTCGGGTGGCCGTGGCCCGAACCCTAGCTCAAGTTTTCAAAGAGGTCTAGCCTCAGTTCTAAGGCAGTGATTGGTCCCCAAAAGTAACCAATCAGAAGAGAATAAATTATTCACATCTGTATGCTAATGAGAAGGATTGAAAGTGACCAATCAGAAAAAGTGGAAATCTATTTGAGGCAGAGCACTGCTTGAGCTGAGTGTGCAGCCACACCCCCAGCTGGCCACTGGTTTGAATAAAGTGGTCTAGATTAGTAGATATTAGTGCTGCTGTGAGAACCTGGGAGATTAAAAACTAAGATTATTGAAGAGTGTTTAGTCCAGGACTCTGTACCAGTGGTTCCGTGGCTGTCCCCTGGCTGCTCCCCCCCACCCCGGCCACAATTAGAGGGAGGGCCCTGTGGGTGGCCTGCTCCTAGGACTGGGTCCCCCCTGCAACAACAGGAGATCCTGCAGGCAGCCTGCATCAGGCTCTGGGCTTCCCACACCCACCGGGAGCTCGCGTGCCTGGGGGGAGGCCTCACCTGGTTCCCAAAGGAATTTCAAAAATTGGCCCTTATCTTTTGGGGTGCCAACTCCTAGTTTAGTTGTTTCAGGGGTTCAGACAACCAACATTTGTAAGAGCACTTAATAAGGTATCCCTCTTCCCCCCCCCCCCCCCCAGTACTCTTTGAAAAAGTAGATAGGCAGAAATCTGCATTTAAAGGGGGAATATGTTTTCACTGCTGTGGGGAACTTTCCTGGTTTCTTTATTTCCCCAGGGAAGGTAAGTAGGAGACGTCAGTAGTCGGTGGCTGTGTTAGGGGAGGTTAATGTGTGGGGAGAAGGGCGCGGACCACGTTGGATCTGTCTCTGTGTCTGGTTAAAAGTGCAATAACAACCGAAGACAAACCAAAGTGCGGCCCCGAGGCGCCCCTCGCCCTGGCTCTGTCCCGCCTGCCTGACACTGGCGACACCGCATCGCGGCTCAGCGCCGGGCAGGGACCAGCAGCGGGACCCGCCCCAGCCAGGGCCGCCCGTCCGGCTTCTCCCAGGTCAGCTCAGGCCCTGAAAGTGAAACTAACCAGGCGGCTGTTCCCAGGCGGAGACGCTGTGGCTGCGGGGAGCGGCTGGGACTCTCCAGGGCGGTGATTTTTCCCACCCCGGGGGAACCCACGGGGACACACGCGGCCCCAGGCTCCTGCAGGCGGCAGCGTCCCGGACACCAGGCGTCTCCCGCAGGATCCAGGCTGGGTCAGGGACCGGCTGGGCGGGGCGGGATGAGTGACAGTGGCCCCACTGCGCCCCCTGCTGGTGCCTGGGGCTCAGCGCGGTACCAGGCGGCCCTGCCCCCCGAGCGAGGCTGGGCTGGGGGGGTGGAGTGGGAGCACTGAGCCTGGCCTCTGGGCTGGCACTCCTTGCCTCCCCAGCAGAGGAGGGTGGGGTGGGGGCCCCGCTGGGCTGATTGGCCCTGGGCCCCGCCCCTCCCTTGGGACAGCCCTGCCCAGAATGGTGTTTGCTTTCTGCAATGGTGTGTACACGGCTGTCTCATTGGGGTCCACTATGGCACCCAGATCCCTTCCCGCAGTTCTCCGTGTTATTCCTTCGCACACCCGCTGATGTCTTTTGCCTTTCGGAGCTACTAATACCTCCATGTCTGTGCCAGGGTGGTGTGGACTGTTCCTTGATCTCCGCACGTAGGACTGTTATGGAACTGGGGAGACAGTTCTAGGGGACTGCTCCCCTTTCCCAAAACGCTGACCTCCCGTTTTACTCCTCAGAAACGAGGGAGATGTGATGAGGTTGTCATATAGTCCTTATAAGCAATTATAAAAAAATGCTCTTAGGTGTATATAGAGGAAAGGTATCTGTATGTAAAAGACACTTCATCCTGGAAACTCCCAGCCAGCTCCCTGCAGCAGCCATGGCTTCTCCACCTGGCACAGCCCCTGGCTTAGTTTCACTTTCACTGGCCTCCCCCTTCCCAGTTCCACCTCTTCCTTGTACAGTAGAAAAAAAAAAGTGTATAGTGCAAACTATAGAAAAAAAGTAGACAGAGGGGGAAAATGAAAGTGAACAGTGAGGTTTTATGTTTATCTATTTCTGTTTATATATTCTCCATAATCTCAGTTTTTACAGTCTCCTGACACACCCCAAAACTGCTCAAGCCAGCACATTTCACTCCTGCTCTGAGTGCCTGTGCTGAACTCTACCTTAAATATAAGGGCTGTCAAACATGTGACCCGTGCCAAATGGGGCCCATGAACCTCTTCCAACCAGCGGGTGACTGCACTTTGTTAGGGAGAGAGTGTGGTCCCACCGAAAGAGATCTCGCTTATCCAGGGCTCCCCAATGCCATGGAAAGGCATCGCAGAGCACAGTTTCACATACACCGCACTCTCTGATTCCAGAAGAGTGCCGCAGTATTTCAGTGTATTGTACCTACAGCCCACTTGAAGGACATTGAAGTCAAATCTGGCCTCCCAGAGCAAATCACTTTGAGACGCCTGGAAACAGATTTTTTTACCTTTTCTGATTAGTTGCTCTTTCAATCCTGCTTATTAGCATATCCAGTCTGCTAATTTTAAGCTCTTCTGATTTGTGGCTTTTTATGGACCAATCACAGTCACTGAACACCGCTAGACCTGTTTGAGAACTTGCACTAATATGTGACAGACGGGTCCTCAGCCTTGTGTGGGCCTTGATAGGATATATTGTCCTCCAGCAGTGGTTTTCATTTATGCCTTGGGCCCCAGTGTGGTTTGCAGAGCCACAGGTACTGGGTCACAGCATCCCTCTGCTGCAGTTGCCGAAAGACTGGAGTGCATTGCTGAAAGATGTCATTGTTGGTTCTTGGGTATAAATGATTTTTTTTTCAGCTGGGTCCCTAGAAAAAAGTTTCAAAAAAATTTGACTCAGTTGCCTTGGGGTTAAACAGGGACTATGGATTTTTCTCGCATTAGATCAAGTGAATTGACCTCCCCCTCCTCTATGTGCTGTTCCCCAGTGTTTTGAATCCTAACACCTACTTTGATTCGCTGTTACAGCCTGACCTGATGCTATGTCATACACTCCCCTGCATTTAATTTCCTCCCACTCTGTAACTTTCCTATCTTCAAAGCGTCTGACGAAGTGGGATTTTCTCCCACGAAAGCTCATGCGATTAATAAATCTGTTAGTCTTTAAAAGTGCCACAAGACTCTGTTGTCTTTCTACAATAGACTAACACGGCTCCCCCTTTGGAATCTGATGTACAGAATACACGAACCTCTGCCTACAGGCTCAATCCAGCCCTCTCTTTGGCTCTCTGTGATGAAAAGGGGCCGGAGGAGGCAAGAGGAGCCGGGGAGAAGGGAAAGGGGATGGGGAGGTGCCAAAGCAAAAATTGGCTTGAGGTACCACAAGCCCTGTCCCGGCCCTGTCTCCCCCGAAAGGGCCCCAGGACTCCTTGTTTTTCTGCCATTTGCGAGATGTGTGGCCAATCCTGGACTCACCCTGTGTTCCCCATGGAGGAGGCTGCCCAGGAACCAGGCAGCAACCACCAGCCAACTCGCCGGGGTCTGTCCCGCCCGCACGGGGCTGCTCTGGGACCAGCGGGAGGAACCGCCCCCGCCCAGCCGGCTCCTCCCAGCTCAGGCCAGTGAGAGTGAAACTAACTCGGCTGTGGCTGCGGGGACCGGCTGGGACTGTCCAGGGCGGTGCTGTTCCCAGCCCGGGGCTCCCACGGGGACACAGGCGGCAGCGCCCCGCGCACCAGGCGGCTCCCGCAGGATCCAGGCTGGGTCAGGGACCGGCTGGGGTGGAGCGGGGTGCGAGCCCGGGGCTCAGTGCGGTGCTACGCGGCGCTGCCCCAGGAGGCGGGGGCGGAGAGACCCGAGCCCGCACGGAAAATTTTGAGACACCGCCAGCAGCCAATCCCGGCTAATTATCGCTCTATTGGACCAATCGTGAGTCTGATCATGAGGCTACTGGCCGGAGCGATACAATTGGCTGGATAGAAACAAAGGGGCTCGCTGATTGGTTTATTTTAAAGCCAGAAAGCGGCGTGGGTGGGAATATATAGTGCCCCGCTGGCAAGTGTGGGTGTTTGCGGGGACGAAGAGAGTGATTTAAACTGATGCTATTTGCGGGGTTTAAAGTACTGCAGCCAGGGGAAGCCACGGGGGGAGGATTAGGCTCTGGTAGGGGATAAGTAGAACAGTAAGAAGAACAGGAGGAGGTTGAAGGATCTAGGCAGGAAGACTCCAGAAGGAAGGCTGTGGGTGCAAGAGATAAAAGGAGAGACTAGAACAGTGCAGTGTGGGAGAGATGTTGTAGCGGGGGTGGGGAAAGCAAGCAGGGAGGAATTAGATTTAAGGGGATAGAACGGGGAAAGAGATGTTGATAAAAATCAGGGAAAAGTAATTTATTAGTTCTAAAATTTTGCTGGACACATTAGTTAAAAATAATCCAATCAATACATTAACTACAGATAATACTGCCTTTGATTAATAAATCACTTTAAAATGGAGTATTTGTTTGGATGCTTCCATTTTTTGATGCATTGAGGATGTTCTACATACTTTTCATTACCCCAAATTTGCTTTTTTTTCTTTTAAGTTTTGAATTGAACGTGTTTACCCACAGCTCTAAAGATCTCTCATGCTTGACTGTTTTGTGAAACAAACACCATTATTATAAAATGGAAAAAAAAAGTCTTGTAAATTATTAAAACAAAATACTTGTGTTTCTCTTTCTTCCCTATTTAAAAAGTTATTTTAAAAAATATCTATTTCAGGCTATACAACAAACACAGGTCTTTCTGATTTTTTTCTACCTCTGGTGTTTCCTTGACATTTTGAATACAACCACATTTCCACGAGACACCCAGAAACAAAGTGCAATACAATATTTTTTAAATCTGCCCATAACTGTCTTGCTCAGACCCCTAAATTACCAACAACAAATGAAACATTAAAAACATTTTATAAAAACCATTCTTAAAAAGCATTTGGCACAGAAAAGAATAATTTCAAAAACAGCTGTTTCATTGTTTTTAAACACAGTTTATAGGGAAATGGGGCTGAAAACAACTGACTATAACAACTGGTGACCTAAAAACCAAAGTGTCCTTTGAAAGAATAGCTGTGTCTCTGGGTTCCTTTCCCCACATTTCTGTGACCATCCAGGGGTCCTGGCTCACCAAGGAGACTCTGGCGACAACTTCTGATTGAATCTGACCTTACACCCCACTGAGACGTTACACCAGCTGTTCAAAGGACCCCGGCTCTAACAGGGCAGATCCAAGTCTTACCAGACATTAAGCCAGGCTGCCTTTTAAAATGATCTTGCCAAATCTGAAATGTTGACTGTGATGCCCATAATATGGGCTACCCATGCGGATATAACCTACTATTTCTAGTGGCGAGTGTGTTGTGGGTAGCTCTTTATTTCAATTGGGAAAGGGCGGTGTTGCAATGATGTAAGACCAAGGTTGAAACACTGGTGATATCTGGGCTATCACAATTACCAATGAAATAATATTTGTTTTTTAAAATTTAGGAAATTACTTACCAAAAACTCCACTAACGAGCATTATTTACAAGCATTGTTTTGACAATGGGGAACAATGAGGATCTGCCACATTCCTGCTTCCTGCTGTCAGGTGGGTTGTCATAGTGCCCGCACCCCTCTAGTGAAAGGTGCACCACGATATCTGATTCAAGGCTGACTTTTCTAAGAGCTCTAAAAGTGAAATGCTTCGTCACAGCTCCTTGAAATTTGTGTTCCTCATCATGAGGGTGCAGGGTAGGGTCAGTGACCTAAAAGTGAGTCATTACAGCCTGGGGTTCCCAAGATATAAACCCTGGGGATGGGGGAAGCCATTGAAAGAAAATGTTTCTACATGGACTCGTCTGCAGAAAGTTTGAAATCAAACTACAGACGTGAGGTGGGTCAAAATGGTTTCAATCCATCGAATGTCAACCTCAGTGATGCCTGGCACCCACACAAATATTGGGGAGGGGCCCAAACGGAGAATGATAGTTCATTGGTATTTTTTACGATGTGAATGTGCCGTTCCAAAAAAAAAAATGGCTAGGGGGGGGGGTCTCCATTCCCTCCATTGTATCTGCTTTAAAGATGAACCCTTGA
>ML687545.1:0-53699 GCA_007922175.1 Pelusios castaneus
CTGTCTGGATTTAGGGAAGCATTTATGATATTATTTTCTATGGATATCTCATAAATGCTATAATCCATAGGAACTATGTCATGTTTGGTATCAATAGAAAGGTAGTAATTTGCTGGGAATGATTATATAGTTTATGTCTAGGAATTCTATTTTGATTAGAAGTTAAGAATTTGATGTTATATCCATACTTTAACTTGTGTCATTCTGGACAAATGCCTTAGACGGGAGGGTGTAAACAACCATTGTCTCCTTAATGTTAAGGAATCTGCAAGGTATGTGTGTCATTATTCCACCTGCATTAAGACCACATTTGTTAGAACAGCTCCATTTGAGTCATTGTGGCATAGTGTGCATGAAAGAAATCGCACAAAACTATTTCCGTGGCCAGGCTTGGACAGGGCCATCAAAGAGACAGCTAGAGCTTGTATCTCATGTCAGAGCATCAGGAATGCACCTCATTTGGCACCCCTTCACACATGGAACTGGCCCGAAAGGCCATGGCAACGTATTGATTTTGCTGATCCATTCGAAGGATGTATGTTTTTAATTGTTGTTGATTCCCATTCTAAATGGCCAGAAGTCTCTGTAAATGCAGTCCACTAGTAGGGAAAACCCTATCCAGAACCTATGTGGCTTCTTGAGTCATTGTGGTCTCCCAGAACAGCTGGTGACTGACAATGGACCACAGTCCGTTTCCCAGGATTTTGAAAGTTTTTTGCAGGTCAATGGAATACATCACAGCAGGTCACCACCGTATCATTCTTCCACCAATGGACTTGCTGAAAGATTTGTGCAGACTATGAAACAAGCTCTAAGATCTGTGAGGGGATGTTCACCTCTTCAGAAACTTCTCAATAACTTCTTGTTATCCTACAGAAACACTCCGCAGGCTACGACTAAAGCATCCCCAGCGTTCCTTATGATGGGACGACAGTTGGACTCTTGCTTTGATTTATTGAAACCACAAGAAACACAACAAATGGTTCAACACCAACAGCAGCACCAGGTCATCAGACGTGCACTGAGAACAAAGGAGCGCACCTTCTATCTTGGGCAGCCCATCCTAGCTCAATACTATGCTTTGGGAGCCAAATGGGTTCCAGCAAAATTCATCGCCCAGATGGGGACCTGTTTGTTACTCTGTTCAGATGGCAGATGGCCTTGGTTGGTGGTGGCATGTTGATCAGTTGCTACCCGGTCATAACCAGCTGGAGAATACATCTCTAACTGGCTTCACCCTTACAGGTGATGTACTATCAAGTCCCAAAACAATTGTTCATGTATCTCATGCTCCAGCCACTTCCTCAACATCTTTGGCCTCCTCCTCAGTCCAAGCGGACACAACATCCTCTCTGGTTCCTGCTACTTCTCTGGTACCTGTGTTGACACTGCCACCACTACCACCTTCTGGTGTCGGCACATGAGAAGTTCACTGCAATCCATATATAGAGAGAAGGCCTCCTACTCAGCTGGATATTTAGCTAGTGGCGACCCCTTCAACATGGGGCAGAAAAATTCCCTGGGGGTTTGCCCGGAGATGGGGAAGTCTACCCTCATCTCCCAGTTTAGTGTTCATTTTATTTTATTGGGGGTGGGGCGTTTTCATTAGAGGGGGAGGAATATGTGGTGTCCTGGGTTTTCTTAGGTCATTGGGGTTGCCATAGTGATAGATGGGTGGGTTGTTTTAGTGTTAGGAAAACCTGTTTGTCTGTTTTTGCCCTGCTGCTCAAATAAAGGTTCAGCATGGAGTTGAGAGTTTGCTGCTTCCTTATTATCAGATTATAATCCATCTACCCAGATATGTGGCAGAGCCCAAGGGTTCCTCAGAGTCTCTGTCTTACCTGAGCTTGGGTGGGTCCCCAGAAAGGGTCAGCTCATCAGGAATACAGCAGGCTGTGGGAGGCCACCCCCAGTTTATTGTTCCCAGTATTCCTGCCCAGTCACTAGAGCCAGGTAAGATGGGCAGGCCTTCTGGCCCCCTGACAGGGGAGAAGGGGGTAACTCCGTGGCAGGTCCCAGGTCCAGCCTTGCTTACAGCCTCAGGTGCATCTACACAATGGCTCCTTAGGTCAACTTAAGGACGCTTATGTCAACCTACAGAACTCTGCGACCACGCTGGGCGCTTCTTAAGTTGACTTAATAACACCACCTCTGAAGGTTGACTTAAATGTTAAAGTTGACCTTTCTAAATCAACTTAAGTTGACTTAAGGCAGTGTAGATGGGTATGTCTACACTGGAGGCTCTGTTAAGTCAACCTAACAAGGTAGACTTTAAGTCAACTTAAAATCAACCTTGTTAAGTCGACTTAACAGAGTCAACTTAGCTTAACACTTTCCCTTCCTGTCCTTGCTCCACTCCTCTGCTTCTGGGGCCTGAGTCCTGCAGTGCCTGGGTCTGTCCAGGAGGTTTGTTCAGGCCCTTCCTCAGGCCCAGGTTCCAAGAAAGTCCACAGCACCTTGTTACACCCAATTTCTGTTCCAAGTCACTTGTTAATATACTGCATAAATGCAGGTTCCAGGCACTGGTCATAGAAGTCCCTGGCCTTATTTTGGCAAGCATTTTTTTCATGGTAACGTCTCTAAATGTGGAGAAATACAGAGGTTTCAACTTTTCTAAATGTTGCAGAGCATCATTTTCTTTAATAAAATCATCATGCATCTTCCCCCCAAAATATGACGGTCTACTTCAAAGGAAGTGCTGGTGTGAAGTTTTTTAAGGTCTTCCTTTTTGACAGTGGCATACGGAGGGGGAGTGGGCAGCCAAGGGCCATGCCCCCAGAGGTCAGCCTGGGAGGGGTTGCAGGTGTCAGTGAGTATCTTCCTGGCTAGGAGGATGGGAGGGGAGATAGCAGGGGATAAAGGCTGATCTGGATTCCCTGGAATCAGCTGCCTGGGAGCAGAAAGGGGCTGCAACCCTGCCCCTCCCTCAAACCCTTTAGATCTGCACATAGGGGACCCCAGCCCAGCCACAGGCAGGGATTTCAATTTCCATGACTTACCTGTCTGGGATGTGAAATTCCCTCGCATTGCAATGTGGTAAGTAAAGGAAGAATGGAGCCAGGGGAACTCCTGAGGCTGGAGGAACGGGGATTAAGGATGGATGGAACCTGTCCAGGTGGAGGCTGCCCCCAAGTCCCCTGCTGCAGGGAATGAGGTTAAAAAAACCTGTCTCCAGTCCTGTAGAAGTCAGGAAGGAGGGGCAGGGCTGGGGTCTGTAACCGCCTCCCCTGTCCCTATCTGGCCTGCTATTACTTGTGGCATGCAACCATGGGAATGGCTACTGGTGCTGGTTAGGGAAGAGAGAAAACAGCAGCATAGCCTCCATTTCTCCAACCCCCCAGTCCTCAGTTACATCCTCCTGAGTGCCACCCCAGCCCCACTCTCCACTGGCCCTGCAAAGGTCACCTGGCTGAGCGGTGAGCACTCAGAATGAGCCTCCAGCCAGCTTCGTTCTGATTCCTCCCACCCACTAAGTGTATGTCTACACTTGCAACTTAGGTTGACTTAAGGACACTTACGTCAACCTACAGAACTCTGCGTCCACACTGGGTTTTTATTAAGTCAACTTAAGCGCTTCCTTACGTCAACTTAATAACTCCACATCTTTAGGTCAATTTAAGGCTTAAGTCAACCTTATTATGTTGACTTAAGTCGACTTAAAGCCAGGTTGGACAGTGTAGATGCTTTGTTAAGTAGATTTAACAAGGTCAACTTTAAGTTGACTTTAAGTCGACCTTGTTAAGTTGACTTAACAAGTGTAGACATAGCCATGGCATGTGCCCTGTCTAAGGGATCAATCTCCCCTTTGGCAAGGCCAAGCTGATATTGATTCCAGATTTTTAAATCGCATCTGATGGGGATGGGGGGGTGGGGGGGAAGGGACTGCCCTGTGGCTTCTTATGTACCAGGCTGTGGGGCTGGAGCAGCAGGTAAGTGTGGGATGGAGGGTGCTATCCAGCTATCCCCTACTTAGGGATAAGGGGCAAAGGAGGCACTGAGGTGCTCCCACTGTGCATCATGAAAGACCATCGAGCTCCTTCCCCACCCAGCTGGGGAATGAGGCTGCCCCATCAGAGCCAGTGCCAGGCTGCAGGGGGAGAGGAAGGCACTGTGCACTGGGTAAGAGCAGGGGGCCCAGCAGAACCAAGCCTGTATTTGCATCCCAAGTCCCTGTTGTCCTCCCCTCCCAACTCTGCAGACATTCCCCACCCCTGGGCAGCAAGGAGCAGCACCAGGACACCTTCTGCCCTGCACGGGAAGGGAATGTGTGGCTGTGGGATGCAAATGTAGGCTTGGCTCCTGGGCAGTGAAGACCCATAGTATGCCACTGCTTTTTGATCATATCCTTGATCATATACAGCAATTCTGTACAAAAAGTCTCTTTATAGTCCACTTTTGATTTCTTCTTTTTCTCTAAATAACTCCTGCACTGGTCCATTAAGGGCAAACTCATCAACTTTATACCAGCTTTTCTCTTTGAACGGTTCTTCTGCAGATCTGGTCCTCAGTACATCTCTATACACCTGCTCCTGCACTTATTTTATAATAATATATATAATTTACAATAATATATTTTATAATTCAACAAGATTTTCACTTTCAAATTCTTTCTGTAGTTCAACGACATCTAGTTTACATTCTTTCTCCTGGTACTCTCCCAAGAGCCTGTCAACTTTCTCTTCAATTGTTTCCATGGAACGAGCCTGGATATTGTCTATCTTGTGTCAGCCTGTTTGAAACTGAATAGCTTCTTCACACTGGTTAACTGAGTAAGTTGCAAGTTCTTTCTGGAGGGTCATTGCACTCAGACTAAAACAGTCCTTGTTTTTTTTCAGCCAGGTGCAGATTTGCTGCTCTACTTTCAAAATATTGTTTCCAATTTTCCTAAATCTTCTCTGTTTCTTTGCTCAGTTTCTCCTGTGCCTCACTCTTTAGTTTGGTTAAAACACTAATGTCTAGTATATCTGGTGGCTGATTTTGGATGTAAGTTTCCATTTCAGATACCCAAAGGTGCATCTCCTTGCAGAAACCCAATTCCTACTGTTCATTCTTCATGGACAGCTGGTTGTAGGCTTCAGCAAGGAGGCTGTTTCTGAAGCTGAAGTTCTCACGTTTGACAGTTCCACAGACACCTCATCCATTCAATAAACTGGGAAATGTCCCTGGGGGGATCTCTTTTGAGTTCTTATTAATTCAAGCAAATATTTCTTTAACCCCAAAAACACTCTCACTGTAACCCACATTCACTGGAGCCACAGGAGGGACTCCCTGCTACAGGTCAGGAATGTACCAGTTGTGTTTCTGTGGAAAAAAGAGATCCCCAATGACAGCTCCTAACAAAGTTCATGCAGGTAGAGTCTGGAGAATACCCCATGGTCCCGTTCCCAAACTGCCCTGCTGGAGAAACTGGAGCTGGGTCTCAACGGCTCCTTCCATCTTTGGCCACTTTCTGAGTCAGCCAATGAGGGAGTCATTCAAGGGACTCCACGTTCCCCTGATTCATCCCTACAATGTCTCCATATCCAAAATCCTGTCAGACCTGAGTTCCTTCCCAGCCCCTGGCTGTTGCCTTTCAGTGATGCACATGGGAGATGTCAGGATTGTTCTACAGATACTTTGTGTATTGACTGTGCCAGGCCTGCTCCCCGCTGCTGGTCCCACCCCTGCTCCACCACTTGCCTGCTCCTTGCGAGCACTGCACTCTGCCTGCCTCTGAACCCTGGCTCTGGGGAATAGTGCTAAGCTAAGCTAAGCTGACCTTCTTAAGTCTACAACTAGCTGTCCATGAAGAATGCACACTGGCTTTAAGTTGACTTAAGTTGTAGGCTTCAGCAAGGAGGCTGTTTCTGAAGCTGAAGTTCTCACATTTGACAGTTCCACAGGCTCCTGACCATGCCTCTCCTTCTCCACTTCCCTCTGGTTGTGCTCTGACTACTAGGCAAGAATCCTGCTGTAACCAGGAGGTGAACATGCCTACTTTTCAGTGTGTGACACCTGCCCCATCAGTGGGGGGCTGGATAAGTGACACCTCCCTAAATATTAGCTGGGACAGATGGTGTGAGTGGGTGTGTGGATGAGATCCCTTCGCTTCTCAGGCCCTCCGCTGAGATGATCTGAGTCCTGTTTGGAGAAGGTGGGTGTCTGTCCCACATTCATACGTTAGTCTCCGCTAACAGTTAGGGAAGTGTTTGTTATTCTGACCCCTTCCCCCACTGGTGTTCTGGGTGTCATGCATGAAGTGTAGGTGGTGCGACGTAGTGTGTGACAGCCCCTGAGGAGCTCACGCTTGTGTGAGGGTGGTGAAATCTGAGTCTAGGACTAATAGCCAATTCAAGGTTTGCATTCTGCCTCTTACTTGCCTGAGGTTGGTACCCATGCTCCTGAGCCATGGCAGGACAGGTTGACAAGGATGTCAGGCTTCTCCCCTCTTGGGGGGGCACTAGCTCAGATCCTGCCCCAGGTCAAGGGATTGGCTGGCCCAAGGGGCAGGGAACAGGACACACCACTTCCAGGAGATTCCTCCTTCTCTTCCTTTAACCCTCCAGCCCTATCTCCACTCAGCAAGAAGAGGTGTGCACAACCCAATTGACAAATTTTGTGCAGACTCAGCCACTGTCACATTGGCTGGGCATGTTCAAACCTTGCCACCATGAGTTCAAACCATGTGGGTGGAAGGGGCGCCACTAGGACCCACACAGCTGGCTCTGCCAGGCCGAGGAGGGGCAGGCGGCTCTCCTGGCTCCCTCCTAGCTGGAATTGAGCTTCAGCTCCGGGAAGCCTTCAAACCCTGCCTGCGAGGGGGCCGGCCCAAAGGGAGCCCTGTGGCCCACCTACCTGGGACCGAGCGGTCGCGGCCAGGAGGGAGCACGGGTCTCTCTCTCTCCTTCCTGGTCAGGACCGCAGGGTCCCAGCTAGGAGGGAGCATGGGGCTCCCTTCTCCCCAGGACCCGAGCAGTCCTGGCGAGGAGGGTTCTCTTCTGCCCGGGACCTGAGAAGTCCCGAGCAGAAGGGAGCCAAGTGGTAGGTGAGATGTGATCAAATGCTCCCTCTGAGACCACCTCCCTTGGATTTTCAGGTTTGAGGTTATGTGGGCTCCCCACCCCATGTCCAAAGCATCTGTAATTAGGGTCACTGAGGAGGTCTGGGCCATGAAGGGGACCCCTTGCATAGAAAAGTTCGGATCTTCCCATACCCTGAGGGCTTCCAGCACCTCCTCGGGTATAGTGACCACTCTTTCTGGAGAGTGTAGGTTTGGATGGTAAACCTTCACCAGTCAAGACTGCAGCAGCCCCATGTGTAGGCAGACCAGCATCACCAAATATGTGGAGGCTGCCATGTGTCCCAGTAACTGTAGGCAGTGCCTCTCTGTTGTTGTGGGGGAGTGACAGAGTTCTGAAATGATAGCAGACATCGACTGAAATCTTTGAGTCAGAGGGAGGCCCTGGCCTGCAAGGAGTCTAGGTGGGCCCCTATAAACTCGATCTCTGGGGTCAGGTTTAACTTTGACTTCTCTAGGTTCAGGAGGAGTTCCTAACCTGTTGCACAGTTCCCGTGTCATGCGGATGGTGCCCCGAATCTGCTGATGAGACCTGCTCCTGATGAGCCAGTCGTCCAGGTAGGGAAAAATTTGAACCCCTTTTCTTCTTAAGTGAGCGGCCACTGCTGCTAGTCTCTTTGTAAAGGCCTTTGGGGCCAGGGAAAGCCTGAAAGGGAGGGCTGCGAACTGAAGGTGGTTGTTCTATACTGTGAACTTGCAGTATTTTCTGTGCACAGGCCTTATGGCAATATGGAAATAAGCAACCTTTAAATCAAGGGCAGCATACCTGTCCCCGTGGTCTAGAGAAGGAACTATGTGAGCTAGGGAAACCATGCGGAACTTTATTTTTCGTAGGAATCTGTTCAGGCCACACAAGTCCAGGATGGGTCTTAGGCCCCCTTTCACCTAAGGTATCAGGAAGTACCTGGAATAGAAAGCCCTTCCCCTCTCCCTTTGGGGGATGTTTTCGACTGGTTTCGGAGGGACATGACTTCCTGTGCCAGGAGGTTTTCATGGGAGGGATCCCCTCCCAGTAGTAGGGGGTGCGATCCCTTGTTTGGGGACTTTGATCTGAACTGGAGCGCATAGCCCTCTGTGATTGTATCTAAGATCCAGTGGTCTGAGGTAATCCTGGCCCACTGTTCTTGAATTTTGCGAGGCAGTTCCGGAATGGCAGGTATGGAGAGCAATCTGGGGTGGTGATGACGTCTTCAAGGCGGTCATCAGAAGCGACACCTCTGTTAACTTGATTGGCAGCTCGAGCTCTGGTGGGGCAGTTGTTGGGGTCCCTGCCCTCTGCTACCCCTACTGCCGCCACCCCTTTCTCAGTCTCTGCCCCTGAGAGACCTCTGCTGCTGCAAGAGGGGGCATTACTGCTGCTGGCCCTGCTGCTGAGAAGTCATGGGATGAAAAGGATGCCTGGAGGATTGAGGGGAGTACATCCCCAAAGACTTGAGGGGGCCCGGGAGTCCTTCATTCCATGTAGCTTTGTGTCAGTGGATTCAGCAAAGTGGATTCTGCATTTGAGGAGGCAGGCCAGAACCCTGGAGTCAAGTGGCTGTCCTTATGGAGACTGCCGATTTTATATTCCTACTTGCAGTGTCCGTGGCATCCCAGGATGTCAGGACGTTTGCTCTTGCCATTGACGGGCCTTCTTCGAGGAGTGTCTCAAAGTTGGTGGCCTGATCTGCTGGGTGGAGGCCTTGGAACCGTCGGAGTGAATCCCACAGGTTGAGGATATAGTGTCCCATCAGGGCTTGTTGGCTGGAGAAGAGGAGCTGTAGTGCTGCCATTGAATAAAATTTTCTCCCAAACAAGTCCATTTTCTTTGCTTCCTTATTTTTGGTGTCCACACCAGTTGCCCCTGTCTCTCCCTTTGGCTGATGGCATCGACCACTAGAGAGCAAGGAGTGGGGTGGCTGAATAGGTAGTCAAACTTGACGTGATACTTCCTCTCCACCCCTTTTGACACAGGGGGGACAGAGGACAGGGTCTGCCATCGAGCCCTGGCTATCTTCAGGACTCCCTTGTGCAGGGGGATGGCCACTGTAGCAGGGAGTGCGGCGTCACCCACATTGAAAAGGGGGTCAAGGTCTTCCCTCAACCTCCACTTGTAGCCCCAGATTGGAGACCATTCTCCTCAGGAGGTCCTGGTGAGACCTCAGATCTTCCGCTGGGGAGACAGGCTTTTGGTACAGCACTTCGTCTGGGAAAGAGGAGGAGTAGGGGAGGGCCCCTTCCTGGAAAGTGCAGGATGGGCCTTGACTGCATCTGAGTCCTCCTCTGAGTCCCAGTCCCCTGAGGGTCTCCAACCAGACCGGGAGGGCAGCACTTGAGATGAGCCTCATGAGGGGAGACCTCCAGGAAGGGGCAGTCCCAGGGTCCCAGTAGGCTCACTGTGCTAGTCAGTCTCACACAGCCTGGGCCATCAGGGGCAGCAGTGCTGAGGCTAACGGGCCCCTTGGAGGCTCGCTCTGCTTGTTGCGACAGCGGTGCCGGGAACGGCCTCTGCACTCCCGAGGTTCAGTGCTGGAGCTTGCCAAAGAGGTCGATAAGGTATCCGGTGAGAACATATTTTGCCGTTGCCAATGGGCATGGGATCGGTGCTGGCCTCTCGATTACGAGTGGTCCTGGTGCCATTTGCTCAACTTGCAAGTCTCAGCTGGTGACAAGGATCTCTTTGCACCTTGGGTGCCCATCTCCTCTGGTGCCAAGGGAGAGGAGGAGATCCTCCTTTTGCGCCAAATCCTGGTGTCCCTTACTGGCGAAGGGGAGGCAGTGCCAACATAGCTGGCAAACTGCGTGACGGAGTAGGGTGGCTGGAATGTTCCAGTGAGGACCACTCTGTCCCTGCCTCAGACGGAGGCCTCATGCTTGGGGAGTCAGCATAGCCTTGAGATGATTCGTGTCGGTCCTGAGACTCATCAGTGTCCAAGAGGGTGATATGCCCGAACTTCTGAGGCTCACTGATCACCATGGATTCCCGGCTCGAGGAAGGGACATTGCTCCCAGGCTGTTGGCCCCGAAGAGCAGGTGCTTCCATGCCATGGAGCCCATACCAGGCTTCCCCCTTGATGCCACTGCACGGGGGGCTGGCAGTGGCGTCAGCAGTGCTAGGAGAGCCTTCGCCACTTCAAAGACCTCCGGCATTGAGGGGACTGTTAGAAACTGGTCCCTCTGCCCAGATGGGGTCTGCTGGCTTCTGGGGCGCACTGGTGGTGCAGACCGTGGACAAGGTCTCTTCTCTGGGGCCTTTGGGACCCCCGGTGCCAGTGCTCTATCTCTATCGGCACAGGGCCTCTTCTTCGGTGCCAAGGGAGAACGGTGTCAGGCTGGAGCCGGTGCCAAGAGCACTCGTTGTGTCAACGATGGCCCCAGTACTGGTGCCCGTGCCAGTTCTGACGTGGGTTTAGAGTTGCCTCCATCAGGATGACTTGGAGACGGCTCTCTCTCTCCTTCTGTATCCTGGGATTGAAGGAGCAGCATATATGGCATTTATCTGCTCTGTGCCCTTCGTCCAGGCACTTGAGACATCGATCATGTGAATCACTGACCAGGAAGGCCTTCCCACAGTCTGCACACAGCTTGAAGCCCAGCATGGTAAGGGACCAGCACCGGACTTGGGTCTGAATCAAAGAGTTCAATCTATGCTGTTACTAAGTCTAACTGGATAAACTTACTAAATAAGTACAGAGCTAAGTGACTAAAGAAGAGGACAGGCACCTGCGAGATCGCAAGGAGGTTCCAGACCATCACTCAGGCAGAAAGAAAGAACTGAAGCGGAATCAGGGTCAGCGCCACCTATATAACATGGCTGGAGCACAGGACTCCAGGGGGTAGTGGCCACTGATCCTGGAGGAACAGGCTAGGGCCGAAAGGTTTCCGGGAGACCGTGCACTACGGCACATACATACCTACATCTAAATGGATGTGAGCAGCGCTCGAAGAAGAACAGAGGGTACCAGAATGACCAAACAGTACAAAGTGTAGAATTCTATAACCACAGCTGTTGAGAAGTGTTTAAAAATCGGACAGAATGTTGTTAAACAAAGTTTTCTTTAAACATTCTAGGATCTTTTCTTTATCTGGAGATCACCATCTAAACAGCTTAGTATTGGCTTGTTTTAATGTAATTTGTTTGGGATCTATGGATGTGATGTCATGCTTCTCCGTTTATGGTTGCTCCTTGCCCATGGTTTTGCTTAGCCAAAGTACAAGGCTTCAAATGGTCACAGTGAGAGAAGGCCCATAGACAAGCAGCCTGCGATTTTGATTCTTTGTTTTGATTCCCCTGTAACCAGCAAAGTGATAAGAACTTACTTAAAAGTCATAGGGTCATAAGCCTTTACAGGCAGGCCTAAATATCTATATTCTAACAAGCAAAGGAAAGTCATGGCAGACAAGCTACACCTGGATTGTCAAAGCAATTTTAAATCATGTGTGAACACAACACAAATGACTCATACTAATCTTTTAGCCACTTTCACTCTGAAGGATCCTCAGAGATGTTACTGACAGAGCTGGGCCAAACCATGCCGTGCCTCCAGAGGGGAGGAAGGTATCAAGGCAGGTATCAAGACAAATTGTCAGTGTGTGACATTCCACCTGGGACCACAGATTTCTTAGCAGCACTAACTGCTCTCCCTGGCTGCTCCCCACAGCATCCCACATGCAGATGGAGGGCAGGCAACCAGAGGGGGAGTCGCCAATAGCACCATAACTTCTCAGTCTTACTGCCATAGGTGGGAGGGGTGCAGTGGTTAAAGTAAGTGGGAACACCAGGGAACGCCATTCCCAGCCATTTCCAGGGATGAAGTAGCTTTCCTTTGGAGCCTCAGAGTTTGTTGGGTTTGCTGCCTGCATCAATCCACTCCCTTCCCCATTATGTTACACTGCAAATCCCTCCCCCCCCCCATGTTTCTGAAGTACTTTTTTCCTCCTATGCATTTCTCCACAGAAGGAGCATTAGTGCCAAGCTGTTTGATGTCAGATTAGCCACAAAAGCACAGGTTAGTAGTACTTTAAGTAGATGTGATTGGTTAGTATTAGGGGTCACTTTGAAGGGGACAGTCATCTGGGAGAGGTTTGCAGGTATCTAGATGGTATGAGGAATATGCAGCAGTAAGATCAGATTTGGGGTTTTGGTCATTTGCTCCTTAAGACAAAATGCGTAAACTACAGGTTTGAGTCTTTTCCTCATTTTTAATTGTGCTATAAATTGTTATGTAACATGAAATGTGAAAAAGTGATGTGTCTTTATCTGTTTGGAAGCTGCAAATGTAACCTTTTCGTGGACTAGAATTCATTTAACTTCCCTTCTCCAGTGCCTTAAAAGAAATAATCCCCAACTCCTCACTCTCCTCACATTCAAGTGCTACTAAGAACAAAAGTAATAATGAATTTTATTAACTTCTAACTTGATAAATCTTACCATAAGTGTAATGATCTTGAGGATTCATTAAAGACCACACCATTGAATGAGTGAGGAATAGAACTTTAATAACACAGTCAGGAGTGATTCCCAGGTGTGTAGCTGGGAGCAGCCATGTTATATCACCTGTAGGGCACATCTCCCAATTCACACAACACTGACCCATGCTAGGGAGTGTCTCTAAAATCACAACCTTCTACAAGCATCTCTCTACATCTTCCCTCCTAAGGAAATCAAGTTAACACTTAGTTCCATATAAATGCTATCCAATAATGCATGCACTAACATCTGATAACAGCAATCTAAAAAAAACCCCCAAACCATGTGTAACACCAGTCCATAAACCCAGCATCTGAACTACCTAAAGAGGAGAGGTTATTAGCACATCAGAAGATCACGAGCCCTTCTGTCAAAATAATATTTCTGCTTCCACTTCTGATTTTCTTTCATCTTCCAAATGGTAGCATTGTTCTGAAATCACAGCAAGTTATCAGTAATAGGTAAATTAGACCTGCTCCTTCTTCTCATTAACAGCTGAGCTGGAGAAAAGCCATTCTCCAGGGGTATACTTCAGTAGACCAGCAGTGCTTTATACAGATCACCCCCACTGTTAAAAGTCTTTTTCATCAGGTTCTTTACTGTCTTTATAGACCTTTCCACCAGTCCATTTGATTGGGGGTAATTTGGACTGGAGGTTTCGTGATGAAAACCCCAATCTGAGGCAAATTGCCTAAACTCTGCACTTGAAAACTGTGGCCCATTGTCGCTGAAGACCTCATCAGGAATGCCATGTCTGGAAAAAATTCCTTTCATGCTAGTGATCACTGAATTACTATTAATACTTTGCAGTGTGCAAATTTCTGGATACAGAGAGTAATAATCAGTGACTATGAAATAATCCTTAGAACACCAGACAAATAAATCCACCCCTACCTTCTCATAAGGCCTTTGTGGAACAGGATGGGGTCTCAGTGTCTCTGCCTGTTGTCATGGCTTCTACTTCAAGCATGAAAACCAGTTTTTTACCACATTGATGATGTCATGATTGATCCGTGGCCAATACATGACCTCTTGTGCTCGTTCTTCTCAATTCCAAGTGACCTGCATGGATCTTTTGTAGCATTTCTTTTCAGAGGCCCTATGGAATTATAACATTACCACACTTGAAAATCGCCCCATCTACCACAATCAGTTCATGTCTGCAGTTCCAATAATCTCTTTTACTTAGGCAGCAACTGCTTATTATTTTAGGCCACCCTTTAATTTTCACTTCTTTAAGGATTCCCAATGATTCATCTTTCTCTGTCTCTTCTCTTATTTGTTGCAGTCTCCTGTTAGCTATGGAATTTGATCTCACAACCATATCAACATAGGCTTGCACCTCTGTCTCCAGTGTCTTCTTGGGTGCCATAGGTGCTATTGCTCTGGAAACTGCATCTGCTGTGAACATAAATTTGCCAGGCATGGAGGTCACCAGCAAATTGTATTTCTGTAATTTTATCATCATTCTTTGAATCCTTAAATTACAGTCATTTAGCAATTTGCTAAATAATGCAATCAAGGGCTTGTGATCTGTTTCAACTTCCATTGTCTGTCCATAAATAAATTGATTGAATCTCTCACGAGCAAAGAAGATTCCTAAAATCTCCTTCTCAATCTGTGCATATCTAGACTCTGCATCTGTCAGTGATTTGGATGCATATGCCATGGGTTGCCAGCAATCCTCATGTTTCTTTAAAATCATTGCACCTAGCCCAGACTGTGATGCATCTGCTGAAATCTTAATAGGCCTTTCTGGAGCATAAAATTTCAATACTGGTTCTTGTATTAAGTGTTATTTTAAACCTTCCCATGATTTCTCCTGTGCATCACCCCAACACCATTCATTTTTGTCCCCTAGGAGTTGTCCCCCAACAGTGCTGCCTTGGCAGAAAGATTGGGTATGAATTTTCTAAGATAATTAACCATTCCCAGGAACCGTTGGACATCTTTCTTTGACTGGGGACGTGGCATCATTTCAATGGCAGAAATCTTCCTCTTATCAGGTTTTACACTTTCATGGGAAATAATGTCCCCTATAAAAGTCAGTTATCTAACTCCTAACACACATTGGTCTTTATTTAGTTTGAGGTTTGCAGCTCTAGTTGCTTCCAAACTTGCCGAAGCCGACAATCCTGCTCCTCTTTTTTAGAGACCCAGATGATGATGTCATCCATGGAGGTGTCCACACCGCTAATATGTTCATAGATCATGTGTATGGTTTGGTGATACACCTCTGGTGCTGAAGTTATACTTAGGGTAAGAGTAAAAACCTGTACCTTCCAAATAGAGTATTAAATGTGCATAATTTTGAGCTTTCCTCGGTTAGTTTTAGCTGCCAAAATCCTGAAGATGCATCCAATTTACTGAAATATTGAGCTTTTGCAAATTGAGTCATAATCTCCTCTCTAGTTGGTAATTTGAAATGTTCTTTTTGTACAGCTCTCTTGAGGTCTCTGGGATCTAAACATATGCATAGCTGACCAGTGCTTTTTTCCACTATGAAAAGGGAGCTCACTCATTCTGCTGGTTCCTCTACTTTTTGTATTACATGCATTGATTCCATCCTTTCAAGCTCAGCCTTGAATTTATCACAGAGTGCAAATGGCACCTTTCTACATGGATGAATAACTGGAGGAACCTGCTTGTTTATGTGAATTGTATGTTCACCTTGCAAGCAACCTAATCCCTGAAACAGGTCCTGTTATTCCTGAGGGTGCCTTATAGCCAGATGCAGTATAGTCTTGTAGAGAGAGCACCCTTTTTAACAGACTGAGTTTCTCACCTGCAGCCAGGTCCAAAATTGGTGTCACATCCTGTGGCACTACAATGAAAGGCAGCCTGTACATGGTGTCTTTATGGTTAACGCTAACGAAGCAGCATCCCTGCACTGGTATGTTTGTTCCAGAATACCCAGTTACTTTTATGTTTGTTGGTCCCAGATTAGGTCTTATTCTCATAATCTCGTGCAGACAAAATGTTGACCTGAGCCCCTGTGTCTAGTTTCAGTGGAACGACTGTTCCATTCACTGTCAGAGGCAGTATCCAGTCCTTCTCATTTGGCTTGCTTGGTCCCAGTACATCTACAAAACACTCTTCAGTCTCATTGGCTATGTGTACATTTGCAAGTTAGGTCGATTTAAGGAGGCTTAAATTGACCTAACTTAGTCCCTGTCCACACCAGGCTTTCATTAGTTTGACTTAAGAAAATCCTTAAATTGACCTAATGAAAGCTTAGATCGACTTTGTAAGACCTGCCAGTTAAGTCGACCTAACCTTCTTTAGGTCAACCTAACCCTCCTTTAGCTTGACCTAAGCACAGTGTGGACTCTTAAGTCCACTTTATTGGGTCGACCTAAGGGCAGTTAGGTCGACTTAACAAAGTGGACTAAGTCCACGTCCATGGAAACCACTTTGTTAAATCGACTTAATAAGGTCGACTGTAAGTCAACTTAAAGTCGACCTAACTTTTTCTAGTGTAGACATAGCCATTGCCAGTAACTAAATGTACTTGATTTTTCTGCCTTTGGGATCTCCAGCAGTTTGCAAAATGATTACATTTCCAACAGCTATGACAGAGTTTCCCATAGGCAAGACACTGTTTGGGCCCATGCCTTGATCCACTCTTGCCACATGACCGTGTGGACTCAGTCTTCCTGATAGCAGGGATTGGTTGCACATTGTAATTTGAGCCACTCTGGCCATATGCTGTTTGTCTGAGTGCATGGACTGTCCCCTCTGATGAATTCAGCTCTTTTACTTGTGTTTTTACCATTTCAGTGGCCCTACATATTTGAAGAGCTTCATTCAGAGAGCTCTCCCGCGCTCTGAGCAGTCTTTCTCTTAGCACATTGTCTGTAATGCCACAAATGAGCCTGTCTTTGATCAGATACTCTGCCAAGCCACCGAAGTTACAGCTTTTACTGAGTTTCCTTAATTCAGTGACATACCGCTCTATGGTGTTACCCACTTTTTGCATGAATGTAAAAATCTATGCCTCTCAAAAGTCACATTTGTTTTTGGCATGCAGTATTCCTCAAATTTGGTCAGTATTATATTTAAATGCATGCTTTCACCATCTTGAAATTCAAATTATTATAAACATCCAGTGCTTCATCCCCAACAACATGTAAAAATATAGATGATTTTTGGTTTTCATCTTTATTCTGTTCTCCAATGGCAGACAAATACAACAGAAATTGCTGCTTAAACTTTATCCAGTTTTCTGCAACATTACCAGACATTTGGAGAGGGGAAGAAGCTTGTAACACATCCATTTTTAAAGCTTGCACTTACTTGCTGAAGGCTTCCTTTGTTTTCAGAGATCACCAGTGTTTGTCTGTTTTCAGTTGTAAACATAGGAGTTTGCCATCAAGTCTTCTTAGTTTCCAAACTCATTCACCATCTTCTGACACCATGTAATGATCTTGAGGGGTCATTAACAACCACACCATTGAATGAGTAAGGAGTAGAACTTTAATTACACAGACAGGAGTGAATCCCAGGTGCGGCAACTGGGAGCAGCCATGTTAGATCACCTAGGGCAAGTCTCCCAGTTTACACAACATTGGCCCATGCTGGGGAGTGTCTATAAAATCACAACCCTCTACTAGCACTTCTCTACAGTAAAAAAACATAATAACTACTATATATTTATAACATGTTCTTGCTATTTGGTAAATCCTCATTCACCATTTTACAGCTGTAACCTTTCTGCCAGGCCAAGACAGCAGCAGCAAAGGATTCTATGTCTAGGGGATCCCAAACAATGTTACAACACCAATTGGCTTGACTCTCTACCCAATCTTCTGGGAAATCACACACTATTCCCTGGGTGCCCTAGAGAGCAATGCTTTCCCTATTGCAAGCATGAGTCTGAGTGTAGTACATAAAACTTTTAATAGTAACATAAAGAGACTATATAGAGGCAATATCAAAACCAGTGTTGATTTGGAAAAACAATGCAGGGCAGAACACACCCCACCTCAGTGTAGGTAGAATATGTCCTTCACTTCTCCATTACACCCATATCAACCATTATAGTTTTAGTATCCATCTCTCAGAGGTAGGAGGGGTGTCCTCAATAAGTCCCCTCCAGTTGTCTTTTGCCACCTCAGGGTCTGCTCACACTGCCTGCTTGGCCTATTCACTGGCTGCTTGCACTGCCATGTGCCAACTGCTCACACCACCAGTGGCACCATCTGCTGGTGCCCACTCTCTGCCTCTAAAAAGCTTTCCTAGCTTAAGGCACCACTTACGCTGGTCCTCAATCAGCTTTTTCAGTGATTTCAGCTCCAGACTTCAGTCTTTAAGACACCCATGACTTCTCTCTGATCAAAATAATAAAAAGACTCCATAAGGAATCATTAAGGTTACTTTTAACAGTGGGAGGGGAATGAAGCATTTCCTACAGCTCAGCTCTTCAGCAGAACCAATACCCCTACTTTCCTTACTCTTATGAGACTGGAAAAAAATAGGGTTGCCCACTCTTCTGAGTTCTGTGTTGCGGATGGTGACTTTTCCTTCAGAGAAGGCTAACACAGTTGATACAATCAAAGGGCAGTATATCATGAAAAGAAAATATTTCATTTCCCCCTTCAGTTAAAACATAGGATTTGAATCAGCCACACATATCATTTCCTATCATGACCAGCACCTTGGTGGATTCATCCAAATACAGCATAAATATGCTAACTACTTAATTGTATTCATGCAAATACAAAGCCCATGCACATAGAGTGTCCCCCTTTTAGCTGCTAAGCAAGAGAAGTGCCCAGCCTCTAGATCTTGCTTTCATAGCTTTCACCTCCAAAATGCATAAACAAGAAAACAAAATGAAGTTAAACAGAACAGTCTGCACAGAAACACCGAGAAAGAACCCAAGAGTTCCCAAAGTTTAGGTGGAGTTCATCTGAATCTCAGTTACAGTCTCTGTTCACTAAGTCAAAGTCTTGAGTTGAAAGAAGCAACTCCTTATTCGTTGGGAGCAGGAATCTTCATTAGAAATCCCTGTAGATGACTCTTCCTTTGCTGGAACCAGCACTGTCCAGGCAGCTTACAGATTAACCAGCACTCAGTCACATACACACGTGAACAAAAACAAAAACACCCTGCTGCAAAAGGCTCTAGAGGAGGGAGAAAACATCTTGCTGTCTGCTCCTGTCTCAGCATCTCCCAGTCATACGTTAAGCACATGGGCTCTTCTCAACCTAACACCTTGGTTGCTGCTCTCATGGCCTCTGGCCACACCACACCAGCAGCAGAAAACCTTGTGGAGCATGCTCAAAGCTACCACATTTATTTTCCAGAAACTTCTGGCTCTGGGCTGCTAAATCTGCCGAGCAACAGCAATCCAGCCCCAAGAGACCCCTGAAAGAGACAGCTCCTTTAGGCATATGGGTTACACAAACTGTGCATATTCTCCAAAATTACATATTTAGAAGATATGATTTTTTCTCACACCACATTAAAAGAAAATTAAATTCTATAACTTCCCACTCACAACAGAGTTTCTCAGTCTGTTTTTGGCTTCAGCGCAAAGTCTTCTTTTAGGCTTTCCAGTGCCTGCTCTTTGGTTATTTTGTGCCATTCATCAGGGAGATTGGCAGGGATAGCATGAAACTCCTTAGCAAACTGGTGATTGAATTCCTTGAAAACAAATTTCCAGTAATCAGAGGCTTTGATGTTGGGATCTGACTCAATGTGCCAGTCTGGAAAATATTTGCGATAATCTTTATAAGGATGAGATTCCCCTTTTGTCTCTGGATGTGTGAATGTGCCATTGGAAACCACTGCAGAAGAGCATATATCATAGCTAAGAGGCTCTGTTTTACTACCCTGGTGTTCCCCTAATCCTTGAGGTCGATGCACTGATACAAAATGTTCCTGGTGCACAGGGGTTCTTGCTTCACAGGGGGCTTTACAGAATGGACACTGCTTCCCACAGCCGAGCACTGGCTTCCAGATTTCATCCTGGAACTTCATTGTAAGTTTTGAGAGTTTTGACTCTATTTCTAGATTTTCAAAAGTGGATAAAATTTGTTTTTCCAGATCAGGAATCAAATGCACTACAAAATCTGAAAATTGGTTTGCATTTGCTGTGTTTTTAAATAGTATCACTTCTAAGTTGTCCTTGGGAATAACTAGGTCCTGCTGCAGCATTTCACACAAGGTCTCTAAAAAGGCAGAGACTGTCTCAGTCTTCTCATCTTTGGATTTTTTCAAAACATCACTCAGTTTATCAATTATTGGAGAGAAAACTTTTTTCTCCAAATCTCCCAAACTTGCCTTCTCTGTGTAGTGCGTTAACAAGTGTCTCTGTATCTGGGTTTTGATAAAACCTGTATAATTCCCTGTGTATTGCACATAATTCTTGAAGTCATTTTCTTCCAACAGATTTTTCAGAACAGAGAATTGGAAGTTGCAGATGTTGTACTCAGTAGACCGTTCACTGCTGAGAAAGTTGTCCACTATTTCTGTTCCGAGTCTCTTGTTCACATAGTCCATCAGGGCAGGTCTTAGACACTTATCACAGAAATTCCAGGCTCTGTCTTGACACTTGTCCTTCTCTAAGTAAAGAGCTTTGAATGTGGAGAGATACTGAGATTTCAGTTTTCCCAGACGCTGCAGAGGATCATTTTCCTTAATGAATTCATCATGCATCTTCTGAAATGCATGAGCAGCATCTCCCAAAATGTGAAGCTTCAGATCAACTTCAAAACAAGCAGCAGTGTGAAGGTTGTCAACATTAGCCTGCTGAAGCTGCTCATTAATCATCCTCAACAACTCTCTGCAATAATTTTCATCATAATCTGCTTTATGATTTACCTTTTCTTCAGTGTAACTATTACATTTGTCTATTAAGGATTTAGCAAGATACTCTACTTTATGTACATGTTCCTGTGGAAAGGATTTTTTCGCATCTTTGAACATATTTAAGACTAAATAGTCCCTTTTCATTTTGAAATGTTGTGTTTTGTAAGTAGATAAGTCTTTAGAGTCCTCCAGCATCTTCCATACTGCACTACCCTTATTCTTTAGGTCTTTTATCAGATGCAACTCCATCTCTTTGTATATTTTGCGTTTCTGTAAAGCAATTAGTGACAATTCTGACAATGTTTCTCTCCACATGTTGTTAAATTCCTTCTTCAGTTCATCATTTTTTAGTTTACGTTTGCTTTTCCTACAATGGTTCAGAAGCCTATCAACTTCCTCTTCAATTTTTCTCTTGTACTCTGACACAATAGCATCTGTTTTCTGTTTGCCTCTTTTAATTTGAATCACTTCTTGCCACTTGCTGAATGAGTAATTCTCCAGTTCATTGCTGAGACCATGTGCACTTCTCCAAAAATCTTCTTTGTACTTTTCTATCAAGTGCAGATTTGCTGCTCCACTTTCAAAATACTGCTTTAAATGATTCAAAATCTTCTGTTCTTCTTGCCTCAGTTTCTTCTGTGCCTCATTCTTTAGCTTTGTTAAAACATCAGTCTCTTTATCTGGTTGCTGATTTTGGATGAAAGTTTCTTTTTCTGATACCCAGAGATGCATTATCTTGCGGAAACTCCATTCCCACTCTGCATACTTCATTGACAGCTGGTGGTATGCTTCAGCAACGAGGCTGTTCCTGAAGCTGAAGATGAAGTTCTCGTGTTTTACAGCATTCCATAAGCTCTTCACCCATTTGATAAATTGGGGGATGTCCTTGGGAGATCTCCTTTGTGAACAGCCTCTCAAAAATTCAAATACATATTTCTTTAATTCATAAACCTTTTCACTGTATCCCACATTCACAGGAGCCATGGGAGGGACTCCAAGCCACAAAGCAGGAATGTACCAATTGTGCATTTCCAGATCATAATCCATAATATCAGAAAATTTCACGTCCCTGCATTTCTTTTCCATATTTACTGCAGCTTTGGTCATTTCATTGAGCTGCTCTAGGAGGTGTTTCCTGTCCCACATGTTTTGTTCATGTGCAGACACATCACTGACATTCTGGTGCACAAACTGGCAGTTGGGTTTGTGCCCAATTTCCTCCATTCTGAGGAAGGCATGGACCACAATTTGCAGGACGTCCTTCATTTCGGTGGCGTTCTCCATGGCCATGTTGACAATCGTTATGTCGCTCAGTCCAACTACCAGCGTGGCCAGTTCATTGTCATGTTCATAGCTATCCTCCAGTGTGGCTAATTCAGGGGCTTTCAGACCTTCTGTGTCTATCACCAAGATGAAATCACATCCTAGTTCCTGCTGAAAGGTCTCTGCCACTTTAACAAGCGACATGAAGGCTCCTCGTGTACATCGGCCACTGCTCACTGCAAACTGGAGGCCGAACATGGTGTTGAGGAGGGTGGATTTCCCAGTGCTCTGCACTCCCAGCACAGTTATAACCACCATTCTGGATCTTCCCCCCAGCTTAGCATGGAGCTGAGTCAGAACATCTGTCACCCACTGCAGTGGGATGTTGGATACATCTCCATCTATCAGCTCTAGAGGACACCCTTCCAGCATCAGGTCAGCTGCTATACATGGAAGACAGAGAAACTGCCCTTTACTTTTTGCCTCTCTTCCAACCGCTGAGAATTTAGCCTGATAGAACTGCCCCAACTCACGCATGAAATGTTCCACCCCTAAAGAACTGGCAGAGATTAATTTATCTAAGTCTGCAAATTTTTTAACGTTTTCTGTGTTTTTGGATTTCTCTTTATATTGATCCCGTAGTTTAGAGAGATTCTCCCTAGTAATGTGATCCAGGTGAAATTTCATCCATCTCAGGAAGTAATGTTTCTCCCTGGGAAGTGGTTGATCTATTCCCTTAATAAATGTATTCAAACCATCAGTAAGGCCATATCTCTTCTGCTGAACCCGTAACTCTAATAATTTAATTTCCAGCTGATTTTTATATTCCTCTATAGGAGTGTCTCCTTGCGTTCTCATTTGGCACATTTCTTTTTCCACTTCAGCCAAGTTTTTCCATGGCTCCCCTTGGAGTCTCAGATTTTTGTTCTTGTACTCTGCCACATCTTTTATTTGTGTGGTGATTTCCTTTGCACTTTGGCTGGCGCTCTCACATTCCTTATCATCCTCATCTACCTGCATGCCTAATTCCTGTGCTGTTTCAGCCATGGTTTCTATATTCACTATCTTGGGAGAAGAGTTCATTATAGCTGCTATTGCAGACTGCAGATATTTTACAAATGATGCCTTATTTGTGGTGCTTCCTTTCTGCAGCACATGTGAGTTGCTCAGTTTCAACACTGGGGCTAACTTTTTCAGGAATCCCAGTGTTTCCTTGGATTTCCCTGCCTGATGGTTAAAGATGAAGTAGAATTTAGTGGCTGATCCCTGTAGAGATGATAGCAGCGCATATTCTTTTTCACTGATACTCTCAGTAACTATGAACACTGCTGATGAAACCTTTGTTAAAAAGTGAAACTGCAGCTGGTGCAACTCAATGTCTCCACGCAGGTTTGTGAATGTGACAGGTTCTGGGAAAAGATCTGAGTTCTCCCTCCCAGCAGGGAAATACCAGAAAATCTCAACCAGACCATCTGCGATTTCCCGAGGGACGTTCCCAGACTCCATGTCCCGATGGACAAAGAAATCTTGGTGTTGCAGGTAGGGGCTCAGGATGTCATTGAGGAGTTGGGATTTGGAGAAGCTGCAGTTCCCCATCCGCACAAAGGAAACGGTTGGCATTTTGGTGAGCACCAGGCTCTCCTCTCTGAACCCTCTGCTCTCTGCCAGGGAGTGCGGCTTCCACTTCTTCACAATGTCCCTCATGGCCCACAGCATTAGGGTGCACTTGGGGGTGTCAAGGGCAGGTAGCAGCAAAGGGAGGGCAAACTGGCATGTGGACATTTTAGTCAGGATCTCCTGCTGTAGGAAACTGTCTGAGCAAAGCAGAACGGCACAGAGAACATCCAGGGGGTTCAGAGAATCACTGGTGTCAGTGTCAGTAACAAAAACAAAATCTTCTTGAATATCCAGCTCCCCGTTGTCTTCAGTTAGTGTTTGAACATGAGGTGCCATGTGCTCAAAGTTTGTGCTTCTTGCTGTCCCATTCAGAGCCATGAGCCTTCTCAGGAAATGCCATGGTAAATCTGCTGTTGTCTGAGGAGGCTGGTTGTTTAGACTTTCTGGGGAGATTTCCAGGACACCGCTCAGCTTTAGTTTCCTGCTTCTGTATTTCCCCATTTTTAGCTTTGACTCGATGTACTGAAATACTCTTAGTCCCTCTGCAGAAAAGGGGATACAACATGAACAATTTGTTAAACTGAAAAAGTTCTCAGATATAGTTGTTATTTTAGTATTAAGGCTATAAGGTGAAAAACATTCTAATTATTGAACAAAAAAAATCACAGAGGCCTGCATGTTCCCTAGTTCCAAAGGGATAACTTATCAGTCATCTCAACATAGAAGGCAATCAGGTTGGTCAGGCACTATTTGCCCTTGGTGAATCCATGCTGACTCTTCGTGATCACTCTCTATTTTCCTTCAAATCCACAGCTACATGTAGATCAGGGCCTAATCTTTCATCTTCCACCTCTTTAATTAATGCTAATTGTCTGGACAATACTTCTGAAGCAAAATCAGAGTCAATGTGGATTTTAGAGCACTTCAAAACAGTGGTGTTGCTGCCACAGGGCACACAGGGCACATGCCCCAAATGTCTCCAGCAGTGCCCCAAGCCCCGCCGAGCAGCTGGAGCTGGTGAGGCCATTTTAAATTTCCCGCCCTGCTCCACTCCCGGTCACGTAGGCTAGGGTGGAGCAGGGTAGGAAATGTAAACAGTTGGGCTCTGCCCACACCCTCCCTGGAGGCTCCAGGCCCCATCCACAGCAGGAAAGTGCTGGGGGGAGGCTCGGGAGTTGGGCAGGTGTGGGGGGCAGTCGGCCCAGCGGCTCGGGCTCAGGCCCGGCCCAGGCCAGGGCTCTGCCCAGCGGCACAGCTCAGGCTCAGGTTTGGGCCCAGCATGGTGGCGTGGCCTGGCTCAGAGTTTGGGCCGGCCCAGTGGTGTGGCCTGGCTTGGGGGTTGGGCCACCCAGCTTGGGGTTTGGTACTGGCTTGGAGGCATGGCCCATCCTGGACCGCCCGTGGTCCGGCTCCAGGGTCCTGGCGGAGGAGCCGGATTGGCCCTGGGCTGGATTGGGCCCAGGGATGCGCTCCAGGAGGAAGGGGGGGGGACCAGGGGCCTGTGTGTTCCGAATGTTTTTTGGGGGCAGCAATGTCCCTGCTTCGAAATATCACACATCAGCCAGAAATGAACCAAGGAGAGTTATATAGGACTAAGGAGGTGATTTTATCACTGTGTGTATCATTAGTGAGACTGATGCTGGAATATTGTGTCCATTTCTGCTATGTGTCAGTTTCACCAAACTGTTCATTTGGAGCAAAAGAATCAGAACGTTTTGTTTCAGTATTTTTAAAGTAAACATTTTGATTTTTCATAGAAACATAGGTTTAAGGAGGGCTGCAAGGGCCAATTCAAGAAGATTTTTCGTTTAGAAATTTCTTTGGTTTTATTAAAAACAATTCAAAATCTTGAAAAAAATGCTCTAAATCTAAATGAAACATTTGATTTCAGATGAAACAAAACTTTATTTAAACTGAAATGGTGGGTTGAGTTTTTTTGCCTAAATATGAACAATTTCAATTTCAGTTGTACCTGAAGCAGTTTTTCCCCATTTTTTCTGAAGTGTCAGTGAACCAAAAAATCCATTAATCACACCTCTCTGCTATTTGACTCTAGGAGAGCCTTGGAGACAAGAACTCCCCTGGGAGGATGCTCTTTAAAATACATTAAAACAAATGTGAAATGAGCTAGCACTCACCAGGCAGGGAATATTCAGAAAGCAGATTCAAGCACTGATGTGCATGTGGTAGGTTCTTTAAACTGTCCAGGAACTGCTGACATGCTGCCTCTCCCTGGTGAAGCACTTCGTCTATCGAGCGTCTGACTCTCTCCTCTGGCTTCTTAATTCTCCTCCAGGCATTGCGTTGCTTCACGGAGATTATGGATTGGGACTGTAACTCTCTCAGGAGAGCATCTGACTCTTTTTGAAGAATCTCAATTAACCTGTTCTTCTCCTTGGAGAGAATCTCTGAGCATTGGGCTCCAGTGGCCATTGTTACAGTATCCGCAGGACCTTGCATTACACAAAACAAGAACTCAGAAAGATTTGTAGAAAAAGAACAAGCAAAAACATAACATGCAAAAGGAAGATGCTGTGTATACAGGAGTACAAAGGGCATCTGCACTTAGGGTTTCGAGTAGGGAGCAGCAGATCAGGGGATACCTCACCTCATAGAGAAGGTTGAGGTCAGCGTTGCACTTGAAGCAAGGATAGGACCTGATTGTTATGTGTAAAATACAATGTGTCCTCCCCAGAATTAATTACACAACGTACTTACTGGTAACTGAAGGAACTTTATTAGAATTTTAAAGTAATTTTGTTCATTAATTGAGGAACTAAAATTAAAAAAAATATGAGCCCAGGTGCAGAGTTTATCAAAGGCATGGGGAACTATTGCCTCACCTGATTGGCTGCTCTCTGCTTCCCCACTCCCTGCATAGGCAGGAGGCAGTGACAACAGCAGCAAGATCTGGCCCCTGCTCTGGCCAGAGACCCAGGGCTGCTGGCGGTAGCAGGATCTGGCCCTAGCCAGCAATGTTCCCTCTAATTTTTGGTAGGCTGTGTGCGCCAAAAATTTCTTTTGTGCAACTTTTTTGACCCAGAATTCAAATGTGTGCGCCGTGATCTGAGTGCACCCAAGCAAGTATAATGCAAAAGTAGTTATGAAAATGACAATTTATGTGTTGTAATCTTTGTGTATAGGCAAACACGGACATATCTAGATGATAATATAATAAAGACTATTTAATAAGTGTACTATTATATGGGCATGCAACAGAATCATCAAAACTAAAAAATGCAAAACTTTACAATTCCGAACAACTCAATAAATGCGCATGAAGCTAGGCTGACAATAAGGTACACTACAGATGAACTCTTGTCTGATAGAGGGGTATGGGGAGCACAGGCACTAGGTGGTGGGGGAGGGGTGCCAGGTGGCAGATCCTCCCACTATGTCTCCCTGGTGTTGCCCCCAAGGGGCCCCTTTGCTGCTCCCCTCTTCGTTCCCCCACATCCCCCCCAAGCCCCAAGCCCTCCGGGCCCCTTCCCTGCCTGCCTGCTGGGTCCCCTATCCTCTCTCATTCATCCAGAGCCTCTTCCCTCCAGGGCAGGATCTGGCCCCTTTCAGGGACCCAGGGCCACCAGTGGCCGCAGATGCCATCCCCAGCCAGGAACATGGGACTACTACTGGTGGCAGGAGCCAGATTCACCCCCAGCTTCAGCCAAAGACCTGGGGCTGCCGGCAGCAGCAAGAGCTGGACTCTGCAGCAGGAGCCAGATTGGGCCCAGGCAATAAAAGGGCATGGCTGGGAGGCTGAGTCAGCTGTGGAGCTGCCTTCCCCAGGGCAAACTTCCAAAATCCACTCATGTATGAGCCCCTTAACTAATGCAGCACCCAAAAGTATATAGCCTCCCTCTTTTTGTGTTCCTAACAAAAATAGCAGAATAACATACTCTTCACATGTCCCAGCTAATTAATACTGACTACACTGTTTTTGAGATTATATCTGAATAATTTGAATATGTTTTTAGTATGAATTATTATTTTTCATAACTAAAATTGTTCTTGTGAAGAAAGGCTGACGGATATAATAGCCTACCGAAGAGAATTCTATGAAGAATAGCCCTCCCTCAAAATGGCTGCCCTCTTCCACTGTTCTCTATGCAAGTGAAGCCATAATTGGAGTCAGTTGTTGGCTATTTTGGGTAGGGTTTATTTTTCATGCTCTCAAGAAGAAGCAAGGCCTCCACCTCTTCACAGTATAAAAGTCCACTAACTACATTGAAAGGAGCTGTGGCTTCAGTCACGCCATGAACAATGGAAGATGATGGCCATTTTGGAAGGGGAAATTCTTTTGATAGAGAAACTTTCAGTTATGAAAAAGAATGACCATTAATCCCAAAGATCTTTTCTAAAGCAACTTCTTGCACCAGCACTACTCAATAGGTGGGTCGTGATGGAAGGTGGAACTAAGATGAATATATGGGCAGGGAATGCTGATGGAGAAGGAATTTGGAGGGGGAGTGTATCTGTAGGGTAAGGCAAGGAGGTGCAAGAGGCCAGGGGACTTTGGGGGATATGCACAGGGGAAGGTAGGAAAGTACAAGAGGCATGGGGAATTTTGGCTATTTCATGTTGCTCTGGTAAAACAAAGCAGCTCTAAATGTTGTTGAACCATCTCATGTGTTTTGGTGGTTTTGTGCTGCTCCAGAGTGGAATGAAGCTGAAAAAGTGTATCCTTGAATCTAGCCATAAAAATTGAAGTTAAAAAAATTATTTAAAGCGGATACTTCCTATCTTCACATCATTAGCAATATCTTGTGGTACAATTGTCTATGGGTATGTCTACACCTAAAAAGCTAAGTCGACTCTGTTAAGTCAACTTAACAAAGTCGACTTTAAGTTGACCTTGTTAATTCGACTTAGCATGTCTACACTGTAAATTTAGGTCGACAAAGTCGACCTTGCCAAATCAACTTAGAGCGTCCACACTGGACGCCCAAGTCGACTTGTAGGGGCTAGGTGGCCTGGGAGTGGTGCATGGTGGGAAGGGGGGCACCCAAGAGGTGCTCCACCTTCCCCAGGCACCCCTTTAAAAGTGCCAGGAAGTTCAGCATCTTCCTCATTGTACCTGGGTACATGGGGGCTGAGCAGGACAGGGGCAGGGTGCAGGACCAGGGTGGACAGGGTTGTGTCCTGCCCTGTGGGTGGGCACACCAGGCTCTGGCTGTGCTAGGCACCCTGTGAGGGAGATCAGTGGGGGAGCCCTGTTAAGTCAACTTAAAGTCGACCTTCTTAAGTCAACTTAGAGAGTCTACACAAAAACTTAAGTTGACTGCCTGCGTCCACACATGCCGGTGCTAGGTTAACGGAGAGCCGTGGCTCAGGGGAGCAGCAGCTCAGGGGAAGGGAGCCGCAGCTCCCTTCTTCTCTCTGACAGAAGGGAGCCAAAGGGCTCCCTTCTCCCCAGGAGCCGTGGCACCCTTCTGCTGGGAAGCCACAGCTCTCTTCTGCCGGGGAGAAGGGCTCCCTTGTCCCCGGGAGCCATGGCTCCCTTCTCCCCAGCCCATCCCCTGGCTTGGAGCCAATTAGGTTGACCTAGGTCATTAGGTCATTAGTGCATCCACACTGGCTTAAGTTGACTTAACAAGGTCGACTTAAGCCTTAAGTCGACCTAAAGAGCAGGAGTTATTAAATCAACTTAATAAAAGCCCAGTGTGGATACGGTGTTCTGTAGGTCGACTTAAGCATCCTTAAGTTGACCTAAGTTGCAAGTGTAGACATACCCTATAAGAGTTGTGTTTACTTTTCAGCTATGAAATTTTTAATGTAAAAATCTGAGGAAATTCCTAGGCAAAAGCCACATTAAAATGGAGTTAAGATTGTGAGCACATATTGGTAATTTAAGGTAAAATAAATTTCAGGGATGATGTAATTATTCCTAAACCAAGCATTACAAATAGAGGAAATTCAGAGTTATGGTTAAATTTAAAAGAAATTCAAATATGTCCAGGCACGGAAATGCAGAATTAGGGATCATGAAAAACCATATGTGCCCTGTCAAAGACACTTCAAACTTTCCACATAGTTAAAACTCACAGCTTAGGCTACCCTTGAATATATATAATAGCTAGACAGATAGATAGAATTAATGGTCATTTCCCCTAATTATTATCCTGTAGGAACTCCATGATGGGGAAAATAATGAAAAAAATCAAATGTGATTTCAAAGCTCAGTTAAATGTAATCAGGATCCACAAATACCAAAATGATCTAATCATAATTATTCCCTAACATCCTTATAGAGCAGAGTTAAAGTTTTTGCTGTATCTTTCAGTCATAAAAGTAGTATGAAAAATAGATTTTTAAAAAAGATCCATAAAAACTTACTCAAATCTGCCTATAAAGGGGGGGATGATCTCTTCGTGGCTCATTCCTTAGCAGCTCCTGCTGCCTTGGTGGATCTTTCTGCCAGATATCATCATCAGTTGCTCTCAGCACCTTCAGCAGCTTCCACTGTTTCGTCCTTTGTATTGTAGCTGATCAGTGGTTGAGACACCTTCATCTAGATTTCACTCAGTTTTTCTTTGAATCTCTGGATCCCTTGTTCTCTCAGCTCTTTTCACTGTCTTCTTCATGCTACTTCCTCAGATAGGATCCTGAGCAAACTTCTGGGCCATCCTAATCAGATCTATTTTCAGAGAGGAATCAAGGTAACAAAAAAGTCTTTTTTGTTTCAGCTCCCAACAATCCCTCTGTTTTCTGCTCCCTGCACTGACCCAATGCAGTACTGTGCACTTCGCTTTCAATCCCCAATGCAAAAATCTTCAAAGTCTAATGCAGTTCCTTCTAAAGTATTCCGTAGATACCTGCCTCTGTCAATGTGATCATGGCCCTGCTTTGCTCCCGATAGAGAGAGACAGACTGGGGATAACAAATTACAGAAATGACACTTATTAGGGACATTAGAACAAAATTTACCAAGAGAGAAAATAAAGACAGAGAGAAGAGAAGGAAATAAAAAGAAAAGGAGAGAAGAGGAAGTATCACAGAGGTGTGGTGAAGGGAGTGTTAGCAGACTGGATTCTGTCCTGTACTGGATATAGACTTTGAACAGTTCCAAAAGGTAATTTCAAGTCTGGTTCATAAACAGTAAAACTTGTAATTGCCTCGTTTATCTTAAAGAAACATTACATTATATTGGTCAAAGTCTGATAATTATCTCCATTGTAAAGCTAGAGCAATCACACATGTCAGTGGAGTCAGGGCCAGGTTCTGATCTCAGTTTTCCTGGTGTAAACTCAGGACAACCTCCACTGATGTCAGTGGAGTAGGGGCTGGAATCTGATTTCAGAATAATGAAGAGGGTTACAAGTATTTGATGGACTAGGGAGATATTACGTGGTTCCCAAGCATACGATGGGTTAACAAAAACTCATTCTTGCATGGGTGCTTCATGGAAAGGCCATAAAATAGTTGCAGGAGAAGGAGGGAGAAAGGCTATAAGAAAGTTGGACTTTCAACCTAAGACTGTGGATATACCTTAAAAATCCTGAATTGAAATGGATGACTGTTGATTTTAAATGGAAAGCCTCCAAATATGAGGGAGGTTATAAATGTGTTATAGGAGGTGGTAAAACAATGAACAAAGTCCAAAAGTGGTTTCGTGCACATGAAACAGGAGTGGATAGAAAAGGAAAGCAATGAACAGTTCCTCCTAATGGGGTATTGAGTAAATAACAGTAAAATATTAGCTATGGTAGGAGGAGGTGAGGAATCATTTGCAATCCATGTACAACAGTAGCCTATGTAGGGATATGTCTACACTAGGAAAAGTTAAGTTGAGTTAACAGAGTGGCTACCTGTGGGGATTTATTCAGCATACACAGATATGCTGACGCTGTAATAGATTTTTCCAGCATACACAGACATGATGACACTGTAATTGGAAGATCACAGCCAGGTCGGACAAGGATACTTCAGGCTGCAATGGCATACTGCCACATACTTTCACACCGGCCTTGGCGTTTCAGTGTCTGGATTTCTGTGAGAATTTACTGATAGTGAGGAGTAAGAAGAGCAGTAAACACAATTATAAATCTAGGGGTTATCTAACCAATGGCTTACAGGTTTGTTTTATATAATTATATATGCACCAATTAACTGCCTTGTCATAGTTGGTGGTGGGACTATGGAAATGTATAAAAATCTTTACTTATGTATCAATAAACGTTCTTGCTGCAATCATATTGGTTGTTTATGCTTGAGCCAGCCCGCCACGGTCTCGACAGCTACCCTTTAAGTCGACCTTATTAAGTCGACTTCACATTGGACATAACCGTCCACACAGGCCTTAAGTTGACTTAAGGCTTAAGTTGACCTAAAGAGGGGTAGTTATTAAGTCGACTTAAGCTTTCATTAAGTCAACTCAAGGAATTTCTTAAGTCAATTTACTGAAAGTCCAGTGTGCACATGGAGTAATTTAGGTCAACTTAAGCATCCTTAAGTCGACCTAAGTTGTTAGTGTAGACATACCCTAGGAGAGTAAAAGTTAGAGCTGGACACTAGGCCTCGGCCTGAGCCACAGGTTGTTATGGTAATAGGGTCATGGGCAGGCAGGCCTTGCTTCCCTATAATTGGAATTCTAGTTAAAATATATGATCTTTTCTTTCCTTTCCTCCCTTCTCACAGTTTGAGCAAAAAATGTAACTGAGAAGAATGCTATCTTTCCTCTCCCACATAAAATCTTTGGAGGGAATGTGCTTATCATCTTTCTCCTCCTTACCCCTCCCTTGCTAAATGCTTGGTCAGTAATTTCTAGGCATTGCTGTTACAAGAAATAACATGTTGTAAAGTTAAGCGCTTACGCACCATTGACTAAACTTGTAAATAACAAACAAAGGTGGATATAATTATATTCACCACATAGTTATTAATATTCATTGCATGGGTGTTAATGTAACCAAAACAAAGGGAGTCTTTGGGGAGTTGTCATGAATGTAAGCTTTTACATATTTACAAGCCTAAAAGCACTGTAATTCCTCCACCCCCATCACAACCATCCTTTGCTCACTCAGGGTATGGAGGAGGAAAGAGCAGGCAGTATTCAATCCAACTCAGTGGAGTCATTGTCTCTGTCAAGGGTTATGAATAGGCAAAGAGCGGGTGAATATGACAGTATCTTGAATTAATACAAAGTGGTTGGGGCTGAGCTGTGGATTTTGTGCACCTTCCATCAATTTGAAATGAAAACTATAATTTTTAGAAGAGACCATTTCCCCCTTCAAATCAGGACAAAGAGAAGTTGAGTTTGGGTTATGAGGTCCGTAAGACAATAAAAATATTTGACAGTTTGACTGTACAAAAGGGCAACATTTGAATATCCAAGCAAGGAAATGGGGGAAGAACATCTGCAGAGGTCCTTGAGAAGCCCCACAGGGGTAGGTATCATGTGGAATATTTCAGTGTAATGCGCTGCTTTCACTTTGGTGACATCATTTCTCCTCCCCTCATCATTTGCCAAAGATTACACAGTGTGGCAGGGTGGCAGAAAAAAATCTTAGGCTATGTCTACACTTGCAAGTTAGTTTGAATTAAGGAAGCTTAATTCGAACTAACTTAAGCCTTGGCCACACTAGGCTTTCATTAGTTCGAATTAAGGGCTTCCTTAATTCGAACTAATAAATTCGATTGCTTAGTTCAAACTAACCCTTAATTCGAAATAGTTAGTTCAAATTAAGTCAATGTGGCCATATTAGTTCGAACTAACTGCTTAGTTCAAACTAATCGGCAGATTGAACTTCATGCAACTGACTAATTCGAACTAAGCAAGTGCCCTGCATGGCCATGGCTAGTTCGAACTAGCATTCTAGTGGGGCCATGCTAGTTTGAATTAAGTTAATTCGAACAAACTAAAATTAGTTCGAATTAACTAATTCGAACTAGCTTTTGTAAGTGTAGACATAGCCTTAGGCTTTTCAATTTACAACTATAGCTAAGGTTTCCTTCACAGAAATCACAGCTTCCTCCCCACCCTACCCCCACACCCCAAGACCAATTTCTGTCCCAGTCAAGGGCCTTTTATAGCCCCCTCAGCTCTCCGACCAGTCCCTGATTGGCTGCTCCAGCCTCCCTCTATGCAAGTGAACCTCCTGACCACATCCTGAGATTAATGAGGGCCTGGGTGACACTGAGAGGGGAGGGGGGGATTGGAATGTCCCTGAGATGACAAATTCCAAAGGGGAGCCGTGTTAGTCTATTGTAGAAAGACAACAGAGTCCTGTGGCACTTTTAAAGACTAACAGATTTATTTATCTATTTAAAGCTCATGCGATAAATAAATCTGTTAGTCTTTAAAAGTGCCACAGGACTCTGTTGTCTTCCTGAGATGACAGTTAAACTGACACAACTGACCCCTGAGGTCTAGGAAGAGGGAAAGGAGGATGGGGATCAGGAAAAGGGGAATATTCAGGCCTGGGTAGAAGAAAGGGTGGGAGTAACTCACAGGGGCAAAGGAGGGAGGGGATTTGAGGGATAGGGTAATTCTAGAGGGAGTGATGCTGGATGTGGGCAGGCCTGGGGAGGCAGGAGGGAGGATTTGGAGAGCTGAGGGGCTGGGATCTGTAGGATGGGGGAAGTTTGAGGGACAGAGAGAAGAAGAGAGTCCAGAGTGGGGCAGATGAGAAGAAGGAAACAAGAAGAGTCTGGAGAGGAGAGGGTTTGGGTGGGAAAAGAATGGAGCGGTGGGGCAATTGTTATCCCGGTCTACTGAAGGTAGGACAAGCAGTAAATGGCTTAATGTACAGCAAGGGAGATTTAGGTTAGATGTAAGGAAAATCTTTATAACTTTCAGGGTAGCTGAGCACTGGAATAGATTTCCAAGGGAGGTTGTGGAATCCTGATCATTAGAGGTTTTTAAAAATAGGTTGGACAAACACCTGTCTCAGATGGTCTAACTAACCTGGTCCTATGTCTGCAGGACTTCCTGACTTCTCAAGGTCCCTTCCAGTCCTACATTTCAAGTTTTTACAAAAAGCCACCTGGTAACAGCACAAAAAATAAACCAACCACCACCAAATATAGCATTTTGGAGTTTTATTTTTAACTGTAGCTGGTTACCCCAGGGCTTCCTGCATGTAACTGGAGGAAAAAACCAACACAAAGATCCAGTCTACATTGAAAAAGCTAGAAATATTTTCATAACATTGAGAAAACAGCAATATGACAAACATACATTACAAGCAATTTGAAAAATCTGTTTGAAAATATTAGCAGGGAAAAGGCCATCATGTGGAATTTGCTACTTTGGAAACATGAGACACAGTTTCATCTTATAGCCAGAACTTCAAACCTGACACTGGACACCACTTAGCTGAGAGTGCAATGTCTACCCGCTCCACCTCTTGCCCTGTGTTTCCATGCCCCCATTAGGGGTAGGCAGTGAGCAGACCACAAGGTACTAGTAGGGAATAGTCCCTCTATAAAGAGAGCTCAGGGTCTGCCTCTATGGCCAGCCCCAGTAAAAATGGTGCAAAGTGCAATTCTTAAGCCTCACTTAGATACCATATAGAGCTTGTGGGCCAGCCCTTTCTTTCTTGTATATTATTCTGCCTGGAGATTCCCCGGGTTATACTAATATTAAAATGTGGTTGTTACACCTTTATGTAGCACAGATGGGTAAATGATCTATTTTGGGGGATAACATCATAATAGAAGAACTTCTCTGGGAGCTAGATGACACTTTCTTCTGCTGAAACTCACCTTTTACAAACACTTTTTTTCTAGCTATATTTAGGTAGTTGGACAAGTTCAGATGTCCCAGTTTTGAGTGCTTGACTTGTTATTTGTATGACAGATTGTCATGAACAAAATCCTTTGATTCTTTTGATCATTTGGAAGCTGCAAACTTAGCTGAGTTCTCACATACCCTTTAAAAATATGTAGGAATTATACTTCACAGATGTAGGTGTACCAGCATATACATCCTATTTAAATAGGCTCTCGGTCTGTTGGCTCTTTCATATTGAAGACTTCCTCCAGACTCTTCAATGCCTGTTCTTTCGTTATTTTCCCCCAGTCTCTTGGCAAATCAGCTGGTTCCACACCATACTCTTTAGCAAACTGTTCATTGAACTCCTTAAAAACAAACTTCCAGTAATAGGAAGCACTGATGCTGGGATCAGGCTGAATGCACCAGTCTGGGTAATAGCAGCGATAATCTTTATAGGGATGAGATCTCCATTGTGTGTCGGAATTTTGAAATTTCTCATTGGAAATCACATCTTCAGAACATGAGGAGTATTCAAGCCTTTCTGTGGTACTACATCGTTCTTGCTGTAATCCTTTAGGCCGATGTAGAGTTGCAAAGTGCTCTTTATGATCACTCCCTCCTGCTTCACAGGGGACTTTACAGAATGGACACTGTTTCCCACAGCCAAACACTTGCTTATAAATTTCGTCCTGGGGTTTCAATGGTAGATGGAAGAATTTAGACTCCATTTCCAGATCTTTAAATTCAACTAAGATTTGCTCTTCCAGATTAGGAAGAAAAGAACAAATAAAAGCACAGAACTGGTCTGTATTTTCAGTGTTTTTAAACCGGATTCCAATTAAATTTTCTTTAGAAATGATCAGGTCCTTTTGCAGCAATTCACAAAAGTTGTCTAAAAAGGCAGAGACTGTATCAATCTTTTTGATTCTGGCATTTTCGAGCACATCTTTGACGTTTTTTATTATTTTGAACAGTATTTTTCTTTCCAAAACTTCCAAATTATCATTCTTTTTATAGTGATCAAGCAAATGTTGCCATACCCATGTTTTAACAAATTCTTCATAGCTTTTAATATATGTCATGTAGTTACTGAAGTTCATCTCCTCCAGTAGCTTCTTCAGCATAGTGAATTGGAAGAAGGTCCGACTGCTGTATTCCATGGACTGTCCCGTCTTGAAAAAGTCCCCCACTATCTCTATCCCTAGTCTCTTGTTAACATAGTCCACTAGGGCAGGTCTCAGACACTGATCACAGAAATCCCTGGCCCTTCTTTGGCAGGCATCCTCCCTTTCCAAGTAAAGGTCTCTAAATCTGGAGAGATAATGAGGTTTCTGTTTCTCTAACCGTTTCTGAGGGTCATTTTCACTGATAAAATCTTCATGCATTTTCTGAAATGTGTGAGCCACTTCCCCCAAAATGTGAAGTTTCAGGTCAACTTCAAAGAGACTGCTAGTGTGAAGTTTCGAAACGTCCTCCTGTTGGAACCACTCATTGATCATATTCAATAATTCTCTGCAGTATGTTTCATCATAGTCGCGTTTAGAATTTATCATTTTTTCACCGTAACTATTGCACCTGTCCATTAAGGATTTGACAAGTTCCTCTGCTTTATAGCAGAGTTCCTGTGTCAAACCTTTTCTTTTGGTTTTCAAGCCACGTGTGACAATATATTCCTTTTTCATCCTGAAAGACTTCATTTTATAATTCAACAAATTTCCTGCTTGTTGTAGCTTCTTATTGACTGCACTTCCACGATTCCCCAGCTCCTGTCTCAGCTGGAACTCCACATTCTGATAAATGTCACGTTTCTGTAGAGAAAAAAGGTTTAACTCTGTCAATGATCTTTTCCACATGTTTTCAAATTCTGCTTCCAGTCCCTTATTGTCTAATTGACATTGCTTCTTCCTATTATTTTCCAAAATCCTATCAACTTTCCCTTCAATTAGTTTCATATATTCAGCCTGAATATTGTCTATCTTGTGCTGGTCTTTTTTTATGTGAATGGCTTCCTCACATTTGTTGATGGCATAATATTCAAGTTCTTTCTCAAGGCTTTTTGCACTCCTGATGAAATCTTCTGCATATTTTTCTATCAAGTGGAGATTTGCTGCTCGACTTTCAAAATATTGTTGTAAATGATTCAAAATTCTCTGTTTACCACACAATAATTTCTGCTGAATCTCATCTTTTAAGTTACCAGCCCCCAATTCATCAGGGTTATGATTATGAATTAAAGTTTCTTTTTCTAAAACCCAGAGATGCAGTTCCTTCCGGAAACCCCATTCCCACTCTGCATACTTAATTGACAGCTGGTTATAGGCTTCAGCTATTAGGCTGTTTCTAAAGCTAAAGATGAAGTTCTCATGTTTTACAGCATTCCACAGACTCCTCAGCCATTCAATAAATTGGGGAATATCCTTGCGAACTCTGTTGTATGAAAAATTTCTCATTAATTCATATATATAATTCTTCAACTCCCACACACTTTCACTGTAGCCTATATTCACTGGAGCCATGGGAGGGACTCCATGCCACAGGCCAGGGATGTACCAGTTGTGTTTTTCTGGCTCATAATCTATGATATCAGAAAATGCCATTTCTCTGCTTAGTTTTTCCATTTTTGCTGCAGCTTTGGTCATTTCATTCAGCTGCTCCAGGAGGTGTTTCCTGTCCCTCATATTTTGTTTATAAGCAGACACATCACTGACGTTCTGATGCACAAACTGACAATTATGCTTCTGTCCTATTTCCTCCATTCTGAGGAAGGCATGGACCACAATTTGCAGAATATCCTTCATTTCGGTGGCATTCTCCATGGCCAGGTTAACAATCGTTATGTCGCTCAGTCCAATCACCAGCGTGGCCAGCTCATTGTCATGCTGATAACTATCCTCTTGTTTGACCAATTCAGGGGCTTTCAGGCCTTCTGTGTCTATCACCAGGATGAAATCACAGTCCAACTCCTGCTGAAAGGTCTCTGCCACTTTAATGAGTGACATGAAGGCTCCTCGTGTGCATCGGCCACCGCTCACTGCAAACCGCAGGCCGAACATGGTGTTGAGGAGGGTGGATTTCCCAGTGCTCTGCACTCCCAGCACGGTTATAACCATCATTCTAGACCTTCCCTCCAGCTTGGCATGGAGCTGAGTCAGAATATCTGTTACCCACTGCAGTGGGATGTTAGAAGCATCTCCGTCGATCAGCTCCATGGGAAACCCTTCCAGCATCAGGTCAGCTGCTATGCCTGGGAGATGGGTGAATTGCCGTTGCGTTTTTGCCTTTATTTGTTCTTTAACCATTGAGCACTCTACTTCATAAAATTGCCCCAATTCACGTATGAAATGCTCCACCCCTAAGGAACTGCCATCTTCCTTGAGGTTATCCCCCAGTGTTTCAATTTTTGATTTATATTCAGTCCATAGTTTAGAATGATTCTCCCTAGATATACAATCCAGGTCAAATTTCATCCATTTGAGGAAGTAATGTTTCTCCACTTGAAATATTTGTCCTATTCCATAAAGAAACTTACTCAGACTTGGAGGAAAATTGAATTGATTCTGCTGTTTTCTTAACTCCAATAATTTCTCTCTCAGCTGAGATTTATATTTCTCTGTGGGGATATTTGATTGACCTTTCATACGGCACAGTTCTTTTTCCACTTTAGCCAGGTTCTTCCATATTTCTCCTTGGAGTTTCAGCATTCCACTCCTGTACTTTGGCAAATCTTTTACTTCCTTAGTTATTTCCTTAGAACACTTTCTTGCATTCTGACATTCCTCACAGTGCTCATCTATCTGGATTTTTAATTCTTGGGCTGTCATGACCATGTCTTCAATACTTACTCCCTTGGGAGAAGAGTTCATTATGTTTCCTATAGTGGATTGCAACTTTTTAAGAAAAACTGTTTTATTGCTGGTGCTATCTTTCACCAGTAGTTGTGGTCTATTCAGTTTTAATATTGGAGCTAATTTATTAAGGAATTCCAGGGTTTCACTGTGTTTCCCAGCATTGGCCTTCAAGACAAAGTAATATTTAGCTGTTGATTCTTTCAGAAAGGATAAGAATGTGTATTCTTTCTCACTGATGCTCTCAGTAATTATAAATACAGCTGAGGAGATCTCTGTTAAAAAGTGAAACTGCAGCCAATGAGATTCAATGTCTCCACGCAGATTTGTAACTGCTATGGCTTCTGGGAAGATATCTGAATTTTCCTTTCCTCTAGGAAAATACCAGGAAATCTCGACCAGCCCATCTGCAATTTCCCGAGGGATGTTCCCAGACTCCATGTCCCGATGGATGAAGAAATCGTGGTGCTGCTGGGAGGGGCTGAGAAGCTCATTGAGGAGTTGGGATTTGGAGAAGCTGCAGCTCCCCATCCGCACAAAGGAAATGGTTGGCATTTTGGTAAGCACCAGGCTCTCCTCTCTGAACCCTCTGCTCTCTGCCAGGGAGTGCGGCCTCCACTTCTTCACAATGTCCCGCATGGCCCACAGCATTAAGGTGCACTTGGAGGTGTGGAGGGCTGGTAGGAGCAGAGGGAGGGCAAACTGACACATGGACATTTTGGATAAGATCTGCTGTTGTAGGAAACTGTTTGAGCAAACCAGAATGGCACAGAGGACATCCAGGGGGTTCAGAGAATCCCTAAGGTCAGTGTCCAGAACAGTGAAAATATCATCAATATCCATATCTTCTTCATCCTCATTGGTTCCTTGATCCTCAGATGCCACCTTCAGAAGACTCGTGTTTCTGGCTGTCCCATTCAAAGCCATGACCTTCCTCAGGAAATGCCAAGGTAAATCCTCTAATGTCTGAGGAGCCCCGTTCTTTAGACTTTCTGATCTGATGTCCAGCACATCCCTCAATCTGAGCTTATGACTTTTGTGCTGCTCCAGGTTTAATTTGGAGAGGAAATTCTGAAATTCTCTTCTCTCTACTGAAAGACATTAAAACATAAAAAATAATTTCAGAAATTAATAAATTATATAGACCATTTTAAACATTTTTATTTTGAGGTTGGGGCAGTAACATGAGGAGGATTATACCTGTGGCTTGTAAATGACAACTATATTTATAATTACTTAACTGTTGCCCATAGCATCCATATTTAAAGTGACCTACAATTCATTAGGATATACATGTAACCTTTTGGTGTTTTCCATATCCCCAGCGTATTTGAAGAACTGCCCATGAAAGATTCTTTTTTAAATACATGCAACTGTGTAATTTGTATATCTCTGGTAACCTTGCAAGTTAATCATTCAATTGTCCAATGTTATCTTCTCATAAAGCTGCATGGGAAAACTTTCATATAAAGGGAGATTGAAAAGATGAGACTTGTGTGCTCCAGAGAGGAGGTGAATGAAAGGAGACACGATAGAAGGCCATTTAGAAAAGGGATTATCTCCTTTATATGTTCGTACAGTTTTCAGCACAATGGGGTTTCAAATGCTATTGTGACCTTTGGGCACTTTAATAATTTAAATATTTGATAATAATGGGATGAAAAATAATTCCTGTGTTAGAAAAGGTAAATCAGGCACGTTTATTCAACCTATCTCATGTAAAAGGGGGGTGGTCAAAAAATTCAAAGCCAGCAAATTTAAAACTTATAAATCAATTTTTTTTATTATGCAATCTATAGTCAACCTGAAGATCTCATTATGGAATAACAAGTCATTACATAGTTAAGACTGTAACTAAACATCAGATATAGGTCTGATTTTTTGCCTCTCGTACATACACACCTTTTCTAAAATCCACAAAAAAAAGCATATTTGATCTCAAAATTCATAAGTTTTGGTCTGGTTTGAAGTAGAATAGTTTCTACACACTGAAGTGCTTTGAGTGAGGAGTTTTTGAATTATGACACCTGGATCACTAGAATGGCCAAAAACAACAGCTTCAGAAAGGAGAAGAGAAACAAATCCTACATTCCTGGCTTCACCTTGCTCAGATCCATCATTTAACTGATTAAAGTTGAATTTTTAAAAAGTAGCTATGATATATTTGTACCTGCTAGCTTAGCGTACAATATCAAAGAGCTTCTGAAAAACCTAATCTTTTATTTAAAAACAAGAAATTTCCTTTCAAGAATTTTTCTTGAAAAAACAAAAAGAAAAAATAAACCCTGTCATGGGAGTGGACTGTCAATGAAAAAAAAAAATACACACACACACACACACACACACACACACACACACACCCCCCACCAAAAGTCACACAGACTTCCTAATCCTTGCAGGGCTGTGAGTACCTGACAAGACTACCAGCTATGCTGTGGGTTGGCATCTCCTACAGATCTCAGGAGGATGTGTATGAAATGTCTCTCTTCAAGTTCAGCTCTTCCTCAGTCCTTGGTCCATGAAGACCTCCTGATGTCCTATGACAGCTCTTTGTGGTTCACAACTCCCAGCAGTCCTCCCATGTCCTCATTCCTCCCATAGGTCTCCTCCTACATTACCCTTTCCTTCTAAGACACAAAAACGAAAGCAAAAAAGTTAAGTAAATCAAAATAGGCAGCTTACTAAATGATCAATGGGGCCACTTGATGATCAAGATGCTAAAGTAGCACTCAAGGAAGACAAAACCATTGTGAAGAAACTGAATGAATTCTTTGCATCAGTCCTCACTACAGAAGATGTGAGGGAGATTCCCACCTGAGTCATTCTTTTTAGATGAGAAATCTGGTGAGCCATTCTTTTTAGGGGAGAAATCTGAAGAACTATCCCAGTCTGAGGTGTCAGGAGAGGAAGTTTTGGAAGAAATTGATAAATTAAACAGTAATAAGCCAGCAGGACAAAATGGCATTCACCCAAGGGTTTTGAGGGAACACATATATGAAATGGCAGAACTACCAACTGTGTTATGTAACCTATCACTTAAACCAGCTTCTGTACCCACTGACTGTCCGATAGCTAATGAGATACCAATTTTTTTAAAAGGCTCCAGTTGCGATACTGGCAATTACAGGTCAGTAAGTCTAACTTCAATACCAGGCAAATTACTATGAATTATCACACACATAGATGAGCATGATTTGTTGGGGAAGAGTCAACATGGTGGTTTTTTTTGGTAAAGGGAAATCATACCTCATCAATCTATTAGTATTCTTTGAGGGAGTCAATGAATATTTTGGACAAGGGTGATCTGAATGTGACAAGGTCCCTTACAAAATGCTCATACACAATGTAAGCAGACATTTGATAAGAGGGAAGATCCTCTCATGGGTCAGTAACTGATTGAAAGACAGGAAACAAAGGTTAGGAATAATTGGTCAGTTTTTAGAATGGAAAGAGGTAAATAGAGGTGTCCCCAAAGTGTCTGTGCTGGAATCAGTGCTGTTCAACATATTTATAAATGAAAAAAGGGATAAACAGTGAAGTGGCAAAATTAGAAGACATAAAATAATTATCCTGAGTGAAGTCCAAAGATTGTGAAGATTTGCAAAGGGATCTCACAAGCTGGGTGACTGGGAAACAAAATGGCAGATTAAATTCATGTTGATAAGTGCAAAGTAATGTATATTGGAAAACATAATCCCAGCTATACATACAAAACAATGGAGTCTAAATGAGCAGTTACCACTCAAGAAAGAGATATTGGAGTCATTGTGGATAGTTCTTTGAAAACATCCACTCAACGTGCAGTGGCAGTCAAAAAAGATAACAGAATATTGGGAATCATTAGGAAATGGATAAATAATCAGAAAGAAAATATCTTAATGCTACTGTATAAAACCTAGGTATGCCACATCTTGAAGACTGCATGGAGTTTCAGTTGTCCCATGTGAAAAAAGTTATGTTAGAATTGGAAAGGTACAGAGAAGGGAAACAAAAATTTCTTAGCGGTATAGAACAGTTTCCACAAGAGGAGAAATTTAAAAGACTGGAACTTTTCAGTTTGGAAAAAAGACAACTAAGAGGACATATGATAGAGGTCTATAAAATCCTGAATGTTGTGGAAAAAGTAAATAAGGGAGTGTTATTTACTCCCTCACATAACACAAGAACCAGGGGTCACCTGATGAAATTAGTAGGCAGTAGGTTTAAAAAGAACAAAAGGAAGCACTTAACACAATGCACAGGCAGGGTTAATAGGGTTAAAAAGAATTAGATAAATTCATATATGATAAGTCCATGAATGGGCAGGAATGCAACCCCATGCTCTGGATATCCCTATCCTTTGACTGCCAGAAGCAGAAAGTGAATGTCGGGATGGATTGTTCAAAAATTGCCCTGTTATGTTCAATTTCTCTGACGCATCTGGCATTGGCCACTGTCAGAAGAAAGGATACTGGGCTAGGTGGACCACTGCTTTGACCCAGTATGGCTGTTCTTATGTTCTTAAGTTCCTTGTTCTTTGGGGAGTATTTAGGAGCAGTTCAGCAGGTGCAGGAAAAGGGAGAGAGGAAGCAGTAGCACTAAGCACATTGAAGAGTTGCCTGAAGCTGCATTCTTCACCTGATGACCATAGTGTGGTCTGGAAGAGCAGAGCTGTCACCTGATAAGTCATGGGAGATACATGGGAAGGAAAAGGATGGAGGAGGTGATGCTGTTTCACCAGTGTTTTCTCTTCCTCCATCTCCAAGTTACCCCTCCCTACCTGGACCCTCTGCTCCTAGCAGCTCCTCCCTGCAAAAAATCAGAAACTCTCTGGAGGGGTGGCACAGTGGAGATGGGAAGGAACAGGTGTCTTGTTGATGTTTAGGTGGGAAGGGGCATGCAGGAAGAGAAAGGACAACAACAGAAACCTCTAGAATTACCTGCCTTTTTAACTTGGTAAATGTGTTGTGGTTCGTCAGAGGAAGGTCAATGGAGTGAATCACTGGAGGTTCCCAGATATAGAAAAAGGGAAGCAATTCATTCTTCTGTTAAGCTGATGCTAAGTAGAAGCCACTCTAGATAATCTGCTACCAAAGGCAACAAGTCAGTGTGCTGTCCCCCACAGCACTCATATTTGATTTGACTGCCATTCCATTATGACAGAGGAGAGCCAGACCAAATCTGTTGCTCCAGGCAGTTGCCAAGAAATCTGCTACCTGAGGCAGTTGCTTAGCTGGCCTATAGCTAGAGTGGCCTTCGCAGTTAAGATACCCCCATTTAGCCTAATGCCACCCAATAAAAGCCCACTCTTCCACCAATATGCCCTCCTAGTCCTTCTTTCCCATGTAACTCCCTCAAGCACTTAGGCTATGTCTACACTTACAAAAGCTAGTTCAAATTAGTTAATTCGAACTAACTAATTTGAACTCATTTTAGTTCATTCGAATTAACTTAATTCGAACTAGCATAGCCCTACTAGAATGCTAGTTCAAATTAGCCATGGCCATGCAGGGCACTTGTTTAGTTCGAATTAGTCAGTTGCATGAAGGTCAATCTGCCGATTAGTTCAAACTAAGCAGTTAGCTCTAACTAATATGGCCACATTTGACTTAGTTTGAATTAACAGATCAAATTAACCATTAATTCGAACTAAGCAATTGAATTTATTAGTTTGAATTAAGGAAGCCCTTAATTTGAACTAATGAAAGCCTAGTGTGGCCAAGGCTTAAGTTAGTTTGAATTAAGCTTCCTTAATTCGAACTAACTTGCAAGTGTACACTTGTAAAGTTAAGTCAACTCTGTTGATTTAACAAGGTCGACTTTGTTAAATCGACTTAACAGTAGACATAGCCGTCCACACTGGCTTTAAGTTGACTTAAGAAGGTCAACTTAGTGCTATTCCCCATCCACAATGGCTTTAAGTCGACTTAGGAAGTCGACTTAAGGCTTAAGTCAACCTTAAGGAGGGGAAGTTATTAAGTCGACTTACGCTCTTAGTAAGTCAACTTAAGGAAGTGCTTAAGTCGACTTAATAAAAGCCCAGTGTGGATGTGGCATTCCTTAGGTCGACTTAAGCATCCTTAAATCGACCTAACTTGCAAGTGTAGACATACCCTGGGAACCTAACTCTTGTTTCAGATATCCTGTAGTTAAATCTCTATTGATTTTTCATTAATTGTTCATTATGGCTTTTCTTGCATTCGTACTGGTCAATGTTAGACTCATAGTATCTGACTAAATGAATCATTGCTCTGATCTGGTATGAGTGACAAGTTTTTTTGCTGCACAGAGCTTTTTTTCATGTCGGGAAAGGTACTCTGTCTGACTCTGAGTACCTTTCCCAGGCCCTGGGAAGAGCTCTGTATAAGTGTGAAAGCTTGTTTCTCTCACCAACCGAAGTTGGGTCAATGAAAGATATTACCTCACCCCATATTGTCTCACTGGCTATGTCTACACTTGTTCAAATAAGTCGACTTAACAAAGTCAACTTTAAGTCGACTTTGTTAAGTTGACTTAGCATGTCTACACTGTAAATTTAGGTCGACTTAAAGTCAACCTTGCCAAATCAACTTAGAGCATCCACACTTGATGCCTAAGTCAACTTGTAGGGGCTAGGTGGACCTGGGAGTGGTGCATGGTGGGAAGGGGGCACCCAAGAGGTGCCCCCCTTCTCCAGGCATCCTTTCAAAAGTGCCAGGGAGCTCAGCATCTTCCCCATTGGACAAGGTTACTTGGGGGCTGAGCAGGACAGGGTGCAGGACTGGGGTGGGCAGGGCTGTGTCCTGCCCTGTGAGTGGGCACGCCAGGCTCTGGCTGTGCCAGACACCCTGTGAGGGAGATCAGTGGGGGAGCCCTGGGGACCCTTTAAGTCGACTTAGGGCTACTCCGCGTCTACATTGGCATAAGTCAACTTAAAAAAGTCAACTTAACCAGTAAGTCGACTTAAAACTAGGTCTTATTAAGTCCACTTAAAATTTCCTTAAGTCGACTTAAGCAGCAGCTTAAGTCGACTTAAGGAAACTGTAGTGTAGATGCAGAATAAATTAAATCGACTTAAGCCTGCTTAAGTCGACTTAATTTACAAGTGTAGACGCACCCTCTGGGAGCAACACAGAGACAACAACACACTGACTTGGTACTGTAGCTCCTTTGTGAGCAGGGAGATAATAGGAAGGAGGATGCAGAGAAGTCAGGGTGCCCAAAGAGCATGATACATGGCATAGTTTAAGAACCTGAAATAAAATAGAATTCATGGATTGGCAGTCACTTAAGGTTTGATGTGAGCAGGGACTGTGACAAATGAGTAATGTTAAAGGAGATGATGCAGTGGGGTGGAGAGACTGAATTCTATTATGGAAAAGTCAGAGAGGGTTCAACGCTGAGTGAAAATTAGGTAAAGAAAGTGGTTATCTTGGTGAGTGGAAGAGTTGATCTGGGCTGGAAATCAACTGAAGAAACAAAGGTGAAAACATGGGAGGCAGGAGGGTTGCATGGGAAGTTGATGGGGAAGGTGGAATAAATCAAAATGAAGGTTGGAGACTGTCACGAAAGAAAATGGGAAAGCCAGCTATCAAAATCAGAGAGGAAGGTGGTACTAGGGGAGTTCAGGGGCATTAGATAATAACTATATGGCAGGAGATGGGATACTGTAGTCTGAGGCAGTGCTGGTGAAGAGAAGAATCTGAATGTCATCAGAATGTACACTGAACTCTCCAGCATTTTTCTTTTTTTACTGTGTCATGGTTTCAGCTTTGATAACATGAAGTATGTCTCACCCCACATATGTTCTGGCTCATTTTGAAGAGCATTCATAATCTTTATTTTCTTCTTTGATACAGTTTCCTCCGAAGACTCTTCTCCAATAGCCATTTCATCCAAACGACGAACTCTGAAATAATTAAAAAGCATAAACAAAATCAGAGAAAAAGGGGGTGTTTATAAGAGTAAGAGGGTAGAATTGTGAAGAAGCCAGAGTTACATTGAATTGAATTGAATTGAATTGAATTGAATTGAATTGAATTGAATTGGTTGCATTATAGGGAAAGAACCTGTTAAAGAATATTTAGGTAGGTTAGAGGTGTTCAAGTTGGCAGGGCCTGATGAAAGGCATCCTAGATATTTAAGGAACTAGCTGAAGCAGTCTTGGAACTGTTAACCATCTTGGAGAACTCATGGAGGACAGGTGAGGTCCCAGAGGAATGGAGAATAAAAAAAATAATATCTATCTTTAAAAAAGAGAACAAAGAGTACCTCGGGAATTATAGACCAGTTAGCTTATCTTTGATACCTAGAAAAATACTGGAATAAATTATTAAACAATCAGTTGGTAAACACATAGGGCGCGTCTACACTGGCAATTTAGGTCGACTTAAGGAGGCTTAAGTGGACCTAAACAAAGCCACGTCCACACTGGGCTTTCATTAAGTCAACTTAAGCTTTTCCTTAAGTCGATTTAAAGCCAGTGTGAATGGGGATTAGCACCTAAATCGACCTTATTAAGTCGACTTAATAAGATTGACAAGGCGCTATGTCTACACTAGAAAAGCTAAGTCAGCTTTGTTAAGTCAACATAATAAGGTTGACTTAACAAAGTCGACTTAACTTTTCTAGTATAGACATAGCCATTGAGGATAACAGAGTTACAAAGAATAGGCAGCGCAGATCTGTCAAGAACAAATATCGCCAGACCAAACTAATTTCCTTCTTCGATGCAGTTACTGGTCTAGGGATGGGTGAATCCAGTAAACATAATGTATCTCGTTTGTAGTATGACTTTATACACAGTCCCACATGGGATTCTCAAAAGCAAACTAGGAAAGTGTGATTTAGCTGAAAATATTGTACGATGGGCTGCACAAGCAGTTGAAAGACAATTCTCAAACAGTAGGTAGCAATGGTTTGCTTTCAAATTGGGAGAATATCAGATGCAACTCAATATTTTCAATAATGACAAGGATAATAGAGTGGAAAGTACGCTAATAAAATTTACAAATGACATCATGCTGGGAGTGGTCACAAGCACTTTGGTGGACAGGATTAGAATTCAAAACAACCTTGACAAATTAGAGAACTGATCTTTATTGAATTATATCTTGTTGATTTCAGACAAGTGCAAAGTACTACACTTAAGAAAGAAAAATCAAATGCACAACTATAAAATAGGGAATAACTGTCTAGGTAGTACTGCTGAAATGGTTCCGGGTGTTATAAAGGATCACAAATCCTTCTACCACCCAATAATGTGATGCAGCTGCAAAAAAAAAAAAAAAAAAAGCCCCCAAATCCCCTAATATCATTCTGGAGTATATTAACAAGAGAGCTTTAAGAGACACAGCTTTATGAGACATTGCCCTGCTCTACTCAAAACCTATAAGACTGGGCGGCGGGGGGTCTGTGTGCAGTTCCAGAAGCCACACTTTAGGAAAGATGTAGATAAACTGAAGAGAGTCCAGAGAAGAGCAACAAAAATGAGAAAAGGTTTAGAAAACCAGATCTGTGAGGGAAGGTTAAAAGAAACTGGGTATGTTTAGTCTTTAGGAAAGAAGGCAGAGGGAGAATCTGATAACAGAGGTTTTTTTTGATATTTAAGGACTATTATAAAGAGTATGGTGATCAATTGTTCTTCATTTCCACTGAAATTAGAAGAAGTAATTGGCTTAATCTGCAGCAAGACAGATTTAGGTAAAATATTAGGAAAAGCTTTCTAACTCTAAGGAAAGTTAATGTCTGGAATAGGCATCCAAGGGAGGTTTTGAAATCCCCATTTTGGGAGGTTTTTAAGACTACATTGGACAAACACCTCTCAGAGATGGTCTAGGTTTATTTGTTTCAGACTGGAGGTGAAAGCTCTTTATGAAAGAGCTGGACATAAAGGCTATGTCTACACTTAGAAAGATAGTCGACCTTATTAAGTTGACTCAGAGAGTCTACACAAGGCTCTTAAGTCGACTTAAAGTTGACCTTATTAAGTCAACCTAGAGAGTCTACACTAGCCACTCGCGACTTGCCTGTCCCTGCTGGGAGAGCTGGTCCGCGGAGTCAGCTCTCCCTCCCAGGGACATGCCGCCAGGAGCTTTCTGCGGACCAGGGCTCCATCGGGGAAGGAATCCCCGCAGCCCCAGCCAGGGCTCCAGCCCCCAGCTGGGGAGCCCTTCTACGTGGGACCTGCGGTTTCCCGGTAAAAAGGGAGCCAGGGCTCCTCTTACCAGGAAGCCGCGATCCTGGGGAGGAGGGATAAGAGGCTCCCCAGGGGACAAGGGACAAGGGGACTTAAGCCTTAATTTGACCTAAAATGAGGTGTTATTAGGTTGAATTAAGCTTTCCTTAAATCGACTTAAGGAACAGCTTAAGTCGACTTAAGAAAAGCCCAATGTGGTCATGGAGTAAATTAGGTCGACTTAAGCCTCCTTAAGTCGACTTAACTTGTAAGTGTAGACACACCCAATGAGCTCTCAATTTCTCTTCCAGTCCTACATTTCCATGATTCTATGATTATGGGAATCTCACACAATGGAAGTTGCCACACTGGATCAGACTTGAGGTCCATCTAGCCAAGTGTCCAGTCTCTGACAGTAGCCAGCCCCAGATGCTTCTGAGGAAACTGTAAGTACCCTGCAGAAGCAGATGTGGGATAATCAGTCCCCCACACTAGGTCTCAACATGATGTCTAATTGTTACAGGCTGGCATACACCCTAAAGTATGAGATTCAATACCCTTTTCAAATTTTTATCACTAATTATAAGAACTCTAATAATTGTTGATATCCATATAAATGTCCAATTCCTTTTTTAATCTTTCTAAGAGCGTGTAGTGCAAAAAGAATTTGCATAAGAAAACTTAGACTTTCACAATCTACACTCCAGTTGAACTAAGTTTTTTGTTTTTTAATAATATAATAAAATAATAATAATAATCTTGGCAACTACCCTGCACCCACATCCTAGTTCTGAGAGTGAGACACTTGCATTGTTTTCAAGTTCCGATTATGTCGCAGAAGACATTTACCCTTTGGGTGATTTTGCTGGTGGAGCAGTGTTCTCTGGGTTGTCGTCCACGTCCATCACTGATACTGTGTCACCAGCTAGTGCTGAACAACCTGTGGTAGTGCTGTTCATGTCCTTTTCACCGGTTCTGAAAAACAGGAAGTTAAAATTAGCTGTTCAAAGAAGTTAGTTAGTAAAGTATAAAGAGATAAACCTTTGGTCCCCATCTAGTCAGACAGAGCCTGATCCAAAAGAAGTCAATGGAAAGACTTCAAAGCATTTTGGATGAAGCCAATAGTGTCCACGTTAATAAAAAGTGTTTAAGGAGTCAGCCTCCTTTCAAGGGGTTTGCATAGCCTCACCTGTTCTCTGAAGTTACTGGTAGCTCCTACTCCTTGCTAACTCCCCACACTGGGTGTGTATGTGTGTGAGACAGATCATATTGGAGGATCCCAATGTTGTCAAGTCTCGAGATTTTATCATAAGTCTCACAATATACTGTATTTTTTTAAAGTTCCCCATGATCTCCAAATTCCCAGCTTCAAACTTGACAATTTCCCCTTATTTGAAATGGCTGGCATCTTCCACTGTTTCAACATGGCTGAAGCCAAACTGTCCTCACTTAAGATGTCTGCCATTTCCCCAAGAATTGCATTTGGAAGTCAGGCTGCCTCATAAAGATGGCTACTATAATCCCTATAGGATTTTGCATTAACTCTCAATATGTGGTGTGTGGTGAGCAGGGTAGGAGGAGGGCATACTGGGGTCATAACATCAGAGCAGGTGGCTGAGGTACCTGGACAGATAGAAAGAGGAAAGGCTGTAATCTTTGATAAGAGTAAAAGAGGAGGAAAAAAATTAGTAAGATGTGTACATATTGTCTCAAACATTTTGCTTAAGTGGTGTTTGCCTATTGTTATTTGTCTGCCTTGATTATTTGGCGTGTAAGCTCTTTGGGACAGAGTTTGTACGTTTCCTAGCATGTTAGGCACAACCACAATATTGATGTTATTAATTGTTATTATTCTTTGTTAAGATGAAAAAGTGAAACATGGAGCTGAAGAAAGTGAAAAATATGAACCAAAATGATATCTGGGGAGGTCTATCCACCGGCTCCGACATTTCTCACAGTTCCCGTAGCAGCATAAAAGGTATTTTACAGCTAGATTAAAGCATATATAGGAAATCATCAGTACAAGCAATAAAGTTGCAAATGAAAAGATAGAGTGTGAAAACTTGGCTGCATTGAAGTCAACAGGGGTTTTGCCCTAGACTGCAATGCAGTCAGGATTACTCCCAAATTTCCCTGCATGGAGCAGGTGCTTCTCCCCCCTCCTAGGTATAGTTTCTTACCAGCTCTTGCTGCCTCAGTGAATCTGTGTGCCAAGTCTGCTGGGTTGACGGCTGTCAGCACCTCCACAACAACTTTCTCACCATCGTCTTTCCTATAGTAGGTAGTCAACCAGACTTTGCTATCTCCAGTTTATTCCAGGGTGTTGAGTTATACCCTTTTTCCACCTTGACTGCATTCAGTGTGAACTTGAACCTCAAAGATCTGTCTCCCCCAGCAATTCCAGGTCTCCAGGAGATGATATTCCATTCGCTTTTCCACTGTGCCTCTTCAGATCCTGAAGAAGGAGGAATCAGGAATCTGCACCTGTAGAAAGAGAAGATTTCTAATAGGAACTAAACATGTCTCTAGTGCACTCAAGCTTAAAGCAACCTCCTCCAGCGTCATATCCAGAAACCTGAGAAGTTCAATTAAATCCCAGAGGCAACACCTGACGCCAAGTGCTAATCCAATTCCATCTTTTATTTGCAGGAATTTACCAGCCTCTACATTGTCACTGTCCCAGTTCTGTGCAGATGGAAAGAGGGAATGGAGATTTCAAAACAGATAGATGACATTTATGCAGGTCCATTGTTGGAGCAAAATCTAGCAGAAGATAAAGGAAAGGAAGAGAAATCAGAGGGAGCTGCCATTGGGAGTCTTGTAAAGACACATTGCAAACTGTGGATTCCAGACTTTGAACTGTGCATGCAGGTTAATCTTGCTTATCTCTGAGTTGATTTGCAAGGAGTACTGACTGCCTGGCGAGGTGGAAACTGAAACTGTTATAACTGAATGCTTGTCACCTGCTGTTTAATTGCTGGCCTTGACTCTGTGTTTGGCTGTTTCCCCCACAAACATCTTTTTGTTTTTCTTTACTCCACCTCTTCTGAGCTGGGGCAGGTCTACACTGCCTGCCATTTTCAGCCACAGTCAAATAGATATATGCAAGTTACCTAAAATAAATTGTGTATTTGCACTGGGGTTCTCTACTCCCACTGGTTATGTCTACACTTGTTAAAATAAGTCGACTTTGCTAAGTCGACTTAACAAAGTCAATTTTAAATCGACCTTGTTAAATTGACTTAGCGTATCTACACTGTAAATTTAGGTCAACTTAAAGTTGACCTTGCTAAATCAACTTAGAGAGTCTACACTTGACGCCTAAGTTGACTGGCAGGGACTAGGTCGACCTGGGAGTGGTGCATAGTGGGAAGTGTGGCATGTGGCACCCAAGAGGTGCCCCCCTTCCCTGGCCACTGCTTTAAAAGAGGAAGGGAGCTCAGCACCTTCCCCATTTGCTTGGCTACATGGGGGCTGAGCAGGTCAGGGACAGGAGTAGGAGCAGGGTGCAGGAGCGGGGTGGGCAGGGCTGTGTTATGTCCTGTGAGTGGGCATGCCAGGCTCTGGCTGTGCCAGGAACCCTGGGAGGGAGGTCAGTAGGGGAGGTCTGGAGGCCATGGAGGTTGACTTAAGGCTAATCCACATCTACACTGGCTTAAGTCGACTTAATAAAGTCAACTTCAGCAGTAAGTAGACTTAAAACCAGGTCTTATTAAGTCAACTTAAGCCTCTCTAAATTGACTTAATGTACAAGTGTAGATGCACCCACTGAGTCAAACAGAGGAGACTCCCTTTGACACAGTACTTCCCAGTTGCCAGGGTGGTTTTCCAGGATCAAACTTCCTGATCAGCTGAGCAGGTCTTCACAAGCCCAATCAGTCGATCAGGAAGTTCGAACTGACAGTGGCTAATTTGCCACCGTCAGTGATAATAAGCCCCTGGTCTGCAAAGCCTCCACTCCATCTCCTCATTCAGATCCCACCTAAAAAATTACATTTTCAGCAAGCCCTGTAAGAAACTTCTGAGGAGTAGTTCCTCACTCAAATTTTCTCTCTTCAAAAATAACTCTGCTCATCAAGCTGTTCTTTAGTCTTCACATAGTGTTGTTATAAATTTAGATGGACTATATGGCTGCGTCTACACTGGTAAATTAAGTCGACTTAAGCTTGGCTTAAGTCGACTTAATTGGCCCTGCATCTACACTACACTTTGCTTAAGTCAACTTAAGAAGCTTGCTTAAGTCAACTTAAGCAAAATAAAGTCGACTTAATGAAAATTAAGTCGATTTTATTAAACCACCTTTCTACTCGACCTAAGGCTTAATTCGACTTTTTAAAGTTGAATTAAGCCAGTGTAGCCTTGGGGTAGCCCTAACTCGACTTAGGGCTACCCCAGGACTACACCAATGCCCTCCCTGCCAGGGGGGGGGCACAAGGGGAGCCTGGCATGCCCCCCAAAGGGCAGGGCATATGGGCAGGGTGTGACACTGTCTGGATTTAGGGAAGCATTTATGATATTATTTTCTATGGATATCTCATAAATGCTATAATCCATAGGAACTATGTCATGTTTGGTATCAATAGAAAGGTAGTAATTTGCTGGGAATGATTATATAGTTTATGTCTAGGAATTCTATCTTAATTAGAAGTTAGAATTTGATGTTATATCTATACTTTAAGTTACGTTAATACCATTGTGTCCTTAATATTTAGGAATGTGCCAGGACAATGGTCCCAGGGAGTTACCTGACAAGCCATTAAGGACACAATGGTTGTATTCCTTATGTCCTTAATGGCTCATCAGGT
>ML687545.1:54099-73570 GCA_007922175.1 Pelusios castaneus
ATTTCCTCCCACTCTGTAACTTTCCTATCTTCAAAGCGTCTGACGAAGTGGGATTTTCTCCCACGAAAGCTCATGCGATTAATAAATCTGTTAGTCTTTAAAAGTGCCACAAGACTCTGTTGTCTAACTTGCCAGTGTAGACATAGCCCTAGAGTCCAATCAGCTAGTCATGCTTCTTGATTTAGCTGGAGTGACATTAACTGGATCAGAACCTCAGGAGGAAAATAAAGTAACAACAAACATGAATTGGATTCACACAGTGAAATACTCTCCTTTTAAACTACTCTACCTACACTTTATGCAAATTTAGTCTCTAGTTTATCCGCAACTGCAACTACTGTTAACTGACAAATCTTTTGAACTAACCACACATATAGCTACCATATTTGGCATTTTAAAAACTATTTGTTCTCATCAGACAGTTTTTATGCAGTAGAACATACATCTTAGAATTTTTAGATGTTAATTTTCAAAGAGGCAAAGGAGGATTTTAGCATCATGGGTGCCATTGATGTTAATGGAAGTCACAGACTGAACACTCTGTTCACAGCTTTGAAAAATGATATCAGTGGTTCTACACGCATCAAACAAAGAAGGAGGAAAAGTGTTTAAAGTGAATATTCCTTTTGTAGTCTAAACTGAAAGTCACAGGTGAGGAGAAAGTTCAAAACATGATTGAGGAAATAGATGGCAACAAGATAAAGCTGTTGGTTTATGGTTTTATGATTTATTAGCTTAGTTGAAAACAGGAGAGCAGTCCAAAGGCAGGAAAATGATTATGTGTAAATGAGAAGGGAATGGCTATCATCAGCTCTGCAGAACTCCTACCAGCCATGCATTTGTGGCAAGACTCAGCAGTTTCATTACTAAACCCTTCTGCTTATTACCCAGGCTCCATTCTATATCAGTAGTTGAAGGACAGACAACTGAGGCTTCCAAACGCTGGTAGTTGGAAATGTCTGAGGGATGTTGGATTTCTGAAGGTTCCGATCACAGGTTAGCTGGCCCCTGAAGGGTAGTTTGGCTCAGCTACACCTATACTGGACTAGTTACCCCCTCAGCCGATCGTGATTAATGGATGATTTCATTAAAAGGACAGAGAGAACTCAGGTTTGAGTATATCATAGGCAAACAGGCTCCTGTGGAAGGTCCTGAACCAGGGACTGCATAGAATGGGACCCCAGAGGAAAAGGCTGAGGGTCAGGGCTCTATACCTGAGCTAGAGAGACTGAAAGGTAGCTCAGATAGGGCTGGAAACTGAGCTTGGCAAATGGGTTGAAGAGATGTCCAAGTGGAGTGAAACTTTTGGCTTGTTTGGACTTTTTTTGACCCTGGAAAGGGTTAAGTTTTGTTTGTGAGTGGCTAAGCCACATCTCCGGAACTGACCAGTGTCTGGAAAGCTGAAAAGACCTGCCTCAGCAAGGGAAACTGAGTCAAAGAGCATCAGCAGTGCCGCTCTTGGCCAGGAATCAAGAGGTACCTATGCCCTTTGAGAGTTTCATTAGGGCAGCTCGGGCCACCAGAGATTGATCCCCAGGAAGTTTATCTTATTTATCTTATTACTTTATCTTTATTGATCCCTAGGACATAGTTTATCTCTGTAATGCAGGGGTCAGCAACCTTTGCAGGCTCCCTATGCCAGCCCTGCCCACCACACCCTCAGCAGGTGTCAGGGGTGAGGCCAGGGACTCCTTCTCCCTGCTGGCCCTGCCCTCATGCACAGGACTCTTGTCCACTGCTGGCCTCGCAGCACTCCTCAACTGGGGAGTGAGGACAGGAGCCTTGTGTGCCACGGCTTCTTTTCCCTGCTAGATGCGTTTCCCAGCAGGGAAGCACAGCCTGTAGGAGCCTGGAGCCACAGCATACATGAGGCTCTTGTGGCCCCATGCCCCGCTGGGGGGTGGGCCCAGTGGGGGAAGCCTGAGCAGTGCCACGTGCCACTCAGGATAGGTGCACATGCCAAGTTTGGCATGAGTGCTGGGGGTTGCCAGCCCCTGCTGTAATGCCTTGATGTGGCAGGGATTTTTTTGTGGTGGATTACAATATGCCATTGATGGTGGAGAGCCTGCATGTAACAAGGCATAGAGTAGACTTTCTTGTTAACGTGGCATATCCTGGCTTGTGAAGGTCATTGGTGGGAATGTACCCTCGAATAACCTTAAATATCAATTAACTGAGTTTTTGCTCTTGGAAAACAATACTTCAGCTCTAAAATGCTTAAAGTTGAATGAATTTAAAACTTTAATCATTTCAGCAACAAAACCTGTATTTAGCAAAGCACTTAAGCACATGCTGAACTCTACGCACAGGAGTAATCCCACTGGTTCCAAAGCAACTATTAATGTGCTTGAAGTTAAGAAAATGCTTAGCTGCTTTGCTGAATTGGAACTTTAAATGGCTAAGATATAAATCTAGCCCCTGTCCTAAGTGACCATGACAAGACTGGGGGGTCAAGTTCCCAGGGACCCCGGGCTCAGCCTTGTCAAGGTTATGAGGACTCTGCCTCATGGGAGGGAGAAATTGAGGACAGGCCAGCCTCTGAGTAAAGGGGTAGAAGTGAGGACTCAGAGCCTTTCTCTAGCCAATTACACTGGGGTAGTTCATAAGCCAGGAAAGCTCCCCACAACGGCAAAACTATTCCCCTGTTTACGCAAGGACAGTGGGCACTGTGATGGAAGGTGCTTAGATTAGATGGGAGCAAGAAGTGAAAAAAGGACATTGAAAAGAAGGAGAAGAAGCTTGAACTTTAAACCAAAAGAAACAGAAAGTCAGTGAAGGGATTCCTGAGGTGGAGTGATATAACCCTATCAAAGCAGTGGGAGAAAAGAATTTCAGTGCATTATTCTGGATGGACTCCCTGGGAGATAAATGAAAGTCAGAGGGGACAAGTTTCCAATATTTTTTGCTCAATTTAGGGAGGACATTTTGGGTTACATTTTTAAAGCATTTAAATTACTAAGACGACCAAGTCCCATTTTCAGAAATGACTTAGGCACTGGGAGGTGCCTAAATGTGTTTTAAAAATCTGTCTCTAAATCACTTTTAAAATGGGACTTAGGCATTTTTGAAAATTGTACTCTTTCTCTAATCCGTAAAGTGCACCTGTACAGTAGACGTGATTCTGCATCAATAATTCATCATAATAATATATTTAATGAGTTTTTGCATTTTAAAATGTAACCAGAGCTGCTAAGTAGAATGACTTTTTAACCGCAAACAAACACCATTCAGATTGTTCCATCAGTTATACACTCAGCTGCTCTTTCCATATGGTCATGGCTCTGCCTCTGATCTTACCCTGCCTGTGGTACATCTGATAGAGCCCTTCTCTTTCAATACTCTGACTGCCGCGGTTTGCACTTCTTGACATGTCTCTGATGTCAGAAGCGAGCAGCTCATCTCTGGCCTTTGACCACACGGAGAGAAAAAACATAACATTCTTACTACCTATTCTAAACCTTTTCCTGTGTGTCTGTGACCTGGCAAGAGCTGGCCACCCACTTGTATAGGGGCACAGTGAAAAGATTAACCCAATGAGATCAACTACTAACTGAAAATGTCAATGGAGTTCTATAGGGACATATTGGGCCATGAAGGTCACATCCCTAAATGAAGGGTGAGGATCAGAGGGGAAGGGGGGCAGTGCAGAGCTACCCTGCCCCAGCAGGAGCTCTGGGAAGCATTGTTTGTCCCAGATCTTCACTGTGCCACTTATAAGGGCAGTTCTGCTGAGCAGGGAGATGGAGAGACAAGGCCATTAAAGTTCTTTGTGTTCTCATCTTCCCATTTACAGGGGCTGGCTACAACCTGCATCTTCATTTATATAAACTCATTTGGAACGTTTTCAAAATAGACCCATCCAGGGCTGATTGAATCAGTGAAATTTTTTTTTCATTTCAGTCCCATTCTCTACTAATCTATTCAGCATGCAGAAGTAGTAAATGAACAGTGAAAATAAATAACTGACATAAGGGTTATTTGCAAAATATCTGGGGTTGGTATTCATGACTCACTTAATTGTTAGTATTCACAAATCGTTCACAAAAATTGTTTTTCATGACTTGATTGCTCCATGAACTATGACAAGAAACAATACAAAGAAACTGCAAGTGCTGAATGGAATCTTATTTCGAAAAAAGTATTGAATAATATGAGTAATCTGAATAGTAACTAGAGTAGCATTATATTGGGTCTTGAAGCTACCAGAAGACCTGACTTTATTTGTTGAAAAATATTTGGCTAGAATAAGGGCTTTATTTATTTTTGAACGGGCCTATTAGATGACACAGCCGGGTTCCAGAACAATCATCAAAAAGACTAGCGGCATGTACCTTGTAGCCCTAAAAAATAAGGAGAAAATGTATCACCATTGAATTGGAAAGAAAACAAAGCAAAAAGAACTGATCTTTGTGTAATGGTTGCTAGCTTGGCTGATGCTAGGGATTGAAGCAAAGACAAACCGTCGGTTCCTACAGCTCTGGAAATGGCCTCTGTAGCAGGGACTGTTAAATTCACATGCTCTGTGGGAAGAAGACATACAACACACACTGACAGACAGGTGACTTTTGCAAGGTGTAATCACTTAATTGGGATGTGATACTGCCTTACAATGATTTCACTCTGTTGCTTTAGGATTAAACAGGGACTATGGATTTTTTTTTCTCATTACAACAGGTTATTTGACCTCACCTTCCTCTGTATGCTGTTCCCCAGTGTTTGAATCCTAACTCTTGCTTTGATTTTCTATTATAGCCTGACCTGATCCTATGGCTTACCCTTCCTTGCATTTATTTTCCTCCCATTCTGTAAGCTCTCATATTCAAGCGTCTGATGAAGTGGGATTTTCTCCCACGAAAGCTCATGTGATATATAAATCTGTTAGTCTTTAAAAGTGCCACAGGACTCCTTATTGTTTTTGCCTTACAATGGAAGAAAGACTATGTAAATAAAAATTAGGCCATTCCAAAGCCATAGCAGAAATAGGTACCCAAAGGAAACAACTGAAGATATTTGCACTGGGACAAATTCTGATTTTTCTCTTATAGTTTGTTAGTAACTTGCTGTTATCATTAAGAGACATTGTGAAAAAAACAGCACGGTAGAGCTTGGTTCTGCTCTCCATTCCACTGGTGTAAATCTGGAATCACTCCACAGAAGTGAGTGTAAACTCAGAGCAGCATCAGCTCTACAAAGTCCAATCCAATCACCAATAAAGTCATTATCCAGATAAGGTACAACTTACAAGGGTGAATATCACCTACAATTAGTTCTATTGAGGCAGCATTTGATGAACCTGCAATCTGGTTTGATTAAAGAAAGAGATCTGCTCAAAATATTTTCCCCCATGAAACATGTCGATTTTAAAAAAACCCTTCATTTGAACCATAATTTTAAATGATTTTTTTTTATTTTCCGTCAAATCAAACAAACTAAAACCTCCCCAAATCAACTTACTAACCAAACAAAAACAGGGAAAAAATTGGGTTTCAGTCTGAGAAACTTAGTTTTCTGACCAAAGGAATAAAAAACTTTTAGAAAAACACACTTTCTGTGAAAATATTTCTTTAGCAAAAAATCAGTAATGTGTCCCAACATAGTGGTTGAGTACCATGGATATAGATGATGTGTATTTGTGTATTTCTGACTCTGGGGGGCAGGGAGGTAGAGGAGAGTGTTCCTGCAAAATCCCAAGGCTGGCTAAGTAGATTCCCAGACTTTGAAGCTTGACCTCCTGGGGAAGAGGGACAGGGACTTGTTTTCCGGCATACATGAGGCTGGAGGACAACTAAGCAAGTTTTTTTTTTGGTATAAAAAGCTGAGCTTGAACTGACACAGTGGCTTCCTTCTGATTCAGCAAATGGACAGGCCCTTCCGCCCAAGGAGTGTCCCCAACCCTTGCTGAATGGTTTAAAGGGACACTGATGTAACAGATTCCTCATATCTGGGAGGTATTTGGTATGCTTATTAGCAAGTACATAGTAACATTTTTAATGTCTTTTCTCTGTAATGCTGCTTCTGTCCTAAGAATAAAAGTATTTTGCTTTGTGAAGGCTGGCTGGTAACTGGCATACGCAGTGGTAGACTCTGGAAAAAATTTAACTATAGGTGGACTCCAAAAATGTTTAAAAATATATTTCAATTAAAAATTTCCAACTGGTGAGAGAGAGAGGAGAGAATGACAATATTAAAGAAGCAAGCATATGAATGCCCATAACCCTAATCCCTGGAATCTAGTCAACATGTATGCATACCCACAATTCACAGACTATTATCTTCTTTTTTCAGAAAAATAAAAAAAATGAGGTTACTGTTGCCTTGTAAAGAATAAATAAGGACTTTTAAAAAAATTAAGCATGATTCAAACATTAACATTAAACTTCAACAAATTTCAGGCCCCAATTCAGGAATGCATCCCTATTTATATTATAAGTTAATCAAATGCTTAAAGTTAACCACTGTATATGTCTATACACTTTCCTGATACAAGGCCTGAAAGAGGACAGCAGATTTCACAGTAGTTGTAAAATATCAGGGGCATCTGGTAACAGATGATTGTATTGTGAATACCGTATTAAACTTTTAACTTCTGTATGGATGAGTATATCTGCTTGTCTACACTGATATTTATTAACCATACACAGAGATCTTAAGAAAGAGCAATCATTGCTAAGTATGGTGTTGCTTTCTTATCCTGGCTGGTGTTCCTTCTGTCCTTTTTACAATTTTGTTAATATGTCATTTCTCAGAGCGCTAATAACACAACTAGATTGAAAATATGACATACAATATTGTAAATGTCCTTTTCCTTGTACTGTCACTGCTATATATTTTGAGAGTTGTGTGGCATGCCCTTGCCAGAGCAGTCTGCCAAGACACCACCATTCAAGTTCATCTTAAAAATCTATTCCTTCTATGAAGCCTAAAAGAGAAGAGGTTATATTTCAAATCACTGGGCTGAAAGATATAAAATGAGCACCACCTCCTCCCACCGTATTTTGACTGGGACCCAACCTGGAAGGTAGCCTGTGATCATATCTATTTTGATTGCCCACAAGTGAGCTAGTCACTCCCCCACCTATCTCCCCTCAGTTTGAAGATCACAGGGAAGCTAGGTGAGAGATAGGTGCCTTGGGGTATGTATACACCTGAAAAGCTAAGTTGACTCTATTAAGTCAACTTAATGAGATTGACTTAAGTTAACTTAAAGTCGACCTTGTTAAATTGACCTTTCTAAGTCGACTTGGAGAGTCTACACCAAAATCTTAAGTCGACTGCCTGCATCCACAGAGGCAGGTGCTAGGTTGAAGGGAAGCCACGGCTCCCCATGGAGAAGAGAGCCGTGCACAACTCCACATGGAGAAGAGAGCCGCAGCTCCCTTCTCCCCAGCCACAACTCCCTTCCCCGAACCACAACTCCCCCGAGCCCTGGCTCTCTTCTCTACAGCCCTAGGTCGATTTAGCCAATTAGGTCAACCTAAGGTGTTCACACCAGCTTTAGGTCAACTTAACAGGTTGATTTAAGTGTTAAGTCGACCTAAAGAAGGGTAGTTATTAAGTCGACTTAAGGAAACATTTAAGTCAACTTAATGAATGCCAGATGTGGATGCAGCATTCTGTAGGTTGACTTAAGCATCCTTAAGTCGACCTAAGTTGCAAGTGTAGATATATCCTTGGTACCTACAGTGAGGCAGTAGAGCATGCTCTCAAAGGCAGAAATGTAGGCACAAAGGGATTTTACAATGAGCATTTTGATGTTGAGTGAATTTAGGCCCCTACAGAGTTAGACCACAGCTGAGAGGGGTTTTGTGGATCATAGAGGTGCCTATAAATGAGACTTTGGCCTCTAAATCTGGGGTTTCTGTGGATCTGTGCTTTGATCCTGGCTTCCTTGCCATCTCGTGTCACCCAATAGACTTGCACAAAGTGGATGTAAAATGCTACCACCTGTGAAAAAGGGTGGAATATTCTGAATATATAGCATTCTGCATGACTTTGTAGCTCTATGAAGTATAAAGCAGGGAATAATTGGGCCCTTGGGCCTATTTAGTGCCTTGTTAAGCAATGTGACCTTTGATGGTCAAAGGATAAGGGAGAGGCAAAAATCCACTGGGACTGGCCAAATCCCCCACAGAAGGAAGTAATGGGACTAAAGGTGCTCTTACACTCCTAAAGTGCCACAGCAGGGAGTCTGTCCCACTCTCTTGTGGGGAAACCTGCACATGGCTCATTTATTTGGGCTTTCCTCAGGAGTCACGATTTGGCCCAGTAAGTATACATTTCCTGAATCTAAAAACATTTTAAAAAATACATACATTTTTTTCCCAAGACTCCTGACTAGTCTTTGGTGTTGTAATCTCACAGAGGTGAATGAAGAGATAAATTCACATCTGAGTAGAATTCATTGTATTGGGGGAAGTTTAAATTCACACCCTTCCTCCTGCTATTTTCAGTTTTCTTGCATGGTTGTTTAGCTGGATAAAAACGCATTGGTTAAACCAGGGAGCCCTGGATAGGAAAAAGCTACAAACTTCCTTTTTTTTTTAATGAAAGAAAACTTAAAATTTGCTGCAAAATGTCAATGATGAGACTGGGATTTTCAGAGGAGGATAATGGAGTTAGGCACATAACTCTCATTACATGTCTTGGCAAGTGCTTATTACAGTATATTTTTGGCATTCAAATCGCTCAAAAATAACCGAATTTGAAGGGCCTGATTATCCTGTCAGGACTTGTCTAGGTGGAGAGAGAGTGCACAGCAAGCTGTGTTGTGAATCTATAGCGTGCTGTGCACTAGCTGGCCATGTGGACCCTCGTGCCGCACACTAAAAAAAGCACCTTGACCCATTCCCTATTTCAAACAGCAGTAGATTAACACAAATACTACAGAACAGCCAGCTAATGCAGGGCAAAGTCTTCATCCAGAAAAGCCCTCAGCTACACTGGTGTAACTCAGAAGTTACTTCACTGAAGTCAATGGAGTTATACCAATGTAAATGAAATAAAGACTGGGTCTTGCAACTTCGGATGTAGTGTAAACTTCCTCAACCGCTGTAAATCAGCTCAACTGATCAACTCTACTGATTTACAACAGCTAAAAGGGATCTGGCCATAATTTAGACCCGAAAGTGAAATAATCACTTTACTGAGTGTGAAGAAGTTTGGTTCAGTAATACCGTACAACTCATTGACAGTTTTCTATAGAAGCTGTTTTTCAACAGAAAATTGAAGTTTTATTTTAAAAAATCATAGAAATCCTCTTCTTTTGCCAAAAGAAATGTCCAAAAATAGACATTTTTTGTTTGTTTGTTTTCAGATTGCAAAAGAAAAATTTCAGGCAAAGGATCTGGCCATAATGTGTTTAGACACGGACGTGAAATAATCACTTTACTGAGTTTGAAGAAGTTTGGTTCAGTAATACTGTACAACTCATTGATAATTTTCCATAAAAGTTGTTTTTCAACAGAAAATTGAAGGCTTAGTTAAAAAAAAAATCATAGAAATCCTCTTCTTCCTCCCCCACATCCCATCCAAAAATAGAATGTTTTTTATTTGTTTGTTTTCAGCTAGCAAAAGAAAAATTTCAGGCATAAACTAGAAAAAAAATAGTTTGGAAAAACTACTAGAGTTCTTCATGAGAGATCCACCACCTGACTACATCTCCTATGATGCACTGTGGTCAGGGACTCCCTTGGTGAACCACATCAGTTTAGCAGGAACAGAGACAATGAACTATCATGGGATATGTAGTTTGGCCAGAAAGTCTCCCATAGAGGAGAATGGGATCATGAGGCATTTTAACGACAATTCCCAATAGGCATCATGAGTGGCTATGCAAAATTGAAAGTTATGGCCAAGATTTTTTTTGGTGTCAGCCAAAAATTCTCAGTTTTCAATTTTTTGCTGAAGGTTTGCTATTTTCATCTCATTCTTATTTTATTTTGTTATTCTTTTCTTAAAAATCAAAGGAAATACAAGATCTCACTCGCTCTCTGTCCTCACAGACACTGCTTCCATCTCTTATATCATCATATCTTCTGATTTTAGAGGCAAAAATAAGGTTTTCCTACTTTTTATTCCTCTTAACTCTACAAAGCCAACACAGCTATGGCAGGGCAAGCCAGATTCTAGTCTAGCTTGTGCCTTCTCAGCAGATTTGTTCATGGAGTTCCACTGGCAAGGCCAATCAAATAGTGCATCCCCACTTGTGACAAACGGGATGGCATGGGTGCCATTAAGGGCAGAATCTGAAGGCAGGAGGAGCTGAATTTGGCATGAAGAATTCTTATTGGCCATGATGTGTGGGGAGAAAACACCCCAGCTCAGAAACTAGGGAAGTTAGAAAAACTGAGCACATATGATCTGGAGTCCTTGAGACAAAAGAAAAATGGAACCCCAAAATCACATTTGTTACAGTCACTTTTCAGAGTATAATTTCGTTTTGAAGTTGCATGAACATGGGCTTTTGCATTTAATTCTTTAGGTTAAAGCTGTTTAGAGTCAGTTCTGAAAGGCTTACCTTGATCAATTTCCTGCTCCAGGAGTTAGGCCACTGAGATCAGTGGCCCTGTTCTTGGAGTAAATGACTACTCAGGATGGCGGAACTGGGTACTTAGAAGGTTCTCTAGCATTGGGTTGAGCCCTACAAGTATTTAATTTCTTATAACTCCTCCCAGGAGGAAACAGAGAAGCTAATAGCTCTTCTCCCCCACCTATATTTATGGCAAGGATTTCAAAGTGATAACACCCACTCTTGAAGAAATGTATTTCTTTGTGTGCGTGTCCATTCTGCATCTTGTTCTCAAAATTTGCTCACTGGAGACCAGTAAGAGATTCTTTTAAAACTTACACTTTGCTTGTACATATTCTTTTAACATTGTATTATATTGTGCATTTTTATATTAATTATACAAACGTGTTTAATCTGATCATTTGTAATGATTTTTAAAAAATCAGTCTTTTTGTATCAAAATAACTGTTATTTTATCATTTTCTTCTATAGGTCTCTGAATAATAGATTGAGAATTTTAATTTTCTTTTACTAACGTGGTTAGTCAATGAGGGTGAAACTTCCTATTAAATATACAATGCTAAATGAAAGTCACATAGTTCTGATTAAATTCTGATGAGGTGGGTGAGGTAATATTTTTTATTGAATCAATATTTTTTTTACCTCACCTACCTTGTTTGTATAATATCCTTGCACCGACATAGCTACAACCACATGAAATTCTTACAGGTAATTAAATTGTGTATGCTCATACAGTTTACTAGCAGCATCAAATTCTGACTTTCTAGTAACTTCTCCAGCACTTTTTTATTTCACTACATGTTTAACGAAAACCCTTCTTGTCAATCATATGTATTTTTTTCTTCACAACCATACACAATTATACTAGACTGTTATCCAAATATTTTTAAGAAAGAAGCAATTCTTGAACCAGACAGTATTCCTACTGACCACTAGCATTGACTCAGCAATTTCTTTTCTGAACCTGACAAGCATAAATGATTGGAACTGAGAAAAGAATTTTTTACAGATGAGTTCTCATCCTAAAAAAAGATGAAATGATTTAAAAGAGAACTAAGAAGCTTTGAAAGAAAATGAATGATATTTTAAACAATAAGTTCTAGAAAAATGCCTAATTTATTTCCTTAGCTATTCTGGGAGCCATATACTGTTCAAATGAATATTAGGATGTTAGGATATCCCAGTGCAAATATAGAGCGACTCCACTAAAATTAATGAAGCTAGATCACAATCTGATCTCATTTACACTGCTACAAATCCCGAGTAACTCAAATGAAATCATGGGAACTATATAGAATATATAGTACGATAAAAGAGAACAAAATCTGAGTGCATCATCTAGCAGAGTCTGTAGTTGATCCTGTGATTGATAAATGAACCTTTCCATCTGTGAAACACATAGGGTTTTGTTTGTTTGTTTGTTTTTTAGTTTACACTGAAGTTTAAACACATTTAAACAATATCTTCTAGAAAATTATTTCATATCTCTAACATTTCTGTGAGGAGTATTTTATACCTAGTTGTTGATTAAATTGCATGTCTGAAAGGTAAATGTAAACTGCTTACAGTCTGTGCCATAGCAAGGTTCACTTTATTCTTTCACAGCTATAGTATGAGTCAGATTTTCAAAGATATTTAAGTGCCTTGAGGTGCCTAATGGAATTTTCCTAAGTGTTTAAGCAGGTTAGGTTCCAAACTCACTTTGACATTAGAGGGAGGAAGGTACCTAACCTGCTTATACATTTTGGAAAATTCTAGTAGGTGCCGATCTGCACATTTAGGCACCCAAATAACTTTTTAAAAAAATCTAATCCTAAGTGCATTGACTGAGAACATCCCCAAAGAGATTTGTACAAAGTTAGTTTTTGAGTGAGAGAGTTATGTGACAGAAGCTTGCACTGTGAGCTCTGCAGCTGCTTGTTTTAATAAAGTGTTTTAAAAACGATAGATAATAATAGAGAAATCTTTCATTTAATTATGAATTGAGAAATTCATCCATAGGGGCAATCTACAACCATCATTTTCCAGTGAGCTTCCTGGTGGAAATTATGTTGTCCATTTAGCAATCTATAATTAGCATCAACATGAACCTGTATTGAACCCATTTCTCCAGAGGTTCATTTGAGGATTTTATTAAGGTGCAGAGAGGGGGACTGTTCTCTGTGTGTTGTAAAGGATCTCTGGCTGATGCTACCTGTGTTGTATCCACTCTTGAAGTACCCAGAGTGCTCTCTCCCCAGGGCATGACTAAGGCATAGTGGTGTTCAGCTGATTTCTATGTCTATACTGGCAATTTAAATCGACTTAAGGAGGCTTACGTCGACTTATATTAAGCCGGGTCAACACTAGGCTTTCATTAAGTTTACTTAAGAAATTCTTTAAGTTGACTTAATGAAAGCTTAAGTCGACTTAATAACTACCACTCATTAGGTCGACTTAAGCCTCCTTAGGTCGAACTAACCCTTCCTTAGGTCGACCTAATCCCAGTGTGGACGCATAAATCCACTTTGTTAAGTTGACCTAAGGGCAGTTAGGTCGATTAACAAAGTGGACTAAGTCGATTTAAAGTGTTGCCACTTTGTTAAGTGGACTTAATAAGGACGATTTTAAATCATCTTAAGGTCGACCTTATTAAGTCGACTTAACAGAAGTCGATTTAACTTTTCTAGTGTAGACATAGTCTATGTGTTTACACAGCTGCTGTCCATGAGGTTAATTAGACTTATCTTCTAAGGCCTGCTAATGTGGCACCTTTCATCAGTTCTAATTTCACTCTAAAATATTATATAAATTAAACCCACCAAAAGAAACCTCACATACCTTTATTTTTTTTTTTAGCTCAAGATGATTGTTCATTCTCGGTGGTGCAAGAGCCCTGGTCTGTAGTGGTGGAAGTTGGAGAATCTGCAGAGATGAACTGTACATTAATACCGCTCAAATCTCTAAAAAATCCCGACATTGTACCAGTCTGGTACATCAGAAGAACAGGGAATGACATGAGTCAGTTGGAAAAAGTCACAGAGACAGACAGACTGAAGGGCCGATTCAAGCTCACATGGATGGAAAATGTCTTTACCAGCACCCTGCACATTCACAGCCTGCAGGAAAATGATGTGGCCATTTATCATTGTCGGTTCTTCATCTTCCTCTTCACTCCACCCTGCTTATTAGACGGGAAGGGGACCAGACTGAATGTTACAGGTACTGTACATTGGGGGGTTTATTGTGTCACATTTATTGCTCAGAAGAAATGACTTCAGTGGAGTCACTTCAGATTAACAACCACATAGCTGAGATCACAATATTAACTTCACTGACTTGAATGGGTTTACTCTGAATTATTCCTGAGATCAGAGTCTGGCCTTAGATACTTTGATTTCTATGGCTATGTCTACACTAGAAAAGTTAGATCAACTTTGGCAAAGAGAAAAGACAGGGCTTGCCCATCACAGCCTAGAACTGCTGTCTTGCAGCTCTCTCCAGGCTACTTTCCCGCCCTCATAGGACTGGGTATTTAACCCAGGAATCCTGACCCCCCCCCCGCCCTTCCCCCCAACCCATTAAAAGCCATTCCCCTACCAGAGCTGAGAAAAAAAACCTGGATTCCTGTCTCTTAGTCTTATGTTTTAGTGAAACCAACCAGATACTAGTAAAACTGATTGAAAATTGAAAGGAAACTGCTTCTCTAATTGACCTTTTTGTCTATAGAAAGTTCCATTCCAGAAAACACAACACTACATAAACCAGACCAGATAGCTGATGGGGTGCCTTTCTATTGGTACAGTCTGTTGGCTGTGATGACAGCAGTTGTTCTTACCATGGGATTCCTGGTGTGCTGGCACAAGGGGAAGAGAGGTGAGAACTGGAAATGAAAACTCTGCAAATGAAAATCTTTTCTACTAAATAAACTGAAGTGTCTGGGTTGAGAATAGCCCCTTTAATATTATTATGGTGAAAAGAAAATACAATGGTCCTCATTCTCTTGTCAATGACCTGGGTGGAATTCAGTAGACTTTGGTGGTGTTCTTAAATTATACCACTATAACTGAGCTCAGAATCTGACCCTGTCTCCATCGATTTCAGTGGAATCACTCTGGTGTCACACCTTTGTAAATGAGATGACAATCTGACCCTAGCTTGGTTGACTTCACTAGAGTCATTCTGGATTTACACAGGTGTAACTGAGAGCAGCATGTGGCCTTAACTCTTTTTGATTTTCATTGTAAATAAACGTGGTCCAGCAGGTGCCATAACACTAGCTGTTCTACAGTTAGAACAATGATCTTTCCTAATTTCTGCAGATTTACACTGATTCTGGTCACCATTAAGCATTGTTTTCCTTCCATGGAACTTTATTTTACTGTTAGCTACGTTATGGAGGTTTACAACCTCCTTGGGAGCATCCGTTCACATTGGAGATAAGAGTCCAGACTAGATGGTCTATTGGACTGGTCTAATATGACATGAATACTGGCCTAGATGAATCACTGATCTCATTTCCCAACATATAGAGCATAAATATTAGGACCAGAAGAGACCATTAGATCATCTAATCCTACCTCCTGTATACAAGTCTCCCCCTACGTCGCTGATGTTAGAACCCTAACTCACTATCCATCTACCAGCTTCTAAGCCAGGTGTACTCCTCTTCACAAAAGCCCTAGCCAAAACACATGAGAAATGAACTTAACTCAGTCGTTGCCAGGTGGAGCAACCTGTGGAATACATTTTCTGAAAGGATGAGACTAATCCACAATCAGATCAGAGTACTTTTGATCATAGTAGGAGACCTTCCTCTTCTACGAAACCTTCCTACCTAATGCAGAATGACCTTTAAGTCAAACACTGCCACTCTCAGCTCCCCACATCTCAACTTGTGCCTCAGAAATGTTATTCTAAATACCTTCCTGTACCTGAGTCAGGAAAAGAGCCAAAGACTCCATGATGGCTCTAGGACTAGGTGATAGGCTGCAGTGCAAAACCATTAGACGACAGCTAGCACACCCAGCTGACAGTCAGGACCGCTGGGTTCTATTCCAGATCTGCAATTAATTCCTTTGTGACTCTTATGCAAAGCACTTCCCCTTTGTGGGTTTTGGTTTCCCCATATGTTAGGTGGAGGATAATCTGGTGGGGAAGTTTCAATTAGAGTTAGTTTATACAAAGACCTTCTAGGCTACTTTTTCCTCTTAACAGGCCACTCCAATAACTCTACTCCCTCTTTTCTTCCACTCCTGGAAGGCCACCTTCTTTCATAGGTTTTAAGGTGGAGAAGGGCCCATTACATCATCTAGTTCAGTATTTCTCAACTTTCCTTATACCCAGCTTGCTGCCTTCCTAAACAAGACAAGGAAATCTCAGGGACCTGCACAAATCCATGAACAGGTCATTGAAAAACACTGCCTGACCTCCTGTATTATGTGGTCCAGAGAATTTCACCCAGTTCCCACTGCATTGAGCCCAATAACTTGTGTTTGGCTAAAGCATCTTCCAGAAAGGCTTCCACTCTGGATAGAAAGCTATCAAGAGAAAGAGAATCTACCACTTCCCCGGGTAGTTGTTCCAGCAGTTAACCATCTAAGCTGTTATGAATTTGTTGCAGGTTGTATCAGTCTGCTGAAAGACAGTGGTTCCTATTCTTCTTATGTTCCCTGTAGTCCAATATCACCTTTCATTTGTTTCAAAACAGATCTTGCATCTGCTCTAAGGCAGACCTCCTCCTCCCTAAGAACAGGTGATCTGACTGAGTCCATACCTCCAGAGGTAGAGGTGAGTTTGCAGTTCACATCCTCATTATAAAATGTTGGCTGTCCTCAGTGAATACAACTCCATAGAATCAGTTCACACTATAGACAAATCATCCTGTGTCTGCAGGAATTGGTGCATCCCAGGGGAGATTTAGAACCTGGGGAGGACATTTTCAGTGATGGTGCCAGTCTTTTCCAGGGACTTTTCTCAGAGAAGGCAGCATCTATTTATAGTTAGGGCTCTAGAGTCCCACTGGTGGGAGTAGAGAGGTGCTGAATTCAACAACTCTCCCATCCAGTCTGGCCAAAGCACATTCTCATTCATGTTAGAGAGAAAGAATTCTTTCTTTCTTTCTTTCTTTCTTTCTTTCTTTCTTTCTTTCTTTCTTTCTTTCTTTCTTTCTTTCTTTCCATTGTTAATATTGAGTGACCAGCTTAATTGTTTTCTTGTGCACCTCCATCAGTCTGTCTGTATGCACCTGCTATCTCTTTTCTTTTCAGATTTGCTAAATTTGTGTAGCTTGGTTTAGTCAAAATAAACTCTGATTCTAAAACTAAATTCTCATTTCTTGTAGGGATCCCCACCTGATCCTGGAGAAATAATGTATTCAGACCTCAGTTTCCAAACAAGGACGCAAACAAAGTCAGCAACAGCAAGTTACAGAATTAAGGGAACACCTGGAGTGGAATATGCAGAGCTAAAATATCTACAGCAGCACACAGTATATCATAATTAGGGAACATACAGCAGTTGATCTAGTCCCCCCCCCCCAACACATACACACAAAATTGTTTATTTTTTATCTCTTCCAAATAGATTTTCCCCAGCTGCTACTCAGTGTTGTTAAACCAACTTTCAGCTTCCCAATGGTTATGTTTAATCCTACATCTTTAGGCATAAATTTATGACACTCCTGGATTTAGAACTAGCTTCTGGATTTAGAACTAGCTTCTTGTAAGAAGCCTTCAAACAATAAATAGGAACAAGGAAAGAAGGAACAAGGAAAGAAGTGTATAATTGGACAGAAAACATATATGTATTAGTATTTACAATCATGTAATCATCTGGCGTGTGGTAGTTGAAATCATGACCCCAATGAAGTCAATGGCAAAACTCCCATTGACTGCAGTGGAGTCTGGATTTCACTCTCTTTGCCTGAACTATTCTGTCTGTCTCCAAGTTTAGATTTGAAGTGTTTTGGGGCAGGGACTGTATTTTCTTTTGTGGCTGTACAGTACTGAGTATGCTACTAGTGCTCAATAAATAAAAACAAGAAGCACTTTGATGATTAATCTGCAAAAAATGTAGACTTCGTCTTCGTTGGCCGATAATTTTCTGAAGCTGAACATGAACAAGAATGACATTCTATTCCAATAATCACTTTTTCTGGTTCTCAGCACCCCATTTCCAGTTGTTTCTTATTAGATCCTTTTGTTTTGAGTAGCCATCCGGAAGGTCTTCCTGGCTGTGAGGTAGCAATCAACTTTTACAATTTGTTGGACCCAAACATGGTTCTATTGAAGTAGAGTAATTGCTAGAACTCCAATTGATATCACTGGACTAGGATCTCCACGTTCTGTGGAATACCCCCAATTCAGCCAAAGCACATGAATATTTCTAATGGAGTCAACAGAACTTAGCACTTGCTGTATATTCTTCCATCAGTCCAGTGCCAACAGGAAAAATACCTCAGCAGTTCTGCTGCTCCCAAAACATATAAATCCCCTGCAAATCTACATGAACCTCACAGGATCCCTTGCCTCCACATTGGCTTCAATGTTGCTTGGTGCACTCTGCACCCTCAGGGAGCATTCTACAGTGCAAATTTCTAGGCTGACAGATGCTGACTTTTTCATGGATTCCCTCCAGGGTTGGTGAGGAGATGTTGGGTCCCATAAGTCCTGGCTTCTTCTTACAGATCTCTAACCCTGCAGGGAAGCAGTCCACCACTGCAAAAAGGTTATTTGGGATACTGGTAGCAGTCTTCACTGCGGAAACTGCCATAGGAGAGAGTCAAAGGGGTTGGTCTAGTAACTGTGCCCTGGCCTACACTTGCGGCACTTTTCAGTAGCAGTCAACAGGAAATACGCAAGGTACATAAAATACATTGCGTCTCTCCCGTTGCCTTAGTAATGCCCACTTACCTCCCTGTACACACTGCATTAAGGCAACTGGAAATGCCATCTATTCGACTTAGCACCACTCTACTTACAGAGCTGGAGTTACAGCATGGAGCTGTAGATTGATTGAGCACGTCTTGACAGACCGCTCAATCGAACCTGGAAGAGTGAACTGATGACGGTATATTTGCCACCATCAGTGTAGACATGCCCTGTGTTTACAATAAACTTCACAATGACTTGGCAGCTGATGTGCTCAAATCATTGCCCATCACGTTGATCAATACATTCTCTCTCTCTTTTTTGAGGGGAAGGGGGATACTCTCATGTTGATTTGTCTGTCACCACCTGTTATCTCTTACCTTACACATCAAGTGTAAGCCATAAGGGGCAATTGATTGTTCTGGGTCTACTGGGTCTATATGACTCCTAGCACAACGGGGTTCTGGTCCATGACTGGGGCTCTTAGGCTGCGTCTACACTGGTAAATTAAGTCGACTTAAGCTTGACTTAAGTCAACTTAATTTGCCCTGCGTCTACACTACACTTTGCTTAAGTCGACTTAAGCAGCTTGCTTAAGTTGACTTAAGCAAAATAAAGTCGACTTAATGAAAATTAAGTTGACTTTACTAAAACACCTTTCTACTCAACCTAAGGCTTAATTCGACTTTTTAAAGTCGAATTAAGCCAGTGTAGCCCTGGGGTAGCCCTAAGTCAACTTAGGGCTACCCCAGGACTACACCAATGCCCTCCCTGCCAGGAGGGGGGGCACAGGGGGAGCCTGGCATGCCCTCCAAAGGGCAGGGCAGAGCCCTGTGTGAGGCTGTCTGGATTTAGGGAAGCATTTATGATATTACTTTCTATGGATATCTCATAAATGCTATAATCCATAGGAACTATGTCATGTTTGGTATCAATAGAAAGGTAGTAATTTGCTGGGAATGATTATATAGTTTATGTCTAGGAATTCTATTTCTATTAGAAGTTAGCATTTGATGTTATATCTATACTTTAACTTATGTTAATATCATTATGTCCTTAATGTTTAGGAATGTGCCAGGACAATGGTCCCAGG
>VOCT01078679.1:0-13172 GCA_007922175.1 Pelusios castaneus
CCCCCCCCCCCCCCCCAAGCTACTTTTACGAGACCCGGAGCTACACCAACCTGTAACCCCACCCCCATCTTTCAGGTTTCAATAAAAACAGTAACAAATACTTTGAAGAATGCATTTATTTATACACATTATTGAAATGATCCTAAGGTGCACCTCATGCGTCATGGAACTGAACTAGGGAAGGGCATCATTGAAATGCTCCCTGAGTGCCTCCCTTATGCGAGCAGCTTCTCCTTGTGCCACCCTAATACTCCTAGTGGCTGGCTGCTCGAATGCTTCCTCGAGGCGCTGTGCCTCCGTAGCCCACGTAGGGGAAAACTTTTCTCCCCTACTTTCACAAATGTTATGGAGGACACAACATGACGCAATCACGGCAGGGATCTGGTCCTCCGCCAAGTCCAGCCTCCCATACAAACAGCGCCAGCGCCCTTTTAAACGGCCGAAGGCACACTCCACAGTCATTCTGCAGCGGCTCAATCGGTAATTGAACCGCTCCTTGCTGCGATCAAGGTTCCCAGTGTAGGGTTTCATGAGCCATGGCATCAGTGGGTATGCTGGGTCTCCGAGGATGACTATGGGCATCTCCACCTCCCCCACTGTTATTTTTTGATCAGGGAAAAAGGTGCCCCCTTGCAGCTTCCGGTACAGACCAGTGTTCCTGAAAATGCGGGCATCATGCACCTTTCCCGACCACCCAGCATTGATGTCCGTGAAACGACCCTTGTGATCCACGAGTGCTTGCAGCACCATGGAGAAGTAGCCCTTCCTGTTTATGTACTCCGTCGCGAGATGGTCTGGAGCCAAAATAGGGATGTGTGTGCCGTCTATGGCTCCCCCGCAGTTAGGGAATCCCATGGCAGCAAAGCCGTCCACAATCTCTCGAACATTGCCCAATGTCACTGTCCTCCGTAGCAGGATGCGATTGATGGCTTCGCACACTTGTGAGAGGGCTAATCCGACGGTGGTCCTCCCGACTCCAAACTGGTTTGCAACGGACCGATAGCAGTCGGGAGTCGCCATCTTCCATACAGCAACCGCAACACGCTTCTCCACAGTTAGGGCTGACCTCATGTTGGTGTCTTTCCGTCGCAGGGCAGGGGCCAACTCTGAGCACAGTTCCAGAAAGGTTGCTTTCCGCATTCGAAAGTTCTGTACCCACTGCTCGTCATCCCACAGCTGCATAACAATGCGATCCCACCACTCGGTGCTCGTCTCTCGCGACCAGAAAAGGCGTTGCACCGTGTGCAGATGATCGGTGAAGGAGCTGAGCAACGCGGTGCTGTTGCTCTGCATGGCATCGATCAGCCCCTGCTCCTCGGTGTCCTCATCTGACTCGGAGCTCATTGCGTACTGAGCAACAAGCCGAGATGTATTCAGAATGTTGAAAGCGACAATGGAGATCGTAGCAGGATCCATGCTGTCGCTGTTGCGATTGATTGCAAGTGGTGCGTTGCGTCACTGCAATGTTGAAAATAGGCGCGAGTTGCTATTGGCAATGAGGAAGACGCTAGGGGAACACAAAGCACCATGGGAAACTGACACTTTACCCATGGCGCTTTGCGTTCCTTTCCTTCATCCCATGATTCATAGCGCCGACTTAGGGGAAAATGGAACGATGGGATAGGTGCCCAGAAGTCATTGCGCTCAACCGCGATAATGCGTGTAATTTTGTTGCGTTGCAGGGAGCAACGTGTGTACGCGTTGTCCTGCAATAAAGGTCACGTGAGTTTTGTAGCGCGATTGCCTTGTTGCGCTTTAATCTGATCGTGTGTACATAGCCTGAGACATGAAGGTATATGACTATGCAGAGCTGTCATGTGACATAAAAGCACCCCCTGGAAATTTTGCAGCTGAAGCTCTTTTCCTCATGCATGAACTTTTTAACCCTACATTCAACAAATTGCTTTCAATAGCAAGCATGAAGTTGAAAGAGAAACCAAGATAGCTCTTAACTTGACTGGCTACCTTCTAATTAATCTCCCTAACTGGGAACAGGAAGGAGCAGGAAAGAGCAGCACTAGTAACCCTTCAGCAAGATTTCTGGGCTGAGAACATGGGATTTCCAGGATAACTAATCATTCCAACCCGGCAATGATTCCATTTGTGTTGTGTGCAGTACAACATTTACAATGCTGTATATCACCAGTTTGCTATACTGTACACCTTATTTGGAAATAATCTCTCCTTCAGACCTCTGTGATCCACTAAATATATGGAGATGAGAAAATGTGTGTGGTGTGTTCTATACTGTGTGGTGAGATGCCATGTGGTGTACATTGTGGCATGTGTGGTGTGTGCACATATTATGGAGTGTGCGATGCTATGGTTTGTGGTGTGAGATCCTGTGGTATGTGTGCTGAGGTGTAAGAGATCTACATGCTGTGCAGCATGTAGCTGTGTGGATGTGTGATCTATGCTGTGGGGTATATCTGTGAGTGATCTGTGCTGTTGCGTGTAGACATGTGTGATCTGTGGGGTAGGCCGTAGACATGGGTGGTGCACCGGTGGAGTGTAGTATGTGTTATCTATGTGTTGGGGTGTAGCCAAAGAAGCGGTGTGTAATCTGTGTGGTCTGTGAGGTGTACCTGTGTTGTGTGGGGTGCTGTGTGACCTGTGGTGTCGGGTGCAGCCCTGTGTGATCTGTATTTTGTGAAGTGTAGCTATGTGTGGTGCAACTGTGGGGTTTGCCTGTGTGTGACCTGTGCTCTGTGCGGTGTGCCCGTGTGTGACCTGTGTTGTGTGGGGTGCTGTGTGACCTCTAGTGTGTGGGGTGCGGCCGTGTGTGATCTGTACAGTGTGTGGTGAAGCCATGTTGGTGCAGACGTGGGGGGTACCTTTGTGTGACTTGTGTTGTGTGGGGTGCTGTGTGACCTCTAGTGTGTGGAGTGCAGCCATGTGTGATCTTTGCTGTGTGGGGGGTACCTGTGTGTGACCTGTGTTGTGTGGAGTGCAGCCATGTGTGATCTGTGCTGTGTGGGGGGTACCTGTGTGTGACCCGTGTTGTGTGGGTGCTGTGTGACCTGTGGAGTGGGGTGCGAGCGGGTCCGAGCTGTACCGTGTGGGGTGTGGGGCAGCGCTGGGGTGCAGCCGTGTGTGATTTGTGCAGTGTGGGGTATACCCGTGTGTGCCCTGTCTGGGACTCGGCAGCCGGGGCCCGCAGGCCTTGCAGGCAGTGGATCCAGGCGCCGCGGCCCCTTTAAGAGCCGCCCAGCGAGGCCCGGCCCGGCCTGGGGACACAAGTTTCCCCGTCGGCCCGGGGAGCGGCGGCGGGAGGAGCCAGGGCTCGGGGGAGCCGCCGGCCGCACCTAGGAGACGAGCGTTTCGGCCCCCGGCACGAGGAGGAGCCGCGGCCGCGGAGTCCCACAGCCCGGTTCGAGCCGGGCCCCACCCGCTCCAGGAGCCGCTGCGGAGACTCCGCGCCCGGCCGGGGGGAGCGAGCCCGCCGGGGCCCCGCTGTCCGGGGCAGCGCCCGTGAGTCCTTCGGCCCCAGCCCCGAGCGCTCCGGTGAGGCCGGGGTGCGCCCCGCCGGGGCAGCCGTGAGTGGGGCCCTCGCCCCCCGGCGCCTGGGGCAGGCACCTGCTCCTCCCAGCCCCGCGCCCCGCTGGGGCTCCCTGCCTCGGGCCTGCTCCCCAGCGCCTGCCCTGCCCTGGGCTGAGATGAAAGTGACGGTTTCCTTTGGGAAGACGGGGATTGTGGTGCCCTGCAAGGATGGGCGGCTCCGTGTTCGGGACTTGACCCAACAGGCTCTTCAGAGGTACCTCAAAACCAAAGAGAAGGTAAGGAGGCCCAAACACCCCCTGCCCACTGCCTTCCCAGCCAGCTCTGCACCTTCAGACCAGCCCCAAAGCCTCCCTGGACCTGCAGAGTAGCCACTTTACTCCTTGGGCAAGTATCTGCCCCATGAGGAGGTGGCTTTCTTGAAAGGTGTACCTTTTGTAATGCAGACAAGGAGTCCTGTGGCACTGCTAAAATCTAACAAATTTATTTATTGCATGAGCTTTCCTGGGAGAAATCCCACTTTGTCAGAGGCTTGAAGGTGAATTTACAGTTGAAATAATAGATGGGGAAGTGGGGGATGCTGCATCTGCAGGTCCAGCATGAGATGCAGCACAGCCATGTGAAGAACAGACCTACTCAGTGTTTAAATGGAAGTTGGGTTTCAGGAGTTACTATGGTAAAGAAGGACTCGCTATTAGTCAACAGTAGGAACAGAGAGCTTGGTGGACTGGGGCTGTGAGCAACATCTCCCTATAGTGGCAGGAACAGTTGATATTGACAAGCTAAAAATGAGTTCCATTTAGTACACTGGCTTAGTCTAAATATTTTTAAAGTTTCTTGAAGTTTAGATTGTATGTTGTGCCACAAACACCGCTTATTTATCTATGGTAAAGTTTACATAATATGGTAGGACTTTGGCTGGGACTCTCTAGTCCTAGGGATACTCCATAAACAGAGGTGCCGCTCTTCAGAGGAATATCGATTGAGGCTTCTTTCACCAGTGTCTGGTTGAGGCTAAAAATAGTTAGATCTGGCCACTGAATATTTGCTGACCAATATTTTTTTTCCAGAAACATGATTTTGCAAATGCTCATTCTCATGATTGGCTTGTTACTTTGTGGAGACTATGCCCATGAGTAAGGGCTGGCAGTAGTGGGTCTTTGGACAGTGAGGGAGAGTTGAGTGCAAAGGGGCAATTGGAAACCCATGAGACTTGATTACTTCCCTGTCGCTGACTCACTCTGTGACTTTGGGCAAATCATCTGACTTCTCTGCCTTTGTTTTTCCTCCGGTGTAAAACTGGGATTATAATATTTATCATCTCACATGAGTGTTTTGAAGATTCATGTATGAAAATTTCTACTGAAGTGTTAAATTGATTAATGTAGAAATCTGTGTTAACTGTGGCAGAAGTTACAGTGACTTCCATGTTTGCCTACACAAGCACCTGTAGTGCTTTGCTTATGTAATACACTTCAGGATTCCTATGTGAGATACTATATAAAACAGAACTACCTTTCTGTTCTTTCTCTCCATATTGGGACACTGTGTGTGTGTGTGTGTACGTACGTACGTACGTACGTGTACAGATAGTCACTCGTGTTTACTAGAATATGTAGAGGATTAAAAATTGCTGTAATAGTGTTATGGATGTTAACAGATATTATTTAAGCTCTTGGCCATTAGGGTGTTTCATTAATTTGCATTAATTTCATTAATTTGCATTAATACTGAGGGTTTTAGAAGAAACAAAATTACTTTTGATGTAGATAAACTTTTTAAAGAACTGTGAATTCAGCTTGCTTCTTGTGATGCTGAAGTATGGATTAAAGTGCTGAACCATCTGAACAACTGGTGAGGAAAGCTTCAAGGTGAGAGAGAGAGAGAGAGAGAGAGAGAGAAAAGAAGGCCCAAAAAGAAACAAACAGCAAAAACCCCAGAGAAATTCAGATCCTGCCTACTCTGTCTTCTTATGGTGGTAGGAGAAGTAATTAAATGACTTTTATGAAAGGAATCTTTAGCCAGATTGTGAAATTTTTTTGTTTTAGTACCTAACTAGTTAATCAAGTGGGACAAGGTGGATGAAGCCCTTTTATTGGACCAGCTTCCCTTGGTGAGAATGCCAAGCCTTAAAGCTTACCAAGAACTCTGTGTCTCATGCATCCTGGGACTTGCCGGCTAGAACAACACTGCATATAGTTGAGTAGTATTTCGAGAAAAGGGAATTTTTTGTTAGTGTCATCACATCTGCCTCCTTATATTAACGTGTGAGAACTGACACTATATACCTCTGAAACATCCAGTGGATTTTGCAGCCAATCGTGGGCAAATCAGATTTGGCATTTCTAAGGTAAAACAAAGCAGAATCCCTTCTCTCACACACAAACCTTTTCAGGCCCTCTTTATATATCATAAGAATACCAAAAGATGGCACAAGTCCAGTTTATTTAAAAATTCTGGTCACCTTTAATATGGTAATTTGAAACTATAATAAATTGATATAAGGGAAAAATCAAAAGAAAACAGTGCAGAAGCTCAAACTCTACTGAGCAGATTTTGATTTAAATCTCTAGTTCAGTGACTGAGGTTTTAGTGTGTGTGCCTGTCTAGTTCATAGTGAGTGGCACAGTTAAATTCCCATGCACTTCTTTGAATAGTTGGTTTCTGACGAATCTCATTGGCTATCTTAGACTCTAACGTAACATTATTTAAATAGGGTAAGCAGTGTACTTAGCTAAATGTTATTGGTGGTTGTACTGTCTGTAGTAATGAGAAATTAGAAGATTTGAAGGAGTCATTACTGTATAATTAAACAACCCAAAATCCAACAGTAGAGTATATAGAGATCACTAACAATACTCCTAGAGGGTCTGTAGTTTTGTTGGCTCATTCAGATGGATTAGGCCTGTCATTAGTGTCCACAAATTTTAAAAAATAATCAATACACATACAGATGTTAATATTAGTGTAAAAATAATCCATACAGACTGGAACCTTGTAATACTGCCTGAAATCTCCTTTACAGTATGTAGGACATATAATCCATGTGAATTTCTAATTTGCTAGTTTTTAAAGAAGTTTACTGGCTTAAGTTTTAAAAAAAACCCAAACAAACTAAAAAACCCTATTTGGAATGTCCAGATCATTTTATCTGTACTGAAGTTAGAGTACAGAATAATAGTGACAACACAGTGCTTCTCATGTAGTTATTGGAGAGTAAATAGCTTAAAATATATAATGTCAAGTTGGGAAATTGGGATGAGAAAAGTGCCAGAAGTATGTAATACTCATGAGATTGAGGCAGAAGAAAGTAGATGCAGGAGGAACTGTATCATCATTGCATGAGAGGTTTGGGAAGGAAGGGAGGTAGGTAAGACTGACTCACAGAAGGCTTCATTTATTTGTTTGTTTAAAATAATGTGGTGCTGTAGTTACAATAGTTACTCCTAAAGTGTACATAAGGTTTTGATTCCATCATGGGGGTTTTACTGATTATAAACAAACTACTTGAATTTAGACTTTATTTCTTATCTTGCCACATTAATTTGATGGAATTCCAGCTTTTGATGAAACTGAGGGTTTGGGGATAGGTTTTTAAATGTATATTGTATAAATACTTCCACTATTATTGTTTATAATATTAATCAAATTCATAATGGTCTCAAGAATTCAGTTCATTGTTAAAAAGTAATTTTTGTGATCAGGACACATTCTACAGTAAATTACGAGCTATTCCACTTCAGTATGATTTCTCAAATAAAGAGCTGAAAATCTTGGAGGTGCTGTACTTGCTGTAACCTGGTGCATTACATTAACAAATTTGGACCAGTCGCTTAGCAGACTCACTGACACAAGATTTGGCCGTTAATAAGGCAAGAATTCTTTTATTTCTCAGCTGAAAAGTCACGTAATAAGATAACTTTTTATTGTTGAACTTAAAGGTCAACTATTGGGAATTTTAGTCCAATTTTAAATGGTCAAATCTGTTGCTCTGCATCTTGATTGGCTTGTCTGAGGCTAAAAAGAACTTTTCTGGGTATCTAAATCTCCCATTAAACAGATAAATTCACCCTTTTAAAATGTCATCAGTTATAAAAGGCTGTTATGCTTAGGAAATTTCTATTGAAAAAAGAGAGGATTCCAGTTATTTTTTGAAGAAAAAATTGTCAATCTGTCTCTTGCACACACAGTTTAAAAAATTCTAATACTTGCTTCCTTGAGAATCAAGATTCTTTGTTCTGAGTCCATATCTACTTTTGCTTCATCTGTCAGTATTTTCCTCTAAAGTAAACACATCTTCAGTATAAGTCGATATCTGTTTTTGTTAGCATTTTGCACTGTGTGAATATAGGTTTTTGATGGGTATGTAGACCCAGGAGACTACCTTCATGTAATCTTCCTGTCTGCCTCTCTTTATCGTCTTATACTCAGTGCTTTTTTCTGTGATGGTATGCAGGGGTACCTTTTTTGCTGGTCCCACTGCCCAGCTGGGGGGTGAGGAGGGATCAGTAGGGAAAAGGAGCGCACTGTTCCTGTCTCCAGTCGTCCCAGCTGGGGGCTGGGGCAGCAAGGGAAAGGAGTGGGCACAGCAAGAAGAGGAGTGGGAGAGGCATTTTTCAAATTTACTGTCAAGATATGAGTACTGGCACCTTTTGTGTGTGTATTTTTTTTAAAGCGCTTTTAAAAGCTTATACGTAACTACTCTCTTTTGTTTAAATATGTCTCTCTTACAATATGTCTTCATTGCACAATTTGTTAATCGTCTTGTATTAGCCACGCTTAACTGAGGTTTTTGCATGGGAAAGGAACTGAAGTTAGGGGCGGTGCTTGAACTCTGACTTGTTAATTTTGCAGTGAAGGCAATCTGTTAGTTAAGGTTGGACATTGAAACTTAAAATATTGTTTTTTGTCTTTGTCAGGCTTTCAATGTCCTATTACTGACATAAGGTATGTCTACAGGTACAGTGTTACCGTGGCATATCTGTACTGATACTGCTGAGCAGCTGCCACACAGCTGGTGAAGATGCTCAATACCAGGGGTGTCAAACTTATTTGCTATGACAGGCCAGATTTGACTTAAATGCACTTCATGTGGGCCATGGATACTATAAATCAAAATACTAGGGCCTACACCCTTGCAGCATTGCAGAGTGCTGGGTATGTGAGACTGTGCTCTGCGCTACTACACTTTCTCCCTAACAGAGAGAGTTGTCTTGCAGTATTGTGTAGCACAGTCTCACATACCGAGAGCTTCTCAGTGTTGCCAGACCTGACGCTCTCACAGAATTGCAGAGCGCTGGGTATGTGAGACTGCATTCCTTGATACTGTGAGACCACCCTCTCTCCCTGTTAGGGGAGAGTGTGGTCTCGCAGAGAGCAGTTGTGGGCCGGATGGAAGAGGTTCATGTGCTATATGGGGCCCACAGGCCGCATGTTTGACACCCCTGTTCTATACCGGTGGGAACGAGCTCTCCTGTTGACATAAAACCCCAACTCCATAAGCAGCAGAACCTATGTCGGCGGGAGACAGCACAGTGTGCATAAGTGCTGATGTTGGTGAAACTTGTGACTGGAATGTTCACATGCCTGAGCAACATAAATTTTGCTGACATAGGCTGTAATAGCTTTAGAAAATGATGAGCTTCTGTTCCCATGTACATTCAGTGCAAAGGAGCAGCAGTGAGCTGAGAGAATGAAATATACAACCCCCCTTCTTTCAGACAAAGTAACATTTACTGTATCTCCCTTGGAAATGAAATTTACAAGAATCCTGTTCAAGAAGGGTTCCTATAAACTTCCTCACTTTTGTAAAAGAACAGGTGAATTCTACAATAGGGAAGAATCTTACATGTAGACATGGCAATGCTAAGTTTGAATGGATGTTAGCTTCACTTTGCAGGACCCCTTCACACGGTGACTAACTTGCTGTGCCAACTGAATGCTTGGCTTTCCTCCATGGAAAGCCAACAAGAGTATTGATTTTTATGGTCTTGTGATAGAGGTACCCACTGATTAGATACTATACTGAAAACATCAATTCCTTCCACAAAGATGGTGGTAAACTCTGACTACCAAACTGAGTTTAAATTAGTGACACGGTGGAGAAGGCAGTGCAATGCTCATGCATCTCTGATTGGATAGGAAATGGTGCTTTATTAACTTAGTTTGTGTTATCAGCTGCACTGTGCTGAATGGTATTTAGAGGATTATGTTATAGGTTGACTCTGTCATCTTCAGTTTTTTTCATTAATAAAATATTCTCTCACTATGCATAACTCTTTGTGCTCTTGCCTGCCACGTAATTTGACAATCACAGCTTTTGGAACAATATCTAGATGGTGTTAAGCAGCCAGCAGAAGGAGTACTAAATGTTCTTTTGCAGTTTTTCTAAAAACAGAAGCTTTTAAAAAAAAAAAAAAGTTTCAAAACTCAGTATTCTGACTTGCAAAAACAGTCCATGTTCCCACAAATATTGTGGAAGATTTCAAAATGTAGAAGATGCACACTGTTTTTCCCACTTTTCTGTTAATTCTAGTAATGTTTTTTTAATTTAGGAGCAAAATGGAAAGTGGTTACGTAAAATTTAGAATATTAATATAGGTGGAATATTAACGATAGTATTGTACTGCCTCTTTCCTCCTCCAGAAGTAGGTTTTGGCTTTTGTGGGTTCTTCCATGGCCAGATAGATTATGCCTTTCTTTTTATATTTAATACCCTTTGTATTTATCCATTTTCTGCTTTTTACACCAGGAATAATTTCATGTATTTCCAAGATGTGGTTTTATGTACTTTTTTTACTCAATTCTTTTGTAGATTTCTCATCTTCCATATATATCTTAACATTTTCTTGTCCTCTTATAAACTGTGGTTTGCTATCAAGTTTCCAGTTTGTCTTTGGGGCTTTGTTATATGTGAAAAGCATAATTAAGATGATGACTATTCAAGTTTGCTCATTGTGATAATGCACTAATAAACTGGAGTATAATTTGGAATATCAGGTTTTCCACATTATCATGGGTGACTGCCTGACGAGAATAGGAAGTCTTTCTCCAGATAAAGTAAGGGAGGGAACCAAATTACTCCACTAACCTCAGCATTAAACAGGAGTTCACATGGGGGCAACATGACACTTGTATTGCTATTTCCAGTAATAGTGGGGAATGTAACCTTCTATGGCTTCTCTTTTGGGTCATTTTTAACACACATGTATTATTGGTTAATTTATGGCTCAATTCAATTATTTGGTGGATCTGTCATGTTGATATTAGCTTTTTCTGTAACAATGCTTTTATTTTCCCCCTTTTTGTTTGAGTGCTGGTAAAGATCAACCATTGATGAGCGCAGGAACAGGATCTTCAATATTTTGTTTCATATTCAGGCTAGCATTAAAATTGAAAGCAAATCTATCTTGGCTATTTTAAAAGCACTGGTTTGGTACTTAAACAGCACGTTTGTGTGGGAGTTTCTAGATGATGGCTTCAGAGGAACAAAGATGTTTTTGATTTTGGGTTAACAGAATATTTTTAATACAATTTTAAAATGGCTTCCATATCCTATTATATTGCTTTAATTTCCTCATAATGTCATATATTACGTTTTTGATAAGAAGCTACCAGAACTATTTTTTCTAATGGCTCTGGCACACGATTCCGATGTATACTTTTTAGGGGGAAGGCGAGGAGGCAGAGGAGACCTTTTTAGCCATTAGTATCAGAAGTGTTTAGTCCTCAGCTTTTCATAAAGTCATAATTTTGATTAGTCTGTTAACTCCAAGTCAGTTTGCAAAGTTCTAGTTAAAACTTAAACACTTTTCTCTGCAACATAGTTTACAGAATAGCAATAATGGTACTGATGCCCATCATCAGTCCCATTAATATGGATATACTGTTGGGCCCCCACTCCCTTTATCTGCCTTTTGTGCGTGTTTATCAGTTTGGGTAGAAAAATTGTCTTGATGCTGAAAATCAACCTTGTCATTCAAGATGTTGTCCTGGGCAGTTTTCTTTACTTTAACTTGTCATGCCACTTTTCAGATTTAATTTAGCAAGAAGGAAGAATAGGTTATGGGCTTCAGTTAATACTGAGTACCTTGCTTAAAGCACCCAGGCATCTGGTAATCTATCAAATAAGTAGAAATGGATGAAATTGATGAAAACGTAGTATGTCTATTCAGAATGACCTGCCCTGGAAATACTATAAATGTGTGTGCTATATTCCTGATGTTCTAGGGTCTATAAAAAAATCTTTTTGATCTTATCAAGCTCAACATGTTAGTTATCTGAAGAGTTTGAGAGCTAGACTAGAATATTCAGCCTCCTTCTAGAACTCTATTTTCCTTAGCTATGAGAGCACTTCATGAAGTTCTTCATACTGATAAGTTATAATTCACCCTCATTTGAGCAAACAAAGCAGTAGAAACCAGTCTAGTCTGAATTGATTTACAGAAGATGCTGATAGATTAGCAGGCAAAATTTCTGTTATCCATTCACTTCTTCCAAATCAACGTGAGCATACTCTCCTTCACTGATGACTTGCTTTTACCATCTTCAGAAAAGTTTCTGGAAAGGATAGAATTGAAATAAACTGATCTAAACACTTATTTCCTACAGTAAGGAAATATTTTTGCTTGTTAGAAATTACCTTAAACTGACATCCTATACAAGCAGTAGAAAATGACAGGCAGTATGTATCCTATTGCTATTGCATAAAATGCCAAATGCTCTTCAAAGACTGGCTAAAGTTACTTGAGAATAATAGGTTTTATTGTATTTTATATGTAATATACTTCCCCCTCATATTTATTCTTTATGGTGAGTCGATTGAACTGCACCATACTGTGCTGAGCCTTGCATCCTGCTGTTGAACCAGTGGACTTCTTTCCCTGTAGATCACAGCATTCTTCAGGCTTTCCTAATGAATCTGAAGTCATAAGAACTGCAGTTTCCAGTATGAAGACCCGTCTTTAGTTAATATTGGGCTGGAAGATATTTTAGGTAAAATACCTTTTGCCCTTTAAAATAATGGTGCCAAGGGCTATAGCAATTAATAAAATGCAACTGCTATTTTCAACTGTATTTTCATACTTTCACTCTTGTCTTAGGAAAATATTATTCAGCCTTTTTGTTTATTATTTCAAGGCAACTTTTTTAAATAAAATTGTGATAGTTAGACTTGAACATCAAGCTGTTCAAAAACAAATTTCTGAATCCAAGTGAGCATTCAGATCCATAAATACACTAAAGAAAGGAAATTCCTCCAGGGAGCAAGTCTTTGAAAGTCAGTATGCAAAAGAAGTTGTGCAGTACTTATTATTCAGGTATGTATGGCCAAATAGTCAAAAGATTATTCTTATTTCCTCTTCTCGGGTGTGCACCCATTTCTTGTTGCTGTCTGTGGAACGTATTTTCCCAGTGGCGCTGGAACAATTTGTATAGTGGGGTTGTTGAGAGCCACTGAACCAAACTGTAAACTTGGTATATGATGGAAACTGCTTGAAGGGAGAGTGTGTGGCAGCACACCTAGTTCCAGCAGCTATATATTTATGAGTGAGTAACTTTTTTTTATACAGCAAAACACACCGGGAGTCCTGTGGCACCTTATAGACTAACAGATTTTCTTCGGCATAAGCTTTCGTGGGCTATAACCCACTTCGTCAGATCTGACAAAGTGGGTT
>ML687547.1:2090-32738 GCA_007922175.1 Pelusios castaneus
TCTTTCTTTCTTTCTTTCTTTCTTTCTTTCTTTCTTTCTTTCTTTCTAAAGACTTTTAAAAAAATAATTTTAAATAAAAACCTTTCTAAAAATTAAATTTCAATTCAAAATTCATTCAAATTCAATTAATTAAACCCAGTTAATTAATTCTATTTACAATCACTTTAACTTCAATTATTTATTTTTAATTTAATTTTAATGAAATAAAAGAGTGGCCGTGTTGTATGAAAAGGTTTCGGTGATGCGGCCCTCAGGCCAATATCCCAGGCCTCATGTGGGTCTTGTGGTGATTTGAGTTTGAGACCCTGCCTTAGAGTATTGGCCAGAAGGGGAGAGACGCGGGAGGCATCGAGCTGGGGAGTAGAGATGCAGGGGGGATTGGTCTGGGGAGTAGAGATGCAGGGGGGATTGGGCTGGGGAGAAGAGATGTGGGAGGGATCGGGCTGGGGAGAAGAGATGTGGGAGGGATCGGGTTGCTCCGAAGAAGAGACACGGATTGGGTTGTGTGCCATGGGGTGATTGAGGCAGGTCACCTGGGGTGGGAGTGCCAGAGAGAAGGTGGGTGTCAGGGGGATAGAAGACGTGAAGGGAGTGGGGACAGCTGGGGGCAGAGGGGGGCAAGGGAAGGGGGCCTGTAACAGTGGGGCAGAGAGGGGGAACCAGATAGGCAGGCAACAGAGGGGAAGGGGAAGGAAGGGGTAATCAACAGGGGGAGAAGGAAGCGAGAGAAGGGGTTGGCGGCAGAGCGGGAGGGGCATGTGCAGGGGGCAGAAGGCTGGAAAGGGAGGAGGAGGTAGAATGAGGGAGGGAAGGGGAGTGGTGGGTGCCCTGAGCGGAGAGGGGTGAAAGGAGGGTTATGTTGCAGGGGAACGCCTGAAGACAGGCAGTGGCTCGCAATAGTTTGGGTTCGTTGCCCGGAGTGCGCAGAACCAATAAACACACCAGGGTGGAGAAGCACACTAAATTTATTTGAAATCTCAAGCAGGCACACGAAGACAGGCACGTCTCAAATCATGCGTGCCCCCCCTCAGTTACAGTAACTCTTACATAGATTTCCTCTTGCTGTGAAAAGATCCTACCCCCCTCAAATTTGGGGGAGAAGCATGCTTTCAAGGCTATGTTATAATTACAAGCGGAGACCGGCTGAGACTGATACTGTTATTCTGTTATGAGGAACAGGTTATCAGTTCCTGCAACTGGGGAACATCCTTATATCGGCTATTGTTGTGATTGTTGGGCGCCAGTTATGTCCCAGCTGTGTCCGAGTCTGGAGCAAAGGGGATTCATCGACACTGTGGCCTTCAACCCCCTCAAGTTACCTAGTGCGCAACCCCAGACACAGCCAGGGGCATCAACAGTTGGGCACCAGAAAGGCGGACCAGGCGTGCGGGAAGATACGGATGATGAAGGCCAGGGGCTGGAGCAGAGCAAAGCAGATTTTATGTTGTGTTTTACTTGGACTCAGGGCCCGCAGCAGTGGTTTTTATTTCAGACTTTTTCAACTGTGTGGAGTAATTTGGGGCCTATTGAAGAGGGTAAACTGAAGCAGGGGGCTTGCAGGGGCTCTGAGGCGACTAAGGGGCTGCTCAAAGGTGCTACCCTAAGACTCCACGTGTCATCTTAGACCCCACCCCACTGAGAAGGGCGACTGAACAGCACAGACACCTTCCAGAACCATGGGACAGTCACTGCCCCACGCTGGTGTCTGCAGGGCCAGCGACGACTCTGGGGCCCAGCTCCCATCTTTGGAAGAGCCCAGCAATGCAGAGACGCACTGGGGAGGTCCAGAGACGTCACAGAGTCGCCCATTGCAGACAGCAGAGGAGCAGGCCCAGGACTGGCTGAAAGTCACACACTGACCATGGCAGGACGGGAACCTGAGCTGGGGCCGGGCCCAGGACAAAGGGTGCTGGGACTGGCCTGATTTCCCAAGGCGCTCACAGACCAGGAGAGTTCGAGGTTCCCACCACAGCGAGGTTGGGCCCAGGCTGCTGTCAAGTGCAGACAGAGGCCTGTGGGAGCCATTTAGGGCTGGGAATAGTGATGCCTCAAGGCTCATTGTCTTCAAATGTGGAGAAAAGGGTCATGTACAAAGATGCTGCTCTACAAGGAGTTTGGGGTTTGGACAGAGGGGATGTTGCTGTGGGACAGTCAGGTTTTCTAGCACTGGGTAAAATGTGAGGCCAACAGAGCTGCCATCAGCTACAAGCTTCAGGGGAGAGGCCAGCCATGGGTCTCACACGTTCACCACTTATCAGGGAGACCAGAAACTACTGCACACCAGGTACGGGAGTTGGAGTAACCTCCTCCAGGAGCCTAAATGGATCCATTAGACAAAGGTCCAACCCACGGCACTCATGGACAGCAGACGCTTTGGGCGACAGGAGCCACGGGAAAAGCTAAATGTGATTTCAGAAATCCTGGTGGTCCCAGAAGACGTGAGAGACACGAGCCCTGACAGGGTTACTGAGCAGTTCTGTGATTGGCTGGCCCAGGCCCAGGCTCTTTCTGAAATGGCCGATGGGAGGAAAACCGGGTACTAGCAGATAGGCAGAGGGAGCTACTCAGAGCAGGGGAGAACCCACCAGGCTGTGACTGCGGAGAGCAAACAGTCCACGGCTCTGAGAGAGGAACACGGTGTCGGCACAGGAAATTCTGCTCTAGCTCCAAGCCACCAGATCACGTGTGTCTAATCCCACCCAGCTCAGTGTAGACGTGTCCTAAGAGAAGTGAAGTAACAGCTCCTGGGACACGGCTGAGATCTAGACAGACTAAAGCTGATGACTCAGGGGAGGGAAGAGGTGCCGGCGGATGGCTTTGGTGGGTGCGGTAAGAGAGAGCCCAGCAATAATTAGCAGGAGGCAGCATTTACACAGGGAATGGAGTGAGGCCTCTGGGAGCCTGAAAGGCGTTTTAGAGGAGAAGCTGATCAGGCAGTGAAGGCTGGATGCCCAGGCGCACACACACAGGGTTGGTGAGTACACAGGAAGCTGCACCAGTGGCCATGTGCTCTGCGCTACCCAGCAAACCACCCACTAATGAACTGGGAAGAGCTGGAGGAAATGGCAGCTGCAGTTGAGGAACCAGGGCCGGCCTTGCCCAGCTGACCCCTCCAGACCAGGGGCTGAGGCCGTGCAGGAGGAGAGGAGACGCGTGGCTCACAGGACTGGATCTCGGCTGAGAGGGGAGAACTGCCCCCCAGCACTGAGCAGGCGACTGGGGCAGGGTTCGTTGTCACAGAAGGAGCTGGCTGAGCTCCAGACCCAGCCTGAGGCCTTGTCTACACGATCAGATTATAGCGCAACTTCAGAACTGCGCTATAAGAAGCACGTGATGTTTATCACGGTGTAGCGCGTACACACATCGCTCCTTGTTCCGTCACAGAATTCCTCGCTGTAATGTGCATTAGCGCACTGAATTCTGGGCACGTATCCCAGCGTTCCATTTTCCCTGAGTACACGCTTGGAATCATGGGATGAAGGAAAGGAGCACATAGCAGCATGGGTAAACTGGATGTTTCCCATGGTCCAGTGCGTTTCCCTAGCGTCTTCCGCATTGCCAGTAGCAACTCGCGCCTATTTTCAAGAGTGTTTGCACGGAGCATGCCATTGGAAAGAAACAAAATCAGCAACAGCATGGATCCTGCTCTGGTCTCCACTCTCGCCCTCCACATGCTGAACACATCTCGGATGGTTGCTCATTACGTTCTTAGCTCCCATCCAGAGGATGACACAGAGGAGCAGCGGCTGATCGATGCCATGCAGAGCAACAGCACTTCGTTGCTCAGCTCCTTCACCGACCATCTGCACACGGTCCAACGCCGTTTCTGGTCGCGAGAGACGAGCACCGAGTGGTGGGATCGCATTGTTATGCAGCTGTGGGATGACGAGCAGTGGGTACAGAACTTTCGAATGCGGAAAGCAAAATTTCTGGAACTGAGTTCAGAGTTGGCCCCTGCCCTGCGACGGAAAGACACCAATATGAGATCAGCCCTCACTGTGGAGAAGCGTGTAGCGATAGTTGTTTGGAAGATGGCTACTCCTGACTGCTACCGGTCAGTTGCAAACCAGTTTGGAGTCGGGAGGTCCACCGTCGGAGTAGCCCTAACACAAGTCTGCACAGCCATCAATCGCGTGCTGCTACGGAGGACAGTGACGTTGGGGAATGTCAGTGAGATTGTGGACGGCTTTGCTGCCATGGGATTCCCTAACTGCGGGGAAGCCATAGATGGCACACACATCCCTATTTTGGCACCGGATCATCTCGCTACCGAGTACATCAACAGGAAGGGCTATTTCTCCATGGTGCTGCAATCACTCGTGGATCACAGAGGGCGTTTCACTGACATCAATGCTGGGTGGTCGGGAAAGGTGCATGATGCCCGCATTTTCAGGAACTCCGGCCTGTACCAGAAGCTGCAAGGGGGTACCTTTTTCCCTGATAGAAAAATTACAGTGGGGGATGTGGAGATGCCCACAGTTATCCTCAGAGACCCAGCCTACCCACTGATGCCATGGCTCATGAAGCCGTACACCGGCAACCTAGATCAAAGCAAGGAGCGGTTCAATTACAGATTGAGCCGCAGCAGAATGACTGTGGAGTGTGCCTTTGGCTGTTTAAAAGGCCGCTGGCGCTGTTTGTATGGGCGGCTGCACTTGTCGGAGGACAACATCCCTGCTGTGATTGCGTCTTGTTGTGTCCTCCATAATATTTGTGAAAGTCGGGGAGAAAAGTTTTGCCCAGTGTGGGCTACCGAGGCACAGCGCCTCGAGGAGGCATACGAACAGCCAGCCACTAGGAGTATTAGGGGGGCTAAAGGGGAAGCTTCTCGCATAAGGGAGGCACTCAGGGAGCATTTCAATGATGCCCTCCCCTAGTTTTCTTTTAGGACGCATCTGCTGTACCTTGTGAAAGTAGCCATGTGTAAAAATAAAGCCTTAATGAAATGATTTTATTCTGTTTTTATTCAGACTTTGAAGGTTGGGTTACAGGTGTGTGTAGCTGCGGGGCTCTAGAAAGTACGGGGGGGGGGGGGGGGCAGAGTGGTTGGAATGCTACGGGGGGACGGGTGCACTTCATAGAAATTCTTATAGGGACTACGGGGGGTGGGAGGCAGACGCGGCTGCAGTGTCTGTAGTGGAGCCCTAACATTAATCGCTTAGGACTGCAAAGCGACCATGCTCTCGAACAGTTCTGTTTGCTCCTTCATCACGCTTATCAGTTCCTCGGTCTGTGTTTTCCACATCTGCTGGTACTCAGCTCTGAATGATCTGGTTGCAGAGGAGGATTCCTGTGCAGTTTTCAAGGACTCCTGTGTAGCTTTCAACACGTCCTGAAACATATCCTCCCTGTTCCTTCATGCACGCTGCCGAATGTTTCTCATTCGGGCAGTGGGGGTAGACAACGGCCTTCTCAAGGTCTGTTCTAAAAAAACAAATGATTGTCAAGCTGCTGTTTACACATAGCCAGGATAAGAAAATTAAACTTCCAGTAGCACATTACTCTGGAAGGTACAGTGCGGTCAACACCTTATGCCTTGCTGAAGCGGACAAGGTACGTCCTAGTAGACAGCTTTACTGGGGGCTAATAATCAGCGTTGGGCACAGAGATGGAACCAGATATCGCTCTCCTCAGACTGCCCCTGCTTGCTAGAATACATCTCCTACATGCCGCGGGCAGTCAGCCGGGACCGTATGCTGCAGCACTGTTTGCGGCCATGGTTCCCAGGGCTGTGCTTTGCAGCTGGCGGGGCAAAGTGTCCGTCTTTGGGAGCATTGGCACAAACGCCATCCCATCCAATCTGAGTACTAGGCTCTGGAGGTACATTGAAGAATCATTTACTGACCTACATGCAGATGATTACTTCACAATCATTGCTTGTGTTGATGCCCTCCTCATGGATGGGGAGTAAGGAGCGTGCACAGCTGGGAGACACAGCAAGCACCCCCGTAACGCACAGTGATATTTTAACGTGAGATAGACTTTTAGCATTACAAAGCAGAAACTTACCAGAGCCCCCCTCAGCTGACTCAAGGGACATGCTGCAATTCATGTCTTCTAGAGAGGACGTATCAGCGGGGGTGCAGAACTGCTCCTGGCTACACGCTGCCTCGCTTTGCCCCCGGCTCTCCTCCGTCTCCCCCACCACCTCCTCAAGGTCCTCATCCAACTCCGTTGTGGCATTTACTTCATCTGTGGTTACAGATGTGTCCACTGTGGTGTTTGGAGTTGTTGTGGGGTCACCACTGAGGATGGCTCCAATCTCCTGATAGTACCTGCATATAGCAGGCGCTGATCCCGATCGCTGGTTTCCCTCCTTCGCTCTCTGATAGCTGATTCTTAGCTCCTTCACCTTTGATCTACACTGCAATGTGTCTCTATCATAACCTTTCTCCGTCATCGCCCGAGAAATCATGCCAAATGTGTCGTAATTTCGTCTGCTGCCGCGAAGCTGTGCCTGCACAGCTGACTCTCCCCAGATGCTGATCAGGTCAAGCACCTCTGCCGTGGACCAAAGGGGTGCGTGTCTTCCGCGACAGGTCGCCATTGCTACTGGAAACGCTGCTGCACTCCAATGCACTCCACGAGGAAAAGACCAGGAAATGAAACTGACGAAATATTTGAAAATCCCGGGATTCAACTGTGGGCGGGGACAGTTTCGTCACTGCCAAAGAGCGGGCGGGGGGAAGTCCAGAGAGGACGACTTGGGAATGATGGGACATTTCCGGAGGCCGATCATTGCGCGGTAAGCGTACACACGAGCACAAACACGCAACAGATGATACGCAACAGCTGTTACCACTCTCGTCGGAGTGGTTGTTGGATTGCGCTACAACAAGGTGCTTATCGCGCAACATCAACGTCGCACGTCTGTACACTGTGCTAGTTAACGCGCGATAATGATTTTTAACGCACAATACGGTGATTGTGTAGACAAGGCCTGAGATCGCGTGTGGACTGAACCCAGCTCTGAGCTGGACACCGCGTTAGGGAGCCCAGAGGCTGAGGTGATGGTCACCCTCGAGTCCCACGGCGCGGGGATGACAGAATCTGCCCTGTCACTGGGTAACAGTTTAATTCCCTCCATCAAACCTCCCAGGGGCCAAGCTCCAGCCCCAGACAGGCCGACACGGGTATTTTAATGAGATGGCGCAAACCCCACGCCCGTCACCCCGGCTCTGAGACTCGCTGCCGTGGGCCGTGTAGACGAACCCTTTGTGTTTATAACACGAGACTTTTCACAAAGACAAACACTCCATTTTCTCCCTGCGGTGGTGAGATTGGCCTGAAATGTCCAGCGGTGTCTCCCCAGGCTGGAGGGCACTGAGGGGACCTCATGGGGGGAGCCGTTCAATGTGACAGGCCATGGGGGTGACCAGGGATAAAGTGGGAAGTGGTTACAAGTGCCGGGTTTGTCCGTGGCTGTGGGAAGTGGGGAGCTGCGGGGGCTGGTGTCTGCGTGGAGGAGGGAGGCTGGATCCAGAGTGTCTAGGAGCCGTGGGGATGGGGCAGCTGGGGAGCAGGGAGTGAGATGGGGAGCTTGCGGCTAGAGGCCCATTCACCACCGTGGAGATACTGGCTGTGGGGGTCACTGCCAGGGGAGGGGTAGATCTGGGGCCATGTCCTGGTTGACCCCTGGGCAGTCCCAGGAGCAGGGGCCTGTGTGGGCTGGGTTCTCCTGGGGTGGCTGGGCAGACAGTGCTGGGGTGAGGGGACAGGCCGTGTGTGTGGAGCAGGCAGATGTCCCAGATTTTTGTACTTAACAGGACCCCAGCGGTGTGTGTGTGACTCTCCTGGTCCCTCCGCATCCCCAGCTCAGTGCAGTGACACCCCAGAGTGCAGGACCCTGGGCCAGTGGGGCCCAATGTGTGTGCGGGGCCCTCGGCTCTCTGACCCTGCTGGAGCTGCCCAGACTTTCCCAGCATGCACCAGTGCAAACACAGCCAGGCAGCATGCTGGGAGCGCGCGCGCGCACACACACACACACACACAGCTGGGAGGCACAAAAGGTGCCGTGTGGGCACAACTGGCTGTAACTGGGTCAGGGGAGTGTCACAAACTGGTTATTAAACCCGTCTGCCCTTGCAGTGGGGACAGGGCCGACATCGCCCCAAATCCATGGAGACACTGACCAGCTCCCGTCTGCCAGGTGATGCTAGGAGGAAATTGTGGGCTACAGCCCAGACTGATTGCAGAATTCAAAGGAAAATGCTTTGGGCAGGGAGAGGAGCAGAGAGCCCCAGGGGGAGGACGGATCTGATTTCATCAGGGATAAAATATCAGCGGGACGTACAGTACCTGCATAGAGCTGGGCGATTCTCCATCCTGAAACCAAACACAGACAGAGGGTGAGATTGTCCCTGAACACAGACAGGCTGGAGAAGAGACATTGTCACATAACAGTAATACCAGGGGGTGAAGTGAGGGTAGAATGGAACTTACTGATTTCAGCCTGGAGTTTCTCTAAAATAAAACAAAGAGAACTGTGTCAATATCACATTATTTCACTTAAGGGAACTTAGTCAAAAAGGCCTTAAAGTTGGGAAGTTAAAACCCTGAGACTCAGTCCGGAGGCTACGTCAGCAACCAGATACCAGGACCTTAAGGGCAAGAAAGGCACCAGAAGGAGAAATACAGTAACTGCATCCAGCCAGCTGGGCAGGTACAAGAGCTTGTTAGAGCCAAGCAGGGATCCCTCGGCCAATGGAAAATATGAACCCTGTCAGCCAGTAGAAAGACACCTACAGTGCATCAGGTGAAGTGTATGATGGGATTGGGAACCTACAATGGAATTAGCAGAGTGAATGACCAGAGATATAAAACAAATGCCAGGGAATCATTTCAGTCCCTTGGAATCAGGAATCGGTGGGTCCCTGGATCAGCAGGGGATAAAGGGAACAATTGGGGAGGAGAAACTAACTGAGTTATTTGCAGCAGATTTCACCACAGATGGTGCTGGGGAGCTCTGTTCAGGAAATAAAGATCAGGGACTGATGTTGAGGAGGAGATATTGGAGCAAACTGATAAATGAAAGCGCCAGCAGCCACCGAGAGCAAAGAACATCTCTGCCAGATGGCAAAGGCCGGGAGCTCTCAGATGAGGTCAGAGATATGACTGAGCTGCTAACAATAATACGCAGCATCTCTCATTAAAACCAGCCACTGTCCTGGGGAATCGGAGGTTGACAATGCAGAACTGGGCCCTGGAAGCCCTTCTCTCCTCCTACTTTGCTCCTGGTTTTCCTGCAAGCAGCCACGTTCCGTGTGTCGGAGCGCCAAGCCCAGCTCTGAGCCGCACGGTTGTGTGTCAGCTGGAGCAGGGCTGAGCCCATGGGACAGCTCAGAGTCACCTTCCATTGGGTGCCGGGGGGAGACCCCAAGGGACGAAACCCACTTGATGCTTCTCGGTTCAAATGTGAGGATGTGATTTATTCAGTTCCCCCCTCACCCTCAGCCCAGCTCCCACTGCCTGAAACTCCTCCGGACATTGAATCAAAGCCCCTTAATCCCCGTCTCTCTGCTTTTGGCTTTGTTTTTAAATTTCTCGTCTCTGTGTGTCTCTCTCTCATGAAGTCCTCACCCACCCCACTCCCCTTCTTTACCTTTCGCGCTGTGCTGCCTCCAGAAGCCGTACCCGGCCAGGGCCATGAGAAGAGCCAGGAGAGACAGGATAACCCACAGAGCCACCATCCAGGGATTGACCCTTGGGAAAAAGGGCTCTGCAAGAGAAAGTGTCACTGACTAGTGGGAACCAAACACGGCAGAATAGAGGCAGGACACTGGGCAATGGAGACAGGCAGTGAAAAGACTCTCAGAGGCAAACACTGAGTGAGACGTGGCTCCTTCGTGCTTTATTATTTAGCCAGTGACAGACTGACTGGGATTAATTAACGGGAGAGGGTGGGGTGGAGCTCTGCTATGGTACAGCTATCTTCAATCTCCCTGGCGTAGGTCAAAGGAGCCAGGGTTCCCACTTCCCTGGGCTGCAGCTGGTGCAGACTGTCCCTCGGATCTGAGACAAGACCAGCTTCCTGACACCCCGACTCCCTGATCTCGGTGGAACTCAGCTACACCAGAAAGTCTGATTGAGAGACTAATGAATGGTTTTAATGAAAACACATCCTGGGCCTGGAAATTCAGAGTAAAAATTCCTCCCGATTCCTGTTCCCAGAGGTGGCTTTTGGGGTTGGTGAAGCCAGGGTTCAGGAGCCAGGGCCATGGGGGGAGCCGGAGGGCCCCTGACATGGAGTCTATAGGGAGCCCCACAGTGGGCCTTCACGTAGGGCCCACTATAGAATAAAGCTGCCTTTCCCTAGGCCCTGGAGGAATGGCTGACTAGAGAGTCCTTAGCTAAGTGATCAGTGTGCTATATTGAAACTGTGTAAAAATTACAAGCTGTCACTTTAAATCCGGAGAGGATTCCTGGTCCTGCTTGCAGGCTAAGGGGCTCTGTAGGGCGTGTGTATCTGGATCCTCCGCAGTCAGTCTGCAAAGAACTAGCCTAGAGCAATTGGGCTGAGTTCTGCCCATCTGCCTTGCGGAGCAGCCTGCTTTATCTCTCCCTGTATTTGGCTGTGGTGTGTTACAGTTCTGGATTCTTACAAATAAGGCAGTGTTACGTTACCCCCTTCCAGGAAGAGTGTGTATGGTTTGTTTGATCCTCTCAGTGCTTACGCCATGAATGTATCTATCAGGTAATACTGGGCGTGTCATAGACTATCCAGCAGTGCCACACATTGGCTATGTCTACACTTCTTCAAATAAGTCGACTTAGCGTGTCCACACTGTAAATTTAGGTTGACTTAAAGTCGACTTTGCTAAATTAACTTAGAGCATCTACACTGGACACCTAAGTCGACTTGTAGGGGCTAGGTGGACCTGGGACTGGTGCATGGTGGGAAGTGGGGCACCCGAGAGGTGCCCTCTTCCCTGAGCACCCCTTTAAAAGTGGCAGGGAGCTCAGCATGTTCCCCATTGTACTTGGGTACATGGGGGCTGAGCAGGACAGGGGCAGGGTATAGGACTGGGGTGGGCAGGGCTGTGTCCTGCCCTGTGGGTGGGCACGCCAGGCCCTGGCTGTGCCAGGCACCCTGGGAGCTCAGTCGGTGGGGGAGCCCTGGGGACCCTTAAAGTTGACTTCGGGCTAAGCCACGTCTACACTGGCTTAAGTCGACTTAATAAAGTCGACTTAATCAGTAAGTCAACTTAAATCTAGATCTTATTAAGTCGACTTAATTTACTAGTGTAGACCCTTTGAGAGTGCAGATAAATAGCTTTTAGCAACCATAACATTTTTATTATGGAGATGAAATATTCTGTATTAACCAAGTGGTTTAATACATAATACCTAAAACTAAGACTTTTTTCCCCTTAAAAATTAAGATGCTCTTAGATAAGATTTTTTTTTCTGCATATTTTGGACCTGAACTTTTATTGCTGTTATTTTCAGCTGTACTCTAAGGAGCAGGGCTCACTTCATATCCAGGGTTCTCTTCTGTTATTTGGGAAAAATGACTTTTGTAGCCAGATTTTCATAAATGCTCAGCACCCAGAAACTCACCCAAAGAACAAAGGAGAAAACCCTGCCTCCCAGCACACACAGTGAAATCAGTAAAATAAATAAATATATATATATACTCTTGTTAGAAGGGTGTAGCGCAACCCCACTTTATTTCTTAGATCACAAAATCTTAGCACACAGAATCTCACAGCAGAGGGCTGGGCTGCTCCCTAAGGCAGCTGGCGCAACTCACCCCATCTTGCTTCATGTTGGCTCCTCTGGAGTGTAAACCTACCTCACACTAGCCTGCACTGTGCTAACTAGCTGTGTGCACCCTGCTGCTGTGCATTAAAATTTCCTGGTGCATTTTGAGCTGTTCCTGTTCCAAAGCAGGCAGAGCAAAGCGCATTATGGACTTGTTAGCGCACGTAGCAGGCTCCATATAGACCATGTACTGCAGGCAAGAATGAGGCAGATTTACCCCCCAGCTTGTCCTGAACTAATTGCTACTGTAGACAAGCCCTGACTCTGCTCTCACACTGCAGACCCCTCTTCTAGCCAGAGAACAGGACCTAGAAACCCCAAACCCCAACCCCCATTCTTAAACTGACAGCTCGCTATTCCAGCCTCCTCCTCACCACACTGCAGGGCAAGGAGAATTCTCTCCCACCCCCACTGAGAAGAGATGATGGATGGATACTGAACTGCTCTTAAAATCTGGCCAATAGCGTTGCAGCCTTTAGGGTCCTAAATACCCTCAACTCCTGCGTGAGAGAATTGAGGCTGCTCAAGACCTTCCAACCAACAGTCACAGCACCTTGAAGGTTCAGGCCAATAATGAGAAGATACAGTTTAAAATACTCTCCACCCATGTCTGCACCATCTCAGTCTATCCCTGTGCAGCTTGGGCGGGCACTGACCTGCTATGGAAATCTCTGAGTCTCTCTCCTGGTTGAGTCGGGGGTTCCTGACATGGCAGGTCACTTTTTGGTTGGACTCCGCTCTTATAACAATGGTGCTCTCTGTCTGAAACAGGCCATCAGCCTCTGGGGATATTTTTTCAGAGGCTGACGGTAAGGCCTCCCCCTGGAGATCTCTCCACAGCATTTTGGGCTCTGGGTACCATCCAGAGGATCGACACGCAACCCGGATCCCTCCGTCCTGATGTTCTTCCACAGAGATGGCAGGAGAAGAGCCCAAAGCTACAGAAGAAATAAATGAACTTGTGATGATCCTACAGAGCCCAATAATGAGACAAAAGTTTACACGTTCTTAACAAAAACAATTTCCAGTTAAATTAATCTTTGAATGTGAGTCCATGGGCGTGATCGATTAATTCAACTGGATACGTTGCAGAGGGGAAGCCGTGTTAGTCTAGTTCGGCAGAACAAACCAGGAGTCCTGGGGCACTTTTAAAGACTAACAAATTTATTTATCTCATGAGCTTTCATGGGAGAAAATCCCGTTTCATCAGTCTTTAAAGTGCCACGGGACTCCTTGTTTAAACTAGACAGAGTCCAATTTTACACACAGTAGAATTAACAAAAACAAGCAAGGAGTCCTCTGGCACTTTCAAAGACTAATGTTTGTAATGTGAAAGCCAGTTCATGTCTCTCTACAAAGCCAAGTTGATGGTGTCAAATTTGCATATGAAGTCTAACTCCATAGTTTCTCCTTGAAGCTTTCATTTAGAATGAGCCTGTTGAAATGCTCTAACAGATATGTCTTGCACAGAGAGGTCAGGGAGATTGAAGTTTGGTTTTTGAGTGTTGCCATTTCTGATGTCAGATTTGTGTCCTTTTATTCTTTTGCACAGAGACTGTCCAGTTTGTCCCATGTATGTGGCATTGCTGGAACATGATGGCATAAATCAGATGGATGAGAAGTGAATGAGCCCTTGGTTAAGTAGAATTAATGTTAATGTCAGGGCTGGTCTATGCACAAATTAGCTCCAGTTTAGTTAAAGTGGTTTAGCTAAACCAATGCAAACCCATGTGTGGACACTCTTAACTCAAGAAGGAATTGAGACAAGCTAAATTAATACCAGTCATTTGCAAACAACTTAAGAGTGTCCACATAGGGTTTGACAAGTTCCAAAGGAGTAGCCGTGTTAGTCTAGTTCAGCCAAACAAACAGTCCTGTGGCACTTTTAAAGACTAACAAATTTATTTATGGCATGAGCTTTCGTGGGAGAAAATCCCACTTCGTGAGATGCTTTGAAGATAGGGTTTTGCACTGAAACCAGAGCCCGTATATATAGAGAAGCCCTAAATTAATTCACTACCAAAACACTTTGTTACTGGTGAGATCAGGGTGTGTTTGCAGTGCCTCCTGCCGTTCCAGAGCGCAGAAGATGATAACAAAAATTTGGACTCTTGTGAGAGCCAGAAACCAAACCCACAAAACCCGGACTTTAGCTAAGAAGGAAATGAAGGGTGAAGTTAACGCCTCCCACACCATTATTGATGAACTAAACTGAAATAAAATGATCTTAATCTGAAATAAGAGGCTTCACTTTACCCAAAGATCTGAATTCAAACTGATTTGGCTATGTTGTTTGCCCCTGCCATGCAGAGAAGGCCTTAAGCAGTTTAGAAATTTCACCCTGTTGATTCTCCACAGAGAGGCAGAGAAGGGACATGTGTCTGGAACCTTCCCAGCATTGGATTCTTTTTTATTTTTTTAATTTAATTTTTATTTGTATTGTTTTTATGTAAACACATAATGAAGAAAACATATAGGTGTAAATAATGCAAAAACCTGCACTGGGTGCAAACAGCAGATAAATATCAAAACACAACATTCATTATTTGAAAAACCTGGTTCAATGAGGCCCGAATCCACTTCCACACAGGCTCATGTGAACTGGTCTGGGGGGAGAGGGGACTTGTCCCTCTGAGCCCTCCCTGCCCCCAGGTGTGCCAGGCTCTGGAGAAACCCTGCACTCCCCAGCTGGCTGAGGAGGAGCTGAAGAGAGTCAGGCTGAGAGCATGTGCTAAAAACACACTGTGCTGAGCCTGGGTACGGGTGGAGTTTAGATGGACAGGATTGATGGAAACAGGAACTAGAATGAACCTTATCCAGGGTAGAGCCACCGACCCACCGTAACGAGAAAAACCGTCCATTTCACCCTGAACCCTCCGACTCCACTTGTGACCCTGCTTAACACATTCAAACATCAGACAAAGTTACTGACCTGCCACCTGCAGTTCCAATAAAGCTTCTTCATAAAAGCCACCGGACTCAAAAAAACACTTGTACTGTCCATCATCTGAGGGCCGGATATCGCGTATTCCCAGGGAAACACTCCCATTGGCAATGTCGTCTTTCAAGAACTTAGTTCTTCCTCGATATTCTGGCATCTGGTCTCCATACTGATCCTGCCCATCAAGGTACACGTGCACGATGGTAGAGAACCGGGATCGAAACCATCTCACCTCCATCTTCTCAGCGCTCATCCTGGGGGACAGGTGGCAGGGCAGGACGGCCTCCCCACCGACAGAGGCAGGGATTGGACGGTCAGGTCCTGTCACTGTGAACTGTGCTGTGAAATGTGCAATGACAAATGGAAATCAAATCAGCGAGGGGCTGAGAGTGACATGAATTCACCGGTAAGACTCTCAGGAAGACACAACCTGTGTTAGAAATGAGCACCATGTACCCATGTAGTGCCCTAGGGCTTGTCTACACTGGGGTGGGATTGTAATTCGATTTTAGGCTGTTCAGTTACAGAAGGCGAAGGTGAGTGATCACAGCAAATGGCTTGTTTGGGGTCTCACATCCCCACTGCTCACATTACTTCCTGAAATGCATGGCACTGTGGGTAATAGGCCTACTGGCTTGTGGGGAAGCAGTCGTCCTCTGCTCACTCTCCGTCCCCTCTTCTCTTAAATAAAAGGAGACAGGAAAAGCTTTCTTTGCTGTTTCTCTGCCACAGGCACAACAGAGAGGCACTGTGCTGTATGCAGAGAGAGGAATTAAGTGAAAAGTTCCCAGGGCTGCAGGCAGGGGAGGAGCTATGTTGCTATGGTGCAGCAGACTGGGGAAACAGGAAAAGCACGATTAGAGCTACTCTCTGGGTACATGGAGCTAAATTTGAATTGTAGATTTCATTCTCAGTGTTACGCCACTTACAGGGATGGTGTTAGCAGTTCGAATTACAGCTCTATTTAATTCAAACAATGCTCTGACAGTGAAGACACAGGCTGCAGAAGGTCGAAGTAAACAGCAAACTTCACTGTCCGTGTAATAGACCAGGGCCTACCCACGTACATGAGTACAAAAGTCACAGACTTGGGGTAACTGAACCTCCAACCCCACTGGGGTCTTCTCAAGGAATGTTCCCCCAGCCTCCAGCCATCACTTCTCTCTCTCCAGGGATCCACGTCCCTCTCCCTCCACACTGGGGTTGTAGGATTGCAGCCCCCTGCAGATCACTGTGGTTTTCCCAGAAGACCTGACCGAAGTCCAGCCCCTGTGATTTGCTTTCTCTGCCAGGTCTCTGAACAGTGTGTGCCAGCGGCTACCAGTAGCCAAACAGCTGCTCCACAGCAGCCTGATGGAGGAGATTCACCATAACCAATCAAAGGTCTGAATACGTTACATTTATACCAAAGGATTCTCATCTGGCACATGGGACTCTGATAGATTCCAAAGTCTTTCAAACGTCTCTCTAAGACAGTGATCCACAAACGTTCGGGGCCTGGACCTCTAATGGTCTGCACCCCACAGGAGGGGCAAACGGGAGTGAGGCCAAAGCTGCGGCTGGGGCTGGGGTGAGGGCTGGAGCTAGATATGTGGCCGGATGGTCCAGGCCATGAACTGCAGGTCGTGTGGCCTGGGCGGCAGGCTTAGGCAGGAGCAGGGCCCAGACACAGGACATGGCCAGGAGTGGTGGACCGAGGCCGGATTAACAAAGGGGCTTGAGGGGCTGCAGACCAGGGTACCCAGCTAAGGGAGGGGGGAGGCTGCAAAAATCCAGCCCCTGCTGGTTGGCCCCTGCACCCAGGGAGGCATGGCTGTGTAGAGAAGGTGGGAGAGGAGTTCTGGGGCCGGAGGGAAGATGGGGGATGAAGAGGGCAGGACGGGAGGGATCATAGGATATCTGGAAGGGGGATGAAGCGATGCAGGGGAATTGGGGCAGGGCATTATGGGGCTGAGGGAAAGAGTGGGGTTGAGAGGGATGTGAGTGGGCAGCACAATTCCTAGGGGTGGGTGGGGCTCAGGGTCAATCAGCCTGTGGGGGGCCCTGCCCCTGCCAACGCTGCAGGGGAGGGGTTGGGACAGAGGCTGGGCTCCATGTTCCCGCACCGCCCCTGGTATGGCCATATCAGCCAGCCCCGCAGCAGTCACCCGGCTGTTCCCACCCCAGGGACGGCCCTGTGAGTGGGGGACACTAGAAGGGAAGGGGGGGATGTAGGGAGGGGAGGCTGGAGGGAGAGTGTGAGAGCAGGAGCCCCATTGCCCAGGGTGTCACAGCTCACTGACCTCCATCCCCTTCTGCCCCTGCCCTGAGTGCAAGGAGGGAGCTGTGGAGATCCTGTCATGGCCCCTACTGCTTCCCCATAGCAGGGGAAGAGCGGGACAGGGGCCCACAGATTCTCCCCCAACCCTGCAGGGCGCTTCTGCTGCCACTGAAGGGGGGAAGTGGGGGACAGTGGGACACAGGCCCACAGATCCCTCCCATGGTGTGCTGCTGCCCAGGGGGGCGCTAATGTAAATATGGCCCCCAGGTCCCAGAGACCCCATTGTCCTCCCCCAGGCTGCCTGGTGGCCAGCCAGGGCCCCACAAAACCTTAAAGCCCTGGGCCCAGTGGGGTGGTACATGGCCTGGCAGTGCAGGGTGTGGAGAAACTGGGAAATGTCCTTTAAATAGTTTGAGCCCTGCCGTGGCGCTTGCTGGGTTCTGGGTTTTAAAACTGCCAGGAACCAGCCAGAGCTGTAGAATGGATGTAAGTCTCAGCCCGACAAGGTCTCATGTAGCTAGTAGCCCTGGTTCCTAGGGACCCAACTGTGCCCCGTGGTTTCTCCCTGTGGCCGGTTGCTGTGTAAAGAACAAAGCCACACCAGGTGTGTGGAGCAGCCGTGGTTTATCAGACAGGCCGTGATAAGAGAGGGACGGTTATGACCAGCCATAGCGACGGGCAGCAAACCCAGTGAGAGGCTGGAGATCCTACCTGACACCAGCCTGTGAGCCTGCAGAGCGAGACAGAGAACTACGTAGTCGGTCAAGACGGAGCTCACTGTGGAGCCGGGGGAGAACGAGGGAACCTTCCCCGTCATCGTAGCCTGGCCTGGGGAGCAGGAGAAAAAATAAATCAGAAGGCGAGTGAGTGGGATGCAGGGACAGGGACATGGGGCAGGGGGAGAAAATAACAGCATCACTGCTGCCTAACACACCAGAAGGGAGGGATTTCCCCTACAGTCCTCATCTGCCCTGGCTCAGAGCAGGATTCGCTCTCGCTGTGACTGAAACCCCACAGCGGCCGGGAGCCATTCCATACCACGCTCACAGCACGGCTGGCACCTGTGGGGCTGTTTGCTCTGTTTAGATGGTGTTAATAACTCCAGGGCAGAGATGATCTCCCCCAGTTGTGGTATCCAATGCCGGCACAATGGAGCCCCCATGTCGGGTAGCTCCTTTCTCTTTGTACCCTCCCAACATTGGAGGAAGTCATCCCATTTTTCTCTCCCAACTGCTTCATTAAATATTTTAGGAGCTGCATGAATGAGAACCATCCAGTTTTTCTTTTAACTGGTCTCTTTGGGGATCTGTCAGCATCCTGATAAGAACAGCCAGAACCAATGGTCAGAGCAGGGGCAAATCTGAGGCTGAGGGTAACATGAGTAACAGAGAAGTTTGTAGTCAGGTTCCAGGCCAGGGCTGATACCAAGGATCAGAATCTGACTCGGGTTTCAGGGTCCAGATCAGGAGGTGAAGCCCAAATTAGGTTGAAGTTGGGAGTCCCAGAGCTATTTGATTAGTTCAGACTGTTTTGCTGTCTGTATAAAACTGTGGCTAGGGTTAAGTCTGTCTTCAACTGTAGCTGCTGTGAAAGATTTTTATCTATGAAATCCAATAACTAGCCCATCTGTGTTATTTTCATGTTTTACATTTCAAAATCACAGAGTTTTCCCGATGCACACAGCTCTGTTTTAAAGGATTCAATATTTCCCCCTGGTTCTTGAATTCTGTAATGAAAGCATCCTCCTTCATTAACATTTCCCTGAGGTATAAAGTATGCATCAAACATAGCCAGAATCCTTTCATAGTCATCTTTCTGACCATCTTCAGTAATGTGAAAGGATGTAACGATATGTTTTGTCTGCTTCCTTAGAGCATAAATTAAAGAAGATACTTGTATATCTCCAGTTTGCTTGTGGAACTTGTTTGCAATGAGAAATCATGCAGAATACTGCTTCCAGTATGGCTAATGAGAAAGTTTGTCAAATCAGAAGTTCTCTGGGGCATTAAGGAGTGGCATGTTGATGAGATCCTAGTGTCGGACGAAGTGGGATTTTCTCCCACAAAAGCTCATGAGATAAATAAATTTGTTCATCCTTAAAAGTGCCACAGGACTCTTTGGTTTTTTGGCTGACAGACTAACCCGGCTACCCTTTTGGAACTTACCAATCTTTGGGGCTTTGTTCCATCTGTCTGAAATCTGTGTTGCTGTTTTTCTTGTGTTCTTAATTCATTCTCAGTCAATGTCATGGTCCGGTACCAGACATGCACTGGCTCCAGACGTTCCTTCTGAGTGAGATACACATGAAACGTGTTTATAATAAGATGCCTTAATGGTCTGCAAGGCCGGGCTGTTGTTACTAGATAAATAAGTAACATTTATCTAACATCACTAGAGAGCAGATGAATGGAAGAACGGGAAGGAGACCAGCACTGTGCCAGCATCTCAGTCTTCGTGTTCAAACAAACAGAGGTTTCTCTTCAGACTCAGGAGGGGCCAGTTTCTCCCTGAGGATCCCGTCAGTGAGGCCCTTGGTAGCAACAGACCATCTGCAGGAGAGGGGCTGTGTGTAGGGACCTGGGGGCGCCGCTGCTTTGAAAAAAGTTTGGGGCCCAGGCTAAAGCCCCTCTCCTGACTGTGCCAGTCCTACCCCCTGACATGATGGCCCCACCACCTGGCCCCAATCCAGCCTGCCGGCCCCACCGATTTCTGCTTCTGCCGGCCCCAGGTGATCCCAGCACCGGTTCCCTGCCTGCCAGGGTCACCACTGACCCCAGGTCCCAGCTCTAGGTTGCTGTGCTGCTAAAAACCATGTGCAGGGAGATTTAGGAACAAGATCTGCCTGCACACTGTTTTTGACACTACACTGGTTCCTGCACCACCAGCAGCAGCTCTGGTTCCCCACCACCAGGATCATGCCACCATTGGCCCCGAATCCGGCTCTGGATGCAGGTCCCAGGCCAGATGCTGCCTCCGGCGCCTGGTTCTAGGCTGGGGCCAGTTGCTACCCCCCGAACCTGACCTGGGGCCAGGGTAGTCACTAGTGGCTGCCCCCTCCCCTACCTGAGAGGAGGGATTTAAATACCCTTTCATCTTTCCTGCTCTGCATCACGTGTCTCAGTATGGCAGGCAGAGCCAAGATGGGGGATGCTCAAGGCAGTCACAGGCTCTCTGATCCTGCGCTGCTTCAGCTCGGGATACTCAGGGCCCCCCATGCCTATCGCCAGGCAAGGCCCATGGGGACACCTGAGACCGAGCGGGGGAGCTGGGATCCAGAGCCCAGATCTCCCCACCCTCAGTGCGAACCGAGAGCGAGGGCGGTGGAAGCCATTTCATGGGTTCCGACCACAGGTGGAGGCGGCCGCACCATTTCCTGAGGAACTGCCCCACATTGTTGAAGGCACCCAGAGCCTGGAGGCTGAGTCGATTCCAGCTCAGCGCTGCAGGAGCCCCATAGTGGATGGTGGGGGAGCAGGCTTCCTCCAGGTCCATCCACCCCCCATGCTAGGTGCACCGAAGGAGCCGCGGGGACCAGAGCCTATTATGCCCCCACTTTCCTGCCAAGCAGCCCCGAGGGCATCTGCCTGTAACATCCCCACGTCCAACTGCACAGGCTGCCCCCACAGCGGAGACAGAGTGGGTGAGAACAGGAAACAGCCCACAGACACTGGACCCCCCCCCCCGACGACAAGGAGGGGAAAGCAGGAAACAGGCCCACAACCCCCCATCCTTACATGGCGCTACCGTTCCTACCCCTGCCTTTGATGTGGAGCGAGGGAGACCAGGAAAGGGCCTGCACATACTCCCCCCTCCTGCTGCCCCATGGGGTGCTACCGCCAATGGGGAGGCATGGGGGAGAGTGGGAAATGGCCCATAGACACCCCTCATGGGGCGCTGCCGTCAATGCGGGTCTGCAAATGTAAGTAATTGACCCCTGGGCGCAGGAGACCTATGATACGCCAGTGTCCCGCCTGCCGGGTCCTGGAAAGAAGTTTTGTTTGAAGCCGGGTCTGTCTGTCCCGGGAACCCTCCGTGTCTCTAACACCCCCGCCCCATTTCCCACGCAGAGCTGGCACCGTCTGTCCCCATTTCACTTACTGAGGCTGCCGTACCCCGTCCGTCCAGGCAGTCACAAAGCCACAGGGTCTGAGACCAGACTCTCTGCACTTTTTAACTGCGTGACTCGGTTATCTGGGCCCACGCCCTGCCCACCTGCTGCTTCCACTCCCCTGACGAGAGAAAATGAAAGTACAAAACTAACGGAAGCGAAGTAACGGTTTGTACATCACTGGCTGGCAGCAACTTCCCAGTCTGGAACGTCCCCGTCTGACAAAGTGGGATTTTCTCCCACCAAAGCTCATGCGACAAATAAATTTGTTAGTCTTTAAAAGTGCCCCAGGACTCCTTGGTTCTTTTAAAGAAACACCCCACCCACAGGGCTGGGGATATGGGCCTGGGACTCTGGCAGGGCCAGTGTGATGTGTGCCAGGGGAGGGGCATCAATACCACCCCTACAGTCCACTCCTCCTGCTCCCTGTAGATCACCATGTCACCAGTAATTACCCTGCACGCCACACAGGAAACAACTTTCTCCCGCTGAGAAAATAAAGCAGCACCAGCAAAAGAAGAGAGATAACGGCAGAGGAAAGTTTGCAAGATCTCTGGCTTAGGGCATTTGTCCAAGTGGTGATGATGCGGATTTTCTTCCCACACCCCTGCTCTGTTTTGGACAGAGAATGGTTGGTGGGAGGAGAATCCATCACGTGGTTTATTTTTTAAAAAAAACAAAAAACCACAGCCTGTTGGCTCAGAACCCAGAGAATTTTTTTCTTGCACTTTACACCGTAGCCTGAAGCAATCACAGGGGTTCAGCAGGGCCAGAGCATCCTTTTTACTAGATGCAGCACACATGGCTCAGTGACACACACACACTTCTCAGATGAACAGTAGACGGCAGAAGGAATAAACTGTCTTTCAGGGGCCTTTAATTCAGGAACTCTTGATCAAACGACCCCCAAATTGGGATCACTGATGAAACTCCCATGAGGTATGTCACATATCAAAGCAATCTGAGTGACCCTTGAGGTTTTAAAGCACTTTCGAGAGTTCAGGTATAAAGGATATACAATGATGGGAATGACACCCTGTAGTTGTTTTTCTGGACTGGCACATTCACATCATAAAGAATATACATTTTCACAGGGGTTAAAGTAAGTGGGAGCGCACCGGAACGCAGTTCGGGAGCCCACAAATTTGAGGGGCCAGAGTTCTGGGGCTCCTAAAAATAGAAAAATCCGGTGGAACGCATGTTCCACCCTGCCCTGGCTGGTGGCAGGTCCTACGCCCCACCGTTGTTAATCACAATACTTATTGTGTGATGCAGTGTTTGCTAGTTTGTGACAGTAATTGCTATAGACATAAACACCATATAAAATTATCAATATTTTTTTGGAGCGATGACCAATGCGTGAGGTACTGACAAGTGATTGCAAATGTCTACCTGCCTGGGGCCCACACATGCATGAAGGGGGCCCAGACAATACGAGAAGGGGGCGTGGAGTTTAGGAGGGTTCCGGGGCCCCTCAAATTATTCTTTAACCACTGCATTTCCTTAATTACCATTCACAATTTAGGCCGCTTCCCAAAGTTTGCATGGGTGCCAGATGCCATCGTGGGTGACATTTGACAGATTGACACAATTTTGACCCACCTCCCTTCTGTAGTTTGATTTCATGCAAAAAAGTCTATGTAGAAACATTTTCTATAAATGGTTCTCCCTCTGCACCTCTGCTTCTATCTTTGGCACCCCTCGCTGCAACGACTCCAAGTTTCGATCACTGACACCATCATGGGCCTCTCACTGAAACTAATACCAACTTCCAGTGTGGGTCCACCAGAAATTCGCCACAATCTACCTAGAGTGAGAAGGTCGCCTACTCAGCTGGATGTTTAGCTACGGGCGACACCTTCAACATGGGGTAGAATTATCCTCCACGGTTCGCCTGGAGATGGGGCAGTCTACCCTCATCTCCCAGTTTAATGTTCATTCTTTCTTTTTTGGAGGGAGGAGCATTTGGGGGGGGGGGGGCCTGGATTCGCGGGGGCGGAATATCTGGTGTCTCAGGTGACTGGGGCCATTGGGGGTTTCCATAGAGATAAATGGGAGGGTTGTTACAGGCTCAGGTAAACCTATGTGTCGGCTGGCAGTCCTTGCCAGACATGCTGAATAAAGCCCATTAAGGAAACTCTGAAGCCTGTTATGTCTATTGTTCATTATTTCATCTTAACACAACACGGAGTCTCTCAGTCCATCTCCAAGTGCCGCCTTCTGCCCAGCCAGAGCTCTGAGAACCCTTCGGTCCAGGGGCCCCATCACAGTAGCTGGTGCAGTGGTTTTCAGATTTAGGGTTGGGCCCCGTACTAGGTCACATAAAGGGTTGCGGTACCCCCTGCTGCCCCCGCCAAAAGACTGGACTGCATTGCTCAAAGATGCTGTTAGGTCATGGGCGAAAATGATTTTTTTCAACTGGTCTTGAGAAAAAAAGTTTGAAAACTACTGAGCTAGAAGGATAAAAATGACATGAAGTAGTCCAACAGCAGTTCAAGGGATGGTATTTTATAACCTTGTCTGAGTTATTTGCACAATTAGTTCTCAGGCATCATTTGTTCAACTAATTACTTTGCAATGGCGCAGGGCGAGTCCTGCAGAAGGCAGGTGTAGCTCTCGCGCCTTCCAGCGGGGACCAGTCAAGCCGATACGGAGCGGGAGGGGAGAGAGCAGCTGCACAACACGTCCAGCTGGGGTGTTTATAACACATGGTCATTATGATGCATGTGGAGTTAACGGCCCGGTCTGACAGGTCTGTGAGGGGTTTGGTAGGATAAATATTTGGCGTTTCTGGAAATGATCCTGTTGAAATACCAATGATGCCGTCTAGAGACGTTACATTTTAATGTACATGTGAATGAAGACAAAAAATAAATCTTAATCCCATTTCTACAAATCTGTTAAGAAGCATAAAAACAACAGAATCCTGATTTACTTTTAAAGACTAACAGATTTATTTCTCACATGAGCTTTCCTGGGAGAAAATCCCACTTTGTCAGACGATTTGAAGATGGGAAACTTACAAAATGGGAGGAAATTAAATGCAGGGAGGTGTACGACGTAGGATCAGGTCAGGCTGTAACATACAGACACCTGGAAACAGCACTAACATTTTCTAAATTAGAACCAGCTCTTTTCTCCTCTCCGGATTTTACACTGAGATTTCAGAGATGTAGAAATTCGGACAGGAGTCACTGATCCTGTCCGTCACCATCTGCTCCCCCTGAGCCAGGGGACGGGAAGGGGAAAGGTTCCATCTAGTGATGGGGCAGCAGCAGACACAAGCTGTCTGTCCATATTTCCTGCCAGTGTCACCTGGGCCAGGAGCCCTTTGCGGCACTGCACCAGGGTGGACAAATGCCTGGGGAGGGGGAAAAGCTGCCCAGTCTCTCTCTCATGAGCGGGTCCCATTCGCCCAGCCTGGCCCCTCACTTACAGAGCCCTGGGCTGGACTCTCACTGCGCTTCCCCTGCCCCAGCTACTGAATCCCCTTCCCCAGCTCTCCCCACCCTCCTCCCATTGCGCTGGGACCAGCTCCCCCCACAGGCTGGGGCTGCAGCACAGAGCGGCCCATACAGCAGGGCCCGGGGTTCTCACCCTGCCCCCATGTTGCCCCTGTGGCCGTTCCGCTCCCCCCCATGGACTCCCCAGGACAGGAAATGTCGGCCTTGCTCACTGGCCCCACCAAACTTACAGGGCTTCCCCCGCATTTCTGCCAGGGGTCTTCCTCCTCGGCGCCTCCACCTTCCCCCATTACATCCCCCAGAGTCTTCCTCATGTCAGCTGGGCTCTTCCCATTGCTGCAGCCCCCTCCCCACCCTCAGCATTCACCGCTCACATTGCCCCCATCCAACCCTCTCTCCCCAGCCCAGCAGCGGCTCCCCCAGCCCTTCACGGCACCTTCTGTGACACCCTTCACACCCCCTGGGAACAGGCCTGGGGCTGGTCAGTGCTGGAGGGACAGTCTCTGTCAGGGACGGGGGGCAGGTGGGGCCGAGCCCCCGTCAGCTCCAACTTCCTGATCCACGGCTCGGGTGTGTGAAGTTCGAACCAGGTTCGAACCTGGTGACTGGGCAGTGCTGAGTCCAAGGGAGACCCCCGGCCTTCAAATCAGCACCGGGGAAAAGCCGGGCGTTGGACATTCGAAATGAGATACACGAGTTATTTAAAATCACTTCCCCATTAACACCCGTGCGAGTGTCACCGACGGGGCTGGGGCTGTAAACCTGCCCAGAGATTCCCTCCGGCCTGGGCTGGGACGGGGCAGATGATCAGGGGAGCCACGTTTGTACCCCCAGTATTGAGACAAGGACAGAAATACAGGCGGAGGGTCCCAGAGAAGGTGTCAGTGAAAGTGAAGAGACGGGACCCGTCCGTCACATTGTAAAATGAGACCTCGCCTGCCTCGTAGTCCAGGAAAATCCCCACCTGGCTGGGCCTGACGCTCACAGGGAGGGGGGTTGAGGGGGAGGTGAGGGCCTTGTATTTCCCATCCCTCAGCACCACGGCCCAGTATCCATTCCCAGGTGTGAGTGTGACCTTCCACTTCCTTCTCACAGATTCCCTACAAACCCCCAGGTCCCACTCAGTCTTGTCTCCCACCTCCACTTCCCAGTAACGCCTCCCGCCCGCGAACCGCTCAGCGCCCAGAACTTCAGGGTAAGTGTCAAATCTCTCAGGGGTGTCGGGCAGATCCTGGCGTTTGTCTCCGTGTCTCACATTTTGCAGGAGCTCAGACTAGATGATTGTACTGGTCCCCCCTGACCTTAAAGTCTATGAGTCTATGGGATTCAAAGCTTCTCCCATTATGACAACTGCTTTGTTGTGAAATGATGGTATGTTGCCGCACAGCAGTGAAAATGTCAGGGGATAGCAGCGGACCACTAAAAGCCCTCCCTGCCACTTCCGTAAAGCTGCTGCAGCCGCAGGCTCTTGGCCCCGGAGCACTTTCGGCTCAAATCAAAGTGCCACTGGACACCAGACAGACAGGTTTCCCTAAGACTAGAACAACCCCATCTAGCATTATGGCAATCCCAATGAGCTAAGGGAACCCAAAACATCACCAGAGAGGCCCTATTAGCCGTATTCAAAGTCTGACGAAGTGGGATTTTCTCCCACAAAAGCTCCTGCCATAAATAAATCTGTTAGTCTTTAAAAGCGCCGCAGGAATCCTTGCTTGTTTTTCCAAAACACCACCATTGCTGTATGGGGGGAGAGTGATGGGTGATGAAAAGTGTAGGCACCACTCGCTGCAACTCAGCCACCACCGATCTGCTGGGAACAGCCGGGAAACGCCCCAGCCAGCACTTGCCAAACCCGCTTCTCTGAGCTCAGGCCAGTGAAAGTGAAACTAACCCGGTGGCTGGTGCCAGGGGGAGAAGCCATGGCTGCTGCAGGGAGCTGGCTGGGAGTTTCCAGGCTGACGTCTCTTTTACATACAGATACCTTTCCTATACATACACCTAAGAGCATTTTTTATAAATGCTTATAGGGACTATATGACAACCTCATCACATCTCCCTCGTTTCTGAGGAGTAAAACGGGAGGTCAGCGTTTTGGGAAGGGGAGCAGTCCCCTAGAACTGTCCCCAGTTCCATAACAGTCCTACGTGCGGAGATCAAGGAACAGTCCACACCACCCTGGCACAGACATGGAGGTATTAGTAGCTCCGAAAGACAAAATACATCAGCGGGTGTGTGAAGGAATAACACGGAGAACTGCGGGAAGGGATCTGGGTGCCATAGTGGACCCCAATGAGACAGCCGTGTACACACCATTGCAGGGAGCAAACACCATTCTGGGCAGGGCTGTCCCAAGGGAGGGGCGGGGTCCAGGGCCAATCAGCCCAGCGGGGCCCCCACCCCACCCTCCTGTGCTGGGGAGGCAAGGAGTGCCAGCCCAGAGGCCAGGCTCAGTGCTCCCACTCCGCCCCCCAGCCCGGCCTCGCTCGGGGGACAGGGCCGTGTGGTACCGCGCTGAGCCCCCGACACCAGCAGGGGGTGCGGTGGGGCCGCTGTCACTCATCCCGCCCCGCCCAGCCGGTCCCTGACCCAGCCTGGATCCCGCGGGAGCTGCCTGGTGTGTGGGGCTCTGCTGCCTGCAGGAGCCTGGGGCCGCGTGTGTCCCTGTGAGTTCCCCCGGGGTGGGAAAAATCACCGCCCTGGAGAGTCCCAGCCGGTCCCCACAGCCCCAGTACCTCCAGCCGGGAACAGCCGCACGGTTAGTTTCACTTTCAGGGCCTGAGCTGAGCTGGGAGAAGCCGGACGGGCGGCCCTGGCTGGGGCGGGTCCCGCTGCTGGTCCCTGCCCGGCGCTGAGTTGCGATGTGGTGTCGCCAGTGTCAGGCAGGCGGGACAGAGCCAGGGCGAGGGGCATCTCAGGGCCGCTCTTTGGTTTGTCTTCGGTTATTACTGCACTTTTAACCAGACACAGAGACAGATCCAACGTGGTCCGCGCCCTTCTCCCCACACACTAACCTCCCCTAATACAGCCACCGACTACTGACGTTTCCTAGTTACCTTCCCCGGGGGAATAAAGAAACCAGGAATGTTTCCCAAAGCAGTGAAAACATATTCCCCCTTTAAATGCAGATTTCTGCCTCTCTCCTTTTTCAAAGAGTACTGGGGGGGGGGAGGGGGGAGATACCTTATTAAGTGTCTTACGACTGTTGGTTGTCTGAACCCCTGAAACAACTAAACTAGGAGTTGGCACCCCAAAAGATAAGGGCCAATTTTTGAAATTCCTTCAGGAACCAGGAGAGGCCTCCCCCCAGGCACGGGTGCTCCCGGTGGGTGTAGGAAGCCCAGAGCCTGATGCAGGCTGCCTGCAGGATCTGCCGTTGCTGCAGGGGGGACCCAGTGCTAGGAGCAGGACACCCACAGGACTCTCCCTCTAATTGTGGCCAGGGCGGGCGGCAGTTCTTAGCAGGGGGAGCAGCCAGGGGACAGCCACAGGTTCTCACAGCAGCACTAATATCCACTAATCTAGATCTCTTTATTTATACCAGTGGCCAGATGGGGGTGTGGGTGCACACTCAGCTCAGGCAGTGCTCTGCGGCCAATAGATTTTCACCTTTTCTGATTGGTCACTTTCAATCCTTCTCATTAGCATATGCATGTGAATCATTTATTCTCTTCTGATTGGTTACTTTTGGGGACCAATCACTGCCTTATAACTGAGGATAGACCTCTTTGAAAACCTGCACTTACGTGCCCTCAAAAGTGACCTTAATTTTACCGAAGGCTCCCTGGTTGCTGTTGGTCCCATTATTTTAAGGCCACCCTCATGAGTTTTTCTGATGAAGAGCATTAATTACAAGCCTTGTGATACTGGAGCACAATGTGGATCTGCAACATTCCTGCTGTCGGGTGGGTCGTCAAAGCACCAGCCCCATTTAGTTAAAAGAGCATCACAACTGTACAGATCCCGGCCACAGATTCTGCTCCGCGGTTTTATTTTGTTTGCACCAGGAAACCCTCAAAAACTGCAGTGAAAGGCAAACATCCACCACCACCCTAGCACAGGGGCCCTGCACAGCACTTTGGGGTGTTCACAGTCTGTTTCTACACATCGCAGAGTCCCTTCCCACGCTGCAGAGAGGCAGAGTCAGACTCTGGCTCTGGCAGAGGCCACATGTGCCCATCTTCTATGGAACAGGGCCCTTCTCTCCCGCATCAGCCCCCCTTTGGGGTCACAATCCCCTTTTGAAGCTGGCTTGTGCAGCCTCCTGGCTGGTGGCTTCTCCCTGCCCAGGGTCCCCCTCGCTGTCTCAGCTGCTCACTGCACCGAGCTCTGGATGGCTCCAGCCCCAATCTGTTCGCTTGGCTTTCTGCTGTGGGTCTACTCTGCCCACATCTTTGGCCTTGCTCCCAGTGCCAGCTGCTTCCTCCTTAGCTCTGCCCTGCTCTCTGCCTTTCCAGACCTGGCTGTGGGCCTGGCCTTTCCAGCTCACATGGGATTGGGGCAACCTCTCAGCTCCTTCATTGGCCCGTCTGCCCTGACAAATTATTTCTCACACGTTTCAGCAGAACAATATACGCAGCTTACACGTCATCCCAGCTCTTCGGCCCTGATGCCTGGGCTAACCTGACCCAGCTCAACTGCTTGCACCTCTCCAAGTGTTACCCAGATTGCCAGGGTGACCCTTGGCCTGCAAATATGATTTAAACACAGATTCCTTCAAAAAGAAATGGGAGGAGGAAGAAGGCAAATTATTCTGTTATCCAAATGTAACCCCTTTGCCAGGCCGTGACGGCAGCAGCAAAGGACTGGGTTCTGTTTCTAGGGGTTCCCAAATAATGTTACACCACCAATTGGCTCGAGCCCCCACCCAGTCTCCTGGGAAATTACACATCACTCCCTGGGCGCCCTAGAAGGGCAATACTTCCCCTCTCGCAAGCACCAGTCTGAGTGTAGCACATAAAAGGTTTAATAAAGACTACATAAAGGCAACATTAAAACACAGCACTGGTTGGGATACAGTGCAAATGTTCCCACAAAAGCCAATAGACAGAACTCATTCCGCCCCCAGTGCACATAGGGTGTGTCCTCCACTTCTTCATAGTCCCCCGTACGGAGCTTTACTGTCCACCTCTAAGGAGGGAACAGCCCTCCCCTCCAATTATCCTCTGCCACCTCAAGGTCGGCTCACCCCCAATTGGCCACTCACACCCACTGTCCGCGCCGACTCTGCTGCACCACTGCTGCCCTCTGGTCACACCTGTTGTCCACTGGCTCCGCCCACTATCCGCTGGCTCTTCCGCACCACTTGCTGGCCGCTGGTCACACCTGCCATTCGTTTGCTCCATCTGCTGTCCACTGGCTCTGCCACACTACCTGCTGGTCACACCTGCCATCCGCTGGCTCCACTGCACACCCACTGGTCACACCTGCTGTTCCCTTGCTCCACCTGCTGGCTCCATTACACCACCCACTGGTCAAAAGAGCCTCTTCTTTAACAATGGGTGGGGAGATAGGTACTGGCTTAAAGGACAGCTCCAACAGAACTAATACTCACAACCCTCCCCACCTAGTTTTACAATTCTGAAAACTAGGGTTGCTCACTTTTCCAAGTTCTCTGTTGTTGATGGTGACTTTTCCATCAGCTTCTTGGTCAATAACAGATATACAATCAAAGGGTGGCATATCATGAAAGAGCAATATTTCCTTTCCCCCTTCTGTTAAAACACCAGATTTAGAGGATTTGAACCAGTCACACACACCAACTCCCATCATGCCCAGCCTCTGGGTGAAATTATGCTGAAATTATGCTGAGTGTCATGCAAATACAAAGCACAGGTAAATCAGTGGCCCCCCTTCCTACTTAGCTGCTAAGCAAGAGAGGCTCTCAGATTTAAAATACTTTATTTGAGTGAATGTTATACAAAAAGGTCAAACAGACATGGTTTTAGATAAAGGGAGTGATTGGTCATCCAGGGTACAGTACAGATCATTTGGGAAGAAGCAGGTAAAGGTAAGGCTGGGGAGTACAACCAATACATGATCTACAGTATTCTGGATGGTGGGGGGGAGGGAGTCAAAAGACTGCAGGGCTGAGAAGCAAGAGGTCAGAGATTCG